>JAPPVO010000013.1:94640604-94757935 GCA_030407325.1 Camellia japonica | reverse complement strand
CTGGATGAGAATTAAGTCCAACTATTAAGACTTAATATTTAAAACAAATATTAAAAAAAAAATATAGCCAAATGCCCCTCTTGTGATTTGAGGCAAAAGCACTTTACCCATTTATGGTTCAAATATAGCCAAACAACACTCATGTGATTTTAAACTAAAAGGGCTGCTAAATGCCCCTACCTTTTTTCTTTAAACCCCCACTTTTTCTATAATTTCTTATTACAATTTTACCCTAACATCAGTTTCCATTTTTTGACCCGATCTCTATCCCTCCAACTCTAATACCAACCCCAACACTAACCCCAAACCTAATCCAACCCAGCCCCATCTCCACCTCTATCTCTACTTCGGCTAGTAGCTTTCCCGCCATCACCAGATTCGACCACCCTCCACCTCGCTATCACCAGATCCAACCACCCTCGTCATCATCCTCTTCTTATCTTCTTCTTCCTCGTTAAACCCTAGCCACCTTCATGAACGATCAACAAGAGAGACAAAGATTGAGCGAGAGAGAGAGAGAGAGAGAGAGAGAGAGAAAGAGAGGCGACCTAGATTGACGACGATAGGGGGGGTCCTCTTCTCTTCTTATCTTCTTACTCCTTCTCAAACCCTAGCCCTTTTCGTAAGAGATCAGTGAGAGAGAGACAGAGATCGAATGAGAGAGAGAGAGAGAGAGAGAGAGAAATGCAACCCAGATCGATGATCCGAAACCATATCGACGACGATAAGGGAGTGGTGTAGGATGGTGGTTAGAGAAGATGTGGTGGTGGTGGTGGTGGTGGGTCTAGTCTGAGGATGAGTTAGCGATGACGGGAAAGAGGGTGATGTCTTCGATGGAAAGGGACAGAAAGTTCATGGTGGTAGTGGTCATTGGAATGCGAGAATCAGATAAAGAGAGGTTGGAACATTTGGTGACGGTGGTGATAGGCTGTGTAGGTGGTGGAGGATGGACGATGGCGGTAGGTTGGTCGTTGGAAATAGGGATGGTAATGGAAGGTGTGGCCGAACGTAGAGATGGCCACGGAGCGGGTTTTAGGTTGGTTTGTCATCCCCCGCACCCATCTTCGCGCCCGCACCTGCCCACACCTCCCTCCAGCGGATAAATCCCACCCCTGCCTCATCCCAACCTCGCTACAGGTGAAAATTTTCAACTCCATCCCCGCCCCTGCGGATACCCAAGCACATTTTAAATAGCCAAAAAAATTGAGAATGATTTAAATTCTTAACACACTAAATAATTTCTCTTGTTTACTTATATATATTTTTAATTATATCTAATCGGGTTTGGATCGAGAGAGGTGATACCCGTCTCCACCCCACCCCCGTTGTGGGTGATCAAAATATAATCCAACCCCGCCCTGCATAAATGTCGGGTCGAGTAAAACTCGCCCCATTCGAGCAGGTTTCGGCTTAAAATGGCTATCCCTAGCTAGGGGTGGCAGTGGTTAGGTTGTGAGATTGGGTTAGGGGAGGGTATAGTTGGTGTTAAGGTGAGGGTTCAAAGAAAAAATAGAGAGGACTCATTTTGCTGGGTGGAGGTTCAAAGAAGTGAGGAGTTCTAAGAAAATAGGTAGGTGTTAATAGAAGCCCTCTTAGACTAAAATCTCTTAACACCATTAACTATGGAAGTGAAATGACTATAATATCCTCAAACTCTACCATTTTTGTTATTTTCTTTCTCTTTCTTTTCTCATACACATAATTTATAATGTCTAACATTAATTCAATTAAATCATAATTAATTATAAATTCTTAGTTATTTATTGTAATTCTTTAACTTTTTATTTTAATTATATTTTAGATCACAATTAATCCTAAACCCTTAATTATCTATCGTAATTATTAACTTTTTAATTTAATTATATTTTAGATTATAGTAATTAATTCTAAATTCTTAATTATTTATTGTAATTCCTAACATGTTATTCTAATTTTAATTTAATTATATTTTAGATCAATACTTAATTATTAATTATTACTTATTTTTATTTAATTATATTTTAAATTAATCCTTAATTATATTTATATTTTAGATCAATTACTAATTATATCTTAATTTATTTTATTTTAATTAATATATTAATCTAATTTTAGGTTTGGAGGAAATTGGGGTCTTTCTGTTGTGTTAATTTTACTTAATTTTTTCAGAAAACCAAAAACCTATTCTCAAAAGTGATTTGTGTGATAACCCTTCCGTTAGTTTGAATAAAAAAACTAAGGATGACACTTTAGTGCAAAATCACATGGAAGCTTTCTGTTAATATTTTAACCATAAAAGGGTAAAGTGGTTCAACCTCAAACCATGAGGGGTAAAATGAATTTAACCCAATTTTGTTTGAAACTTTGGGTTATAAAATAGGTTTGGTTTTTCTCAAGTTGACCATCTCAACTTGAGATAGCATTTGAGCTTAGTAGGCTCATTTTAAGATCGATTTCAGTGATTTAAACCGTTCACTTTTTAGGACCATTGAGTAGAATATTAATGTAAAAAATTAAGATGATCAAATATCAATAGTTTTATGTTCAGATTTATATTACAAAAATGAATGACCATTTTTGAAATTATATTTATCGTCTATTTTTTAAAAACAAATATGTTATCAAATTTATAGTTATCAATGTCCAATTATCTTGACTTTTTACATGAATATTGTACTTAATGAGTCCTAGAAAAGTGAACTATTTAAATTACCAAAATTGATCTTAAAATAGACTTATCAAGTCCAAATACTTTTTTAAATTGAGATGCCAACTTCAAAAAAACTAAAATGACACTTGCAGCAAGATTATAATACGCCGTCAAATTAGTTTAAGGGAGAATTATTGCCCAGTAAGGACAAAAAAAGAAAAAAAAAAAATTCAATGATAAATTTTATACACTTTAATAATTAGAATGATATACTTTTTTATATTTTTATTTTTACTGTACTACGGACCTACGGTACAGTGATTTCCCCTTACTTTATGGGGTACGCACTAATGCTGGCAATTTCCTTCTAAATTTTTAGATCTTACTTTTTCTCCCTTACTTTGCGGAAAAATTAAGACATTGTTTGGTTTGTATCTCAAGATATAATTTTCAAAAAAAAATTTCAAAATTTTGTTTAGTTTAAATTTTTTGAATTTTTTTTTTTCAAAATCACTTTCTCTTTCTTATACATCAATCAATCACTTTTTCTATCTCCTCTCTCCTTCTCAATTACTTTTTCTTTCACACACATCTACTCAATTACAACAAAATATCAAATAATCCTAAACTCCAAAACTATTTTTAAAATATACAACTAAACAAATCAAAAATATTCTATACTCTCTCTTCAAATTTTTTTTAAAAAAATTAATCTCAAAACACAAGCCAAACACATCCTAAAGCTTTGTTTGTTTTGGTTTAGTTTTACAATTATGATTTGAGTTAGGGGTGTAAATCTGGTCCGGCCCATGTCAGGCCTCGTGAGCTCCTGTCAAAATTTGGGCTAGGTCGGGCCAGCCCACGGGTCAAAAAAGTAGGCCCAAGTCCAAGAGTATTCGAGCCTTGGGCGGGCAGGTGGGCCGGGCTTGGGCAAGCCTGACTTTTTTTTTTTTTTTTTTTTCTACCAAAACTTTATTATTTTTTATTAAAAAAGACACTAGACCTCAAGCGGGGACTTGAGTGGGCCTTAAGCGGGCCGATGGACTAGGTCATAGGCCCGACCGGGCTTCAAAATGATGGCCCAGGCCTAAGCCTAGGGGCTTTGGCTGGAGTTGGGCTTGGGCCCTTGCCTAACAGGCTGGGCCCACCCCATGCCGCGGGCGGACTTCGGGCCGTGAGCCATTTTTACACTCCTAATTTGAGTATAAAGTAATGATTTAAGTATAGAGTTGTGAGTTGAGTTTTGAAAAGAAAAAAATTTGTTTGTATTTTGAGTTTTGAGTTTTTTGAATTTTGAGTTGTATTTGAAATTTTTTGGATTTATTTTTTTAAAATATTTTTAATTCTAAATATTTTATTTTGTTTTTACTATTTTACACTCAAAACACAATTTCACACTCAAATTATAACCAAACATTCAAAATTCAATTCAAAATTTTTTTTCAAAATTCATAACCAAACTCTTTTCGACAGTCTTTTCAAAATTCTATTTAAAAAAAAAAAAGAAAATTCAAAAAAATATTTTTTTTGGTCTTTAAAATTATTTTTTATTTCATATTTTTTTGAAAAAATAATTTTTTCAAAATAATTTTTATTTTATTTTAACTTTTTGAAAAAATAATTTTTTAAGTATTGGCCAAATAATTTGTTATAATTTAGATATATATAGCGATCCAAATTTTTTTTAAAATTTTAAAAAGTAAAAATATTAAAAAATATATTTAAAATATTAAAAATTTAAAATATTTTAAAAAATATTTATAAGATAAAATAAAATATTTAAATAAGAAAATAAAATATTTACAATAAAAATTATATATTTAAAATAAAAAAATAAATTTTAAAAAAATTTTAAATATGAAAAAAATACAACTCAAATATTTTTTTAAAAAAATATAGCACACAATTATATTAAATACAATGCAAATTAAAAAAATACAACTTAAAATTCTTTTCAAAACTCATAATCGAACAAATTTTTTATTTTTAAAACTCAACTCAAAACTCATAACTCAAAATATAACTCTACACTCAAATCATGATTATAAATTATTATTCAAAAAATAATTTTAAAAAATTAAATAATTTTTTTTTTAATTTTAACTAGAATTTGGTTATGAGTTTTGAATTGTGTGTTTAGTTATGAATTGAAAAATAATTTTTGAATTAAATTTTAAATTGTATATTTAATTATAAATTATAAGTTTTTTAAATAAAATTACAATTTGCAAAAGATGACCAAACGGATGTATTCTTTCACTGAGAATGCTAAATGAGATTACAACACGTCATCAAATCAAATTACTCTTTTATGATTAGACCATGGCATGTGTGCACAATGACTTTAATTTGGAGTCGTTCACTAATATTGGCAATTTTCTTCCAAATTTTTAGATCTTACTTTTTCCCCTCATTTTCTTTGACGGAAAACTAATTTGACAAATAGTTCGGAAATTTTCTTCCAAACTATTTTGGACATCATGACACGTTCCACCACGACTTCTGTTGGAGTCAAGCGGTCCACTAACATTGGTAATTTCCTTCCAAATTTCTACATCCTATTTTTTTCCCTCACTTTCCAAAGTGAAACTGCTTAACTCACTTTTTCACTATAGTATGGTGATTAAGAGGTTAATTTTTACTAAAAACAAATATTAACAATTTTTCGTTTATTATATGGCTCTTTTTTGTGTTATTTTTTTCTTTCTTATCTTTGAATTTGTAAATGATCTCATACTAAGTGGGAAAAAAAAAAAAAGGAATATTAATGTATTTGGTGTAGTTTATATGAATTTAAAAAAAAAAAATTTTTTCAAAGTTTATGTCAAAATGTTAAGCATAAGGTTACAAATAGTTTATGCAAAAAAATAAAAATAAATAAAATAAATAAAATTAAATAAACTAATTATTGGGAATCTAGATCCACTCCATTTCATGATCAATGATTGGGAAAGATTTATATCAATATGAGAGATTCTACTCCCAAAATTCAATACAATGGCGAGGACATGGTATCACCATCTAATGATTGATTGTCATTTACTCTCCTATGTATACATGGTAACACCGGTAAGGTAGTTACATTATAAAAGCGGGGTTTATCCTTTTCGTATAAGTTGTTATTCCGGTGTTTACATTATAAAAGCGGGGTTTATCCTTTTCGTATAAGTTGTTATTATCATCCGTGCTATGTACCGAATAAATAATATATTATTTAATAAAAATATGAAAATTATATTTATTTTTATAAATTTTGTAAAATAAAAGTTAAATAAAAGTTAGCCAATCAGGATTTTCTTAATTATTCAAAATTAAGAAAATCAAAAAAATTAGTATGAGATATTAATCATAATTTTTTCACTAAAAATCTCATTTTACTTATATAAAAGGGAGTATAAGATTCACTTTATGTAAGTGAAACAATTCACTTTTTCCTTATTTTCTCGATGTGAGAAAATAAAATAGAAGTTAAATGAAAGCCAGCTAACGGGGATTTTCTTAATTGTTTAAAAGTTAACAATTATTTGGGTAGGAAGTTTATTTCGAATCAAGTAATCTTAGCCGTTTAATCTTTAATTGGGTCAATCTTTAATTTATTTTGAATTAAACAAATTTAACCAATATATTTTATATAGCAATTCCGGTTTCGACCCGACCTTTATTGTATTCATGTCATGACCCAAACCCACTCTTATAGATTAGAGTCATAACCGGCCAGTAATCATGAGATTACCTGCGGCCTCAGTCAGAAATCAAATCATATTTAATAATAGGGGGCCAAATTGAGGAAGCAAAATTTACAAAAATTGTCCAATGAGCTGTGCATACATGGCTCAACCAAAACATTCTCACATATGAAATAACTCACACTATACAAACGTCCATATTATATATGTATTACATAAGTCCAGGATCATTCAAAGCTAATATTAACAAAAACCAAGGTTATACACAGGCATGGTCATACATGACCACAAAAGAACAAAAGGAAAAGCAAAACAAAAGTAAGGCCTCTCGCATAAGGCGACCTTGGTTGACTCCTCAAAACTTGATTTCTCATTGCTCATTGGGGTTAAGGCTGGACATCCCGATGCTCACCTACATACATATAAATAAGAAGTGAGTTAACACCCAGTGAATAATATCAATGAAAAGGAGTTCATGAACAAAGTTCTTACAATTGTAATTCACTATTACACTTGGAAATCAATAATAACACAAAACAACCTCAGGTCCTTTCTATCATTTCTCAAACACGAAATGACCTCGGGTCCATGTAGCATACAAAACGACCTTGGGTCCATCACGGGCAAAACGACCTTGGGTCCAACCTACATACAGAACGACCTTGGGTCCATTACACACAGAACGAACTTAGGTCCAATACACACAGAACGACCTTAGGTCTAATTCACATAAAATGACCTTGGGTCCAATTCATATACACATTTGTGTGCACACATTTAGATCCATGGTCATATACATGTTCATTCTTGTATCCAAAACGACCTTAGGCCCATTCAATTCCTTATCCCAAACTGCCTTCGGCCCATTTAACCATTATACATAACGGCCTTAGGCCCAATCCACATCCTTACTGAATATACTGAACGGCCTTAGGCCCATTTCATACCCATACGTCGATCACTTCGCATATTTCATTCTGAATTAAGTGATAAGAATATTCATTCATAATATCACTTCAAAAGTTTAGAACCTTACCACATAGGCATCATTTAGAAAATACTGCATATACAAAATATCTTTGTTAAGATATTATGTAACAACCCAGATTTTTAATTATTTTATAGAATTTATACTAATATTATTTCAGTTCGGAAAATATATAATTTATTATATATTATTATGTGTAATTTGTAAAACAATATAATTAGTAAAAGTTTAGGGGTTAAAATATAAATAATAATAATATAGATAATATAAATAATAATAATAATAGGTGTGGTATTAAAATAAATAATTAATTTTCCATTGGTATATGATAAAGTGTAATTTAATTAGAAATTAATTTATTTATGTAATTATCTTAAATATTTATTTAGGATAAGATTGAATCTATGAAATTATTATCAAAATCTGTGGGATGAATTGGGCCTGGCCACGTGCTGGCGAGAGAAGGTTTTACCTCCCTAGAAATAGGGAGGCTTTGATTCACCTGGAAGGAAGAAAAGAAAAAGAAAAGAAAGAAGAAAGGAAAAGAAAGAAAAGAAAGAAGGAAAGAAAGAAAAGAAGAAAGGAAGAAGGAAAAAATGGTAAAAGCTGAGAGGGTCTTTGATAGTAGAAAGAAAGAGTAAGGTATTAATGTTAAGGTGAGTTATATTATACCTTGAGTCACCAAAATATATTTTACTTATGTTTTGACTTACCATATTTATTTTATACAAGTTATATTTTATAAACTATTATAAATTATATAAATATTTCAGTTACGTGGTTTAATTTCTGAACCCTATTTGCTTAAAAGGAAACCCATGGATATGTTTGTTTTACTTTTAAAGAATATTTGATTATGACCTTATATACAATTACGTTTTGTAAGTAGCACCACGGGAGTCCCACGCCTTGGGGGACTTAAATAACCATTGGCCTCTGTTTAACCACTTTGTGGTCCTCTGTCTGTCATGGATCCATTGACCTCTGTTTTGTGTGGAGCAAAGTGCTGTGCGGAGCTAAGTGCTACACTATTGTGGGAGCCACCTCTAGAATCCGTACGAGCCACCTCTTGAATTCGTACATCTGTTCTGTGCGGAGCGAAATGCTGTGCGGAGCTAAGTGTTACATTACTGTGGGAGCCACCTCTAGAATCCGTACGAGCCACCTATTGAATCCGTACCTCTATTCTGACTGTCACTTCAGTGACCTCTGTTCTGTTCTGTTCTGTACCGTGGTTATGGTTATTTATTTACATAATTTTTGTATTTTAATTTCTGCTACTTAAATGATTTGTTTACCGATGATTTATTCATCAAACTGATTTATGTAAATGTTTTGGCCTAACTAACTATCCATGTGAAAAATCTAGAAACCCTAGATGTTGATTTGTGATTATGTACCAATTTTAACCAGAATATAACAATCCCAATCAAACAATCAAAGACAAATCGACATAACGATTTTACATGGAAAAACCACAATTGGACACCTCCAACTGTGATTAAAAAACCACGGGCAACAGCCACAAAACAATCCACTAAGAAGATTTAAAGGAATTACAGAGGTATACTCTCAATTACCTAGCGAATCCACGCCTAATTGAACCAACCTCTATGTGCCTCTTCCAACCCCGTCTTCACCTCGGAATTATCTTTACGATGAGCCACTCTAGAATCCACCGAAGCTTCAGGCTCGAATTCTTCAAAATCTACCGAAGAACAACTCTCTCTCTCTCTCTCTCTCTCTTGTATATAACAAACAAAACCTTTGATGTACTTTCTTTAAACCATGAGTTGAATACTCAATAAAACATCAAAGAAAACTAACAAAATATCTCCAAATATAAACCTTAAGAACCAAAAAGAAGATCTTGAGGAATTAAATAGTTTTGGGAGAAAACCAACTATTTATAGAAAATCCAAAAGTAATCCTAGTTTTGGAAGAAATTCAATTACTTATAGAAATCCAAAAGTAATCCTAGTTTTGGAAGAAAATCAATTTCTTAAAGAAATCCTTGTCAAATGGGATTGCCAATAATAAAACCTAACAATCTCCCCCTTTGGCAATGCCGTGACAAAACACACTTAACAAATAAAATCCTAATCACCCCAACCCATTACAACCAACAAATACAAACTTCTTTCTCAAGATTAAGATCTGCAAAACAGCTATTAGTGCCACAATCTCCAAAACAACTATTAGTCTCACAAGAGTATATGAAAAAGCAATAAACATATGGCTAGATTATCTTGAAACATTTGAAGCATGAGATGGAAAACATGAATAGATGCGACTTGGAGATTTTAAGAACATGTAATATGAAAACTTGAAAACTTTAAGAACATGTAGCATGAAAACCTGAAAACTAATACACATATTCCCCTTTTTTTGTCACGAATTGACAAAGGAAGCGCAATCAACTAAAGCCATATCATAAACCACACAAGCAATGATATGATGATGTAAATATCAGGAGCATCCAAGAAGGAAATAATAAAAAAGCAGTGCAAGGCAACATGCAAACCAAGTATAGCCAAACTCCCTTACCAAACAAATCAAAGTGTTCATGCTAACTAACTCTTGTAATGAAAAACCAAACTCCCCCTTACTAAAAGTAACCACAAGCACTGAAAACACTGAACTGGAAGAAAATGACAAAAATAATATGGTGGAGCAAGCAAGGAATTTCTGATTTGTACCTTGAAACACACAAAATTATCCAAGAAGCACAATTACAAGAAAACACAATGTGCACAGCCTCTAGAAAATTCCTCATAAAAGAAAGTGATGCATTATGTGAAAAGCATAGATCCCATGAGAAAAGTGTGTGTGTGACTCTTGGAGTTCGACAAACACTAGATTCAATCCTGGTAGTGATCTGAAAGTTGAACCTCCGACAAGAGAATCTAAGCACAACTAAGGAAAGTCAAACCACTATGAATCAAGGGATATTTGGTGAGTAAAGACGGAGGCTCCCCCTCAATCAATGAATCCTTTATTTTTTTAATTTTTTTTTCATATCTTTTTCTTTTCTTTTCTTGCTTTTGCACATCTTTTCTTTCTTTTGCACACTCATTGGCGGCTGACACGTTCAAGAGTATGGAAACCGAACCAGAGAAGCATGGATATAATAAAGATGGCCTGGTTGGTGACTTTGAGGTAGCCTTTTCCTCATGTCTGGACTACAAAAAATAGAGGGGAAAGCCATGGAGATGCAAAAAGATGGAAGGTGGTTAAGAGACTCAACATCACCCATGATATACTAGTATAGGTCAATTCCTCTAGAAAAGCAAAAGATACAATGCCAAAAGTCTATAGAAAAAAATAATCACTAAGGCGGAAGACTCCATATTTGCTAATCCAAGAGTGTGTACAGAATGAGATATACTAATCAAAGAACACACACTCCAAAATGAGTAATGACCACAGAAAGCACACACATATTAACATGTAATGGTTATTCTCATCAATTCCAATATGCACCAAGGACTACTCAAAAATTTCAAGCTTGCAAAACCATACAAGAAAATCTTTTTGGGTTTTTTTTTTTTTTTTTTTCATTGAAAAAAACACACAGAGACCCAAAAAACTAAAAAGAGTAAACACATTAACATAAGTCAAGTTTTCTCACCCAAATCTTTTTGGTCTTAACAAAATCAAGTCTAGCGGTCTTGGTAAGTGTCGTGGTGTTGTGAACACCCTCATGAATCTTGGTATTCCGCCTAGATATGTAAGTCGAATTTCTACCCTTTTGAGGCACTCTCCCATGCAACTTATAACAATAAGGGCGAATATGACCATGCATACCACAATGATGACAAATAAAAACAGGATGTATAGGGTGTACCTTTTTTTCTTTTACCTTACCAACTCTAGGAAGTTTGAGAAATCCATCCTCATGTTGAATTTTTTGTTCTCCTTTTCCTTGAGTTCTTGATGTAGATGCACTCTGTTTTTGCTCTTTGTTATCACCAAAGCCAATGCCACTCTTGTCACAACTCATTTGTTCAGACCCAATGATATCCTCCAAAGTTTTTGATCCTTTGTTCCAAAGACCAATGGTAGCCATAGCACACTTGAGCTCTTCATTTTTCTTGATCAATAGTTCTTCCAAAGCAACTTGTGACATTTCGAGAGATTCAATCTTTTCTTTATCCATGGCATGGGTTTCCAGTAGCTCATTCCTCACTGTCTCACAAGTCAATAGTTTTGCACAAAGAGCTTGTCGATCATCAGCTATCTTGATGGCATCAATCCTGGCCTCGGAAATCTCCTCCTTAAGTTTGACATTCTCACTTTCACATGCTTTGAGTTTCTTTGTGAGTTTGTCATTCAATTTGAATAAGTTAAGAGACTCCTTATACAACTTTTCATAAGCTTGCTCAAGCTCTTCATGATCACTCTCCGAGGATTCATCATCAGTGGTATTCTCAACTGACCTCTTCGAAGACTCTGTTTGTCCTTCAGTTTCGGAAGCCGCCATGAAAGCAAGAAATTGTTTATGCCCTTCTTTGCCTTGATCTTCATCGTCACTTTCATCTTTATCAGATTCTGATTCATCATCCCAAGTGATAGCGAGGGCTTTCTTCTTCCTCAAATGAGTGGGGCATTCTGAAGCAAAGTGGCCAAATCCTTGGCATTCATAGCATTGGACACTTTCAGAGTTCCCTTGTATCTTTCCTTTTCTTTCTTGGCTATAGGATTAATTTTGAGTTTATCTTTGCCTTTGGATTTATGAGTATGAGTAGATTCCAAAAGATTAGGATTCTTTTTCAAAAAAGATTTTTTGAATTGTTTTACAAAAGCATCCATAATCTTGGAATCTATCTCACAATCCTCATCAGAATCCTCTCTAACTTTATGAGCACTACTAAAAGCAATATCTTTTTGTTTCTTTTTGAAATTCTTGTGTGCCTCATAAGTTTGGAGATTTCCAACCAACTGATCCAGCTTGAGGTTGTCAACATCTTGAGCCTCCTCAATAGCCGTAACTTTTGGTTGGAACCGATCGGGCAAGGATCTCAAAATTTTTCCCACAACTTTGGATTCTGGTATTTTTTCACCTAAATTGAAGCTGGAATTAACAATGTCACTCAACTTTGCATAAAATTCATCAAAGGTCTCACTATCTTTCATTAAAAGGTTTTCAAAACTAGATGTGAGCCTTTGAAGTTTTGAGCGTTTAACAAAAGGAGTGCCCTCATGAATAGTTTGTAAGATATCCCAAGCCTCTTTTACGACTTCACAATTACAAATACGACTAAACTCTTCAGGTGTGATAGCGCAAAATAGAGAATTGATAGCTTTACTATTCCAGCTACTATTTTGATAATCAATTGTGTCCCACTTATCAATTGGTTTGGGGAAAGTTACTCCATCAATGGTAATCGTTGGTTCGGTCCACCCATACATGACAGATTGCCAAACTTTTTCATCAATAGATTTTAAAAATGATCTCATCCGAGCTTTCCAAATGGAATAATTGGATCCGTCAAGTAGGGGTGGTCGAACCATAGAATTTCCCTCACGAATTGTATCCATTATCACAAATCAAACAAGATCTCGTTCTAAAAGAATTTTTTTTTAAAAAAATAGAATGACCCGCTCTGATACCAATTGAAAAATCTAGAAATCCTAGATGTTGATTTGTGATTATGTACCAATTTTAAGCAGAATATAACAATCCCAATCAAACAATCAAAGACAAATCGACACAACGATTTTACGTGGAAAAACCACAATTGGACACCTCCAACTGTGATTAAAAAACCACGGGCAACAGCCACAAAACAATCCACTAAGAAGATTTAAAGGAATTACACAGGTATACTCTCAATTACCTAGCGAATCCACGCCTAATTGAACCAACCTCTATGTGCCTCTTCCAATCCCGTCTTCACCTCGGAATTGTCTTTACGATGAGCCACTCCAGAATCCACCGAAGCTTCAGGCTCGAATTCTTCAAAATCCACCGAAGAACAACTCTCTCTCTCTCTTGCATATAACAAACAAAACCTTTGATGTACTTTCTTTAAACCATGAGTTGAATACTCAATAAAACATCAAAGAAAACTAACAAAATATCTCCAAATATAAACCTTAAGAACCAAAAAGAAGATCTGGAGGAATTAAATAGTTTTGGGAGAAAACCAACTATTTATAGAAAATTCAAAAGTAATCCTAGTTTTGGAAGAAATTCAATTACTTATAGAAATCCAAAAGTAATCCTAGTTTTGGAAGAAAATCAATTTCTTAAAGAAATTCTTGTCAAATGGGATTGCCAATAATAAAACCTAACACCATGGTTATTTCGTGTCCCTTATACTCTTGGTATAATATTCCTCACTCTGCCATGTGCTTATAGTTGTTTACCAATTTTCAGGAAACAATGCAATTCAGAAATAGCTTTGGAAAGTCTTAGACGCGAGGCTGTGGAATAGACACACGCATCACTTTTGATATTATTTTTATATGTAAATATTGGCCTTTTGGTCAATATAATTTTGTAATAAAAATAGAAGCTCTAATGATTATTTTGGTACCCTTACTTAAATATTACTTCCGCTTGCGTTTATTGATCTGTTTAAGAATTGGCCGTAGGTAACTTCAGTCACTGGCCATCACGATGCTTAACCCTTGGGTACGGGGGGTGGGCCGTGACATATTACTCACCGTGTTCCGGTGCTTGATTCGTCCTTGCACTTAACCCTACATAATTCATAACATATTGGGTCATAATACCATTGAATCCGTTCTTTAGTTTGCTTAATGTTCTTAGGCTTCTTTCGTGTCCTTTAATTCATTTAGGATGTTCAATGCATGCCTAAGAGTGCTTAGAAATGAAAGAGAGCAGAAAACGAAACATAAAACAACTTTTCAAAATTTCTGAAACAGGGCTCTCCGCTCGAGTGTAGCTTTTCTCGCTCGAGGGAACCCCTTTGGTCTGCAAAAGTACTAGTCACCACATTTTTGCGCTCGAGCGTGACTTTGGTCGCTCGAGCCAAGAGTCAAAACATGTAAGTGGGCGCTCGAGCGCAATTCTTCTCGCTCGAGCGGACATCAATGTCTGCAAAACTTTTTGGAGGTTAATTTTTACACCCGAGCGACACTTTCCCCGCTCAAGCGGATAGTCGAATTCTGAAATTTCCAGAACTGTATTTGAAGTTCAAAACTTGATTCCAAAGGCTCAAAACTCGTATTTTTGGTACAAAAACATGGAAAGACATTACATGACATGGGAACATAGGTAATTTGAGAAAAATTGTCCAAAATCATGATCTAATTCTCAAATCATTTCACATTCTTCTTGGTATGTTCAAAGTTCATGCAACCAAGCTTCATATCTTCATGGACTATGCATGCATGTGAAACAAAGACTAATTCCATTTGAAATGATACAAATGTTGTTCAAAATCATGAAGCTCAACAAAGTTATGCATTTGGTACCATATTCTCCATGAATTTGTCAAAATGATATTTACAACTCTCATGCATGTATGATCTTACATGAATCCTTATCCTATCATCTTCAAATCATGCAATTAAGCCTCATACCCTCATTGTTCATGGATGCATGTCTCAAATGACTACCAATTCAACTTGTTTAACATGCTATAAACTCAAATATGAAGATTCATAGCAATTTGTTACATGCTTATACATATTGATCCCATTTTCATCATTTCCAACTCAAACCTTGTTCATATCATCTTTGAATTCACTTAGTTTTGAATGTAAACCCATGAATTTGAGTTCAATTACTTACCTAGAAGTTCCAATCTTCCAAATCCTAGCTAGTTCTTGAGTTAATTCTCTTCAATTCTCCAAGCTTGAGCTAAATCCTTCAAATTGTGTTATCTCTCTCTCTCTCTCTAGAGTGTATTTTCAGATCTTGAGCTCATAATATGAGCTTAAGTGTGTTTGGCCCTTATATATACTAGGTGATTAGTTTAAACTAATCAAACTCTCTTATGGTTAATAAACCACACTTAATTTAATCTAATTATTTCGATCCAAATCAATTTTTAATTAAATTTCACCGTAGGCTCTAAAAATTAGCCTAATCGCAATAACACAGTCAATTTCAGTTTCTGACGCCTCTACGGTCTTCAATTTAAATTTTATAACAGAGAATCAAACAAATTTTCCTACGATGAACATATAGAAATTCAAAAATACATATAATCATATAATTAGCATTCAAAATCATATCAAGCTCATAATTATAAGTATATTTAAGATTAATTAGCATAACAGAGATTAATTAGCATAACACAGAGTAGGGTTGTCACAATTCCGGACTCGGGTTTCGTGGTTTGGTGTTGTTGTTCATCTCTTATTCCCCTTGTTTTTCTTTAAGTTTGTCTTTTGGATTGTTGTGGTTATGTTTGGGACAGGTTAGTGGCTTGTTTTCCAAACTCTTGTTGCCCAGAATTTTGCTCCTCCGCTCGAGCAGCACTTCTTGCGCTCAAGTGGGCTTTGCAAACACTCAATACTTTTGTAGGTCTGCAAAACTACTGGGAGAGTGTATTCTACACTCGAGCGGCGTTTCCTACGCTCGAGCGGCCTTTCTTGCACTCGAGCGGTTAGTCTATTGCCTGCAAAACTACTGGATGTGTGTTTTCTATGCTCGAGCGCCACTTCTTGCGCTTGAGCGGTGAACGTCTTTTTCATTGTGTCTTGGCGCTCGAGCAGAACAACTTATTGTGTCTAATGCTCGAGCGTCACTTCTTGCACTCGAGCAGACTGTGCGTTTATCAGTTCATGAAAGTGACTTTTTACATCACTTTTTTAGATCTTTTCTTCCTAAACCCTAAAGTTGAGACCCTCTATGTCTCTTTCTCTCTCTCTCTACATTTTCACTTAGTTCTAGTGATTTCTCCACTCATTTGCCTTTGTTAAAAAGAGTGAGCATCTCAAGATCTCCATTTTGATCCGAATAGAGTGGGGTTTGAGCATCTTTGAAGTTCCATATTTTCCTTGCTCGTCTTCTCTCTTTCAGGTAGGGATTTTCTACACTTTCTTATGGTTTTTAATTTAGTTATTGGTTGTTGTGTAGCAATGGTGGGTTTTGGGAGTATTTTGGATAAACCTAGGGTTTGGGGATGTAAAATCAAAATAGAGGTTTCTAGTGAATGTGATATAAATAGTCATGGGGTTTGAAAATGGGGTTATATTGTGGCACAATAGTTGATTTTGGCATTTGATTTGATATTTGGGAAAGAGGGGAGTTTGCCCTAAAATGCTTCAAATGTTTATTTTGTATAAATAAATGAAATTGATATTGTAAATATGAAATTGGATGGATGTTAATGTAAATGGCAGAATTGGATATGTATTACCTCACACCTATGGAAGTTTGAATAAATTATCTATCTTAAGGTTGAATATCTGTTTAGAAATATTTGTATTGGGCTATCGGTGGAGGATAACTATGATTGTTATAGAAATTGCATGAGGATTAGGTGAATTGAAACTAAACTCTTGTTGGTTGTCATTGAATATGACTATGTTTTAAATACATTATATATGTATGATGTTAGGGAAGAGAAAGGGGATGTACTCTATGTTTGGGAGGAGATAGGGGATGAACTCCATTGAATTAAGTTGGCCTGTGTGTTCAGGGTGAAAGTCCTGAAACTGCACATATACATGGGTGTCGATCCCGCGGACAAAATTTCTGTAAAATGGCAAATTGAAGTGCTTGTATGATATTTTTATTGATTTGAGAACCATTGAGTTGTAGTCTCAATTGGGTTGTCTGGAAGATAATAAAAATCGGCTCATGAATTGAGATGAAACGAATTAACTTGAAATGAATTGAAGGAAAATGGATTGAGTTATAAATTTGGTATTTTATGATCATATAGGATATGAATGTTTTGTCACAGGTATTGTATATGCATATTGTACTTATATCTTTGTTAAGATCCATATACTGTGTTAGATTGTTTCTACTAGGCTTTGGCTCACCCTATTTGGGAAAAATCATTTTCAGGTGTCAATGCCATGCCTCCGCCAAGGCAATAGCTTGGAGGGACTTTGGAGCAAGAGCTTCCTTTTGTTGCATTTTTTTTTTTGTATAGCCAAGGGCTTTAATTGTATAGAGTTAGACTCTCTTTTGTTGTAACCAAGCAATGACTTTGGAAAAATGTAAGCCTTTAGGGTATATAATTATCTGTTTAACTTTCGTTCCTCTTTACTACTTGTAACACATGTTGTAGATTCAGGATGAACTATTTATGAATGTACATCGCATGTGTCACTTTTTGTATAACAATTCGGATTCATGAAAGTTTAGTATTTCGATTACGTGTCCTATGTGGCGGTGACCTTCTTGGCGATGAAGTCTCAGCTGTTCGTGGAAGCACTGAAGGCCAACGACGTTGTAGAGTTCTATAAGGCCGCGTTTGAGAGAGAGAGAGAGAGAGAGAGAGAGAGAGAGAGCCCATGAGAGGGAGCTTCAGTGGTGTTCATTGCCATGAGAAAGAAGAGACCCTCCTCCCGCAAAGTAATGGTGTGTGTTGGTAGCAACACGGCAAGGGTGAAACGCCGATCGCCACCATAGACCAGAGGATGAAACGCCGATCGCAACAGGAGCGCGGTGGAGGCGTGGAAGCTCACCGACGAGACAATTGGTGGTGATGGGTTGACTGGGTGAGTCAAGGACAGCGACTCGAAGGAGTTGGGCGTGAAGGTGGTGCTAGTAAGTGACGGTGATGGTGGTGTTGGTCGTAGTTCGCCATGGCCGTTTCTGTTAGAAATAGAGAAAGATTGTGGTTGTCTAGTTGGAGTCAGCTCATGCATGGATCATAAATTGCCATGTAAAACGGCGGCCCACCGATGTCAATACAACCACCATTTTTGCCAACCCCATAACAGATTGCAGCATTGTTGTGGTGCGAAGAAGGGGAAGCAAATCGCTATGGTTAAGGTAGGGGAAACAGATCAAAGTGATGGATATTGAAGGAAAAAGATTAAGAGAGAGACAGTCCATGCAAAAGAGAGAGTGAGAGATCTTGTGTGTATGTTTTCCAAAGAAATGCTCTCTCCCTCCAACCCGAGACAGAGAGAGAGAGAGACCATGTATGTATATCTTTGTTACCCCATGAGAGAGGTTGATCTTTGTACGTGGAGAAGTCGCCTCTAGTGGCGGCGAACTGGAAGCTATATGTATTGATAGAGATGACAGCGAAATAGGTTGAGGTCCGGCGGGCGGCTAAGGTGAGGTTGTCGCCCGCCAGTGAAGCAAAAATACTAGGTTCTAAACCCGCTCTGATACCATGTTAGTTTCATGTATATAGAGAAATAGAGAGAGAATAAATTGTATGTATTATGATTGATGTACTCTTCAGTGATTTACAACACTCTCATTTATAGAGAGTAAATAGGATACATTGGATACTAACCCACCGAAAGCATAAAGATACAACATTAGTTATACAACAACATGAGTGGGATAGCTAGATAGTGCAGCTGTATTACATTAATATTACACTAATACTACTAACAGATATGTTCAAAACTTGATTTCAATAACTTTGAAAATTTCAGTTTTCTGAAAATTTGGTCTGTTTCGCAACTATCGGCGGACTTCGATTAATTTTTGGCTCTTCTAGTTGGTGGGTCTGGGCTCTTCAAGTTGACACGAACCCTCAAGTTGGTTAAGAAATTCTTGTTGTCTTGCCAAAAAATTGTTCTCATGAAGAAAAATGTAGACTCAATTTCTAGAGAGAGAATACAGGCATTGAAATTCGGCCAGCAACTCTTTGGCTTGCCAAAACACCTTGGTCAACTTAATCGATCCTTTTGCCGAAGCACTGGGTCAGAAACTCCTCGGTTGTGCTTGTCCAAATGTTTGGTCGGCAACTTAGCAACTTGGTTTACCAAAACAAAAGGCATTGTAAGCATTGATCTTTGGTTGGCAACTCGGCAAGAGGAATTTGGTTGGCAACTCAACAATTCGGCAAGATGAATTATTGTAATTATTTTGGGGCGTTACATTTTGATAAAACTGCTAAAATAGCAGTTAAACCAGCGAGTCAGTCAAACCGAAATGGTTCATCCTATCGATTAGGTCAAAGGACCAACCAACTTATATAAAAATTAATTAATTAAAACTTTTAAATTTTATTTTAATTTTGAAATTTAAACTATCTTAAACTAAAATATACACAACATTACAATATTAAATGGGAGCATAAGGTTTTTATAGTAAAACAACTCATTTTTTCCTTATTTTCCTGATGTGAGATTGTAAAATAAATGTTAACAGTTGTTTAGACGGGAAGTTCATTTCTAATCAAGTAATCTCAGTCGTTCAATTTTTAATAAGGTCAATCTTGGCTTATTTCAAATCAAACAAATCTAAGCAATATATTTTGATAAAACAGTTAAAACTGTGGTTAAACTAGTAAATCAGTCAAATCGAAACGATTCAATCTAATTGGCTGAGTCAAAAAACTAACCAATTTACAACAAAATTAATTAGTTAAAACCTTTAAATTTTACTTTAAAAATTAAATCATCTTGAACTGAAACATGCACAATACTATAATATTAAATAAGAGTATAAGATTCAATTTATGTAAGTGAAACAACTCACCTTTTTATTTCTTTTCTCGATATGGAATTGTAATTATTTTAAAGTTAAATATTATGAGATTTTCAAAATCTCATACAAAATTATTTTTAAAATCAAAACATCTATGTGGGATTATAAAATAGAAGTTAAATAGAAGCTAACTAATGGAGACTTTCTTAATTGTTTAAAATTAAGGGGGAAAAAAACAGTATTGATTATAGGACTTCTCACTAAAAATTTCCTTTTGTTTATATAAATGAGAGCATAAGATTCACTATATATAAGTCAAACAATTTATTTTTTTCCTCTTTTCCTGATGTGGGGTTGTAAAATAAAAGTTAAATGGAAGCTATCCAATGTGGATTTTCTTAATTGTTTAAAATTAAGAAATTTCAATAATTTATATAAATTGGAGTATAAGATTCACCTTATGTAAATTAAACAATTCACTTTTTACTTCTTCTTTTTTCCCCGATTTGGGATTGTAAAGTAAAATGTAAATGGAAGCTAGCCAATGAGAATTTTCTTAATTGTTTAAAATTAGAAAAATTCAATAATTTTAGAAT
Source organism: Camellia japonica (assembly GCA_030407325.1). NCBI lineage: Eukaryota > Viridiplantae > Streptophyta > Magnoliopsida > Ericales > Theaceae > Camellia > Camellia japonica. The sequence goes on along the minus strand of JAPPVO010000013.1, from coordinate 94,737,483 downwards.
GAAGGTTTGGAACTTCTAAAAGGCTTCTCCCTTAAAACTCCATTTATAAGATTCATTTTATATAAGTGAAACAACTCATTTTTTCTTTTTTTTCTCAATGTGGAATTGTAATTATTTTAAAGTTAAATATTATGAGAGTTTCAAAATCTCATACAAAATTATTTTTAAAATCAAAACTATGTGGGATTGTAAAATAAAAGTTAAATGGAAGCTAGCTAACGAAGATTTTCTTAATTGTTTAAAATTAAGAAAATAAAAATAAAAATGAGTATGAGATATTGATCATAGGGTTTCTCACTAAAAATCTCTTTTTACTTATATAAATGGGAGCATAAAATTTACTTTATATAAGTGAAACAATTCAGTTTTTCTTTCTTTTTTCGATGTGGAATTGTAAAATATAAGGTAAATGGAAGCTAGCCAACGGGAAGTTTCTTTATAGCGATCCCGGTTTTCCTTTTCTGTAATTGTTGTATTCCGGGCTTTGGTTCCGTGGAGTTGGTAGTTGTGGATCTTGTTGTCATCCTTTAATTCCATTTGATTGAGTTTTAGGATGTGTTGGGCATGTTTCGAGCAGGTGGGTTGAGCCTTGGTCCAATTCCTTGTTGCCCAGTTTTTGGTCGTTCCGCTCGAGCGGGTCTTTCTGCTCTCGAGCGAGATTTACACCCTTCCAGTATTTTGTGTCCCTGCAAAACTTCTGCAGGTGTGATTTCTACGCTTGAGCGGGTTTTCTACGCTCAAGCGGGTCGCGCTCGAGCGGGCTTGTTGGCGCTCGAGCGGGTAGTACATTTGTGGTGAAAGTTCTGGGATGGGATAATCCACGCTCGAGCGGACTGGTTTTTCACTCTCGAGCGGATGTGTTTCACTCTTGTGTCTTGGCGCTCGAGCGGGCCTTGTTGCGCTCGAGCGGACCATGCTTTTTGTTCTTGACGCTCGAGCGTTGTGTTTTCCACTCGAGCGAACCTGTCGTATATCAGATAGCAGTTGGGCATTTTTGAATCACTTTTTACACTTCTCTCTCTCTCTCTTACTTTTCAAAAAGCCATTTTTGAGAGCTCCTCTCTCTAGAAACTCCCTTCTCTCTAGGGTTTGATCTAGTTAGAGTGCTTTCCTTTCCTTCGGCCTTTGTAAAAGTTGTGTTGATCGTCGAGGGCTTCGTTTTGATCCAAAAAGTTTGGAGTTTGGAGCACTTTGGTTTCGGTCTCTTATCCGTTTGAGCTCTAACTTCGAGGTAGGGATATCCTACTTCTCTTTATGAGTTTTGTCTTTGAATTTTAGTATTTTGATATGTCGGGGGTTGTTGTGTAATTATGAGGAAGTTTGGGCCTTTTGTGTAATTTTACAAAAGTTGGGGTTTTGTTTATATAAACCTATATGCATGTTTAGCGTAGAGAAATGAGATTAATATTGGATTATTAGTGAAAATAGAACCTTAGGGTTGTGATGTTAATTGTGGGAAATGCCCTAATTACATTGATAAATTAATTGGTATAATTAATTTGAAGAAAAGAGGAATTGATTTGAGAATGTTGGAATTGGATGTGTATGGGATTAAAGGGTGTAGTTAGATTCATTTATCGCTCACCTAGTTGAAATGTTGATTATATATCCATTGGGTGCATTTATTTTCGGTATAGAAATAACTGCTTTGGGCTATCGGTGGAGGATAGTCTTGATTGTTGTAGACAACGCATTATGATTTGGCAAACTGAAACTAATCGATTGAGTATGCTATCGAATATAGCGACGGGAATAATACATCAAATTTATGTATTGATTGATTGTATATGATCTATGTTTATATACATGTGTTGTGTGGGAGGAGATATGGGATGTACTCCACGGTTTAGAGGAAGATAGGGGATGGACCTCTAAACCGGATTTTGTGTGACATTGATACAGCACTAAAATGTGTATCAAGTGTTGATTACGGAAGTGTTCGAATTGATTTGATATAGCACCAAAATGTATATCGTTATCAATTGTGAAGTATAGAAGTGATTCTATGTTATGTTGATACAGCACCGAAATGTGTATCTTTTTCAAAGTGTGGAAATGTTTTATATGTTATTGATACAGCATTAAAATGTGTATCCCTCATGAATTTCGAAAGTGTTTTAAAGACGAGTCTTAATCTCATTAAGTTATTTGGCTAGGTGTTGAGCCTAGTTTTCAAACTCAAAGTTGAAAAAGAAATGGGAAATGAAATGTAACATGGACTCAATGTCATGAAATCGGAATGTGATATACGTGGGTGTATCTGTGTTGACCATCTATCAACTGCTAATCTTTTAGTCATTGTTCATAGCTGGTTTAGTATATTTCTACTGGGCTGTGGCTCACCCTTTATAGGACATCATTTTTCAGGTACAGGTAGCATGCCACCTCCAAGGACATAGCTTGGATGGTAATGGGAGTTGAAGACTCTTTTTGGTTATTTTGTTTGTATTACATGTATATCAAGCCAAGGGCTTATTTTGTATAGAGTTAGTACTCTTCTTTTGTAACCAAGTGTTGACTTGGAAAGCTGTAAGCCCTTAGGGCATTTGCTTTTGTTGTTAACATGTAATACTCATTGTAATGAACTACTCTGATGAATAGAAGAATATTTATCTTTTTACCAATGCATGTCTAAATTGATGGGTTTTAATGTAATTATTTTGAGGGCGTTACATTCTTAATTGTTTAAATTTAATAAAATTCAATAATTTTAGAATAAGGGTTTGGAGCTCCTAAAAGGCTTCTCCTTAAAAATCTCATTTTCCTTATATAATATATAGATAGGTAGATAGTGAAACAAACTTTTTTTTTTTTTCTTCTCCCAATGTGGGATTATAAAATAAATCAAAAATTAATTAGAGTTTTATTTTTATATGGTTAAATGGAAGTTAGTTAATAGAAATTTTTTTAATTGTTTAAAATTAATAAAATCAATATGAGAAATCGCGATTAAACTGGCGAATCGGTCAAACCAAAATGGTTCAGCCTAATCGATTAGGTCAAACGACCAACCAACTTATACAAAAATTAATTAATTAAAATTTTTAAATGTTGAACTGCTTTGAATTGAAGTATACACAATATTACATTATTAAGATTCACTTTATATAAGTGAAACAACTCACTTTTTTTTCTTTTTTCTTTTTCTGATGTGAGATTATAAAATAAAAGTAAACAATTATTTGGATGGAAAGTTTATTTCTAATCAAGCAATCTTAGTTTTTCAATCTTTAATCAGATTGATCTTTAGTTTATTTCGAATCAAACAAATCTAATCAATATATTTTGGTAAAACCACTAAAATCGCAGTTAAACAAACAAATCAATCAAATCAAAAATGATTTAGCCTAATCAGTTAGGTCATAATTAATTAATTAAAAATTTTAAAATTTAAACTATATTGATAGAAACATGCCCAACACTATAATATTAAATGAGATGGGAGTATAAGATTCATTTTATATGTGTAAAATAACTTTTTTTTCCCATTTTGTTCCTGATGTGGGATTATCAAATAAAAGCTAGCCAATAGAAATTTTCTCAATTGTTTAAAATTAAGAAAATTAGTACGAGATATTGAAACTAAATGGGATGGGAGTATAAGATTCCTTTATATGAGAAAACCAACTCATTTTTTTTTTCTTTTCCCGATGTGGGATTATCAAATAAAAGCTAGCCAATGGAGATTTTCTTAATTATTTTTGTAGCACTTGTGTCCTCTAAAGCTTTTGGGAAGTATATTTGAATCCTTTATTTTATTTTGGGAATCTTTGGTGTTGTTCTACCTTAGTTTTAGAGGAGTACAAATTGATTTAAACTTGTTTGGGATTGTTCGTTCACGCTTGTTTACATTGAAAAGTTGTTTGGGAACTTAAAAATCTTGTTCTGGGGTCGACACTGGTCTTGGTGGTATCGATACCTTATTTTTGTTGTTGGCCACAAGGGTCAATACCAATTTGGGAAGGGTCAACCCTTGTTCTGAAATTGCTTGCTAAAATTTGGTGTTGACACTAGTCTGGGAAGGGTTGACACCTGTGATGCTGTCAAACATAAGTGTTCCAGCTTTCTTCATAAGGGTCGACACCTGTGTTGCAAGGGTCGACACCTGCGACTTTTTTTTTCCAGATTTTTCAGTCAGTTTGGGGCCTACTTTTTGGGGATTTTGACTAGATATTTTGGGTTGACCTTGGGGCTTATTTTTTTATTTTGACCTAGTACTATAAATAGGTCCTCACTTAACCTTTTTCTTTACTTTTTCCTCTCTTTTCTCCCTCTAAGCCGTGAGACTCTCTCTCTCTCTTTCTCAAAAGCACTTTTTCACTCAAAGATCCTTAGATCTACTTACTTGAATGCCTCTCCTCGCCTTGCTCCTTTGAGATTAATTGTAAAGGTTGCCGAGGGCTTCATTTTGATCGGAGCAAAACGTCGTTTCTCCTCCGTCGACTTTTGGGCTTTTCTTCCTTCTCCCTCTTCTAAGCTTGAGGTAGGGACTTTCTATGCTTTTGTATGATTTTTAACTTGGGTATTTGATGATAGTGCAAGTAAAGATTAGGATTTGGATGATTTTAGACAAACCTAGGGTTTTGGTTTAAAATCAAAGAGGGGTTTTCAAAATAAAGGTGTTGAAATGGTTATTGGTATGGATATGAGGTTGTGTTGTGTCAAACTTGTTGATTTTGGCAAACGAGTTGTATTCGGGAGGAAATGGGGTGTTGTCCTAGAATATTTCAAATGGTTATTTTGTATAAATCATGGAATTGGCTCAATAAAGATGAAATTGGTTAGATGTGTATGTTAATGGTAGAGTTGGAAAAATTGTCATTTCTCATTGATGGACATATGGATAGTTTCTTTATTGTGAAGTTTGTATAACTGCTTAGAAATATCTGTTTTGGGCTATCGGTGGAGGATAGCCATGATTGTTGTAGAAATTACATGAAGATTAGGTGAATTGAAACTAATCTTGTACTGAATGTCATTGAATATGACCATGTGTTAATACATTGTATATGTATCATGTTTGGGAGGAGAAAGGGGATGGACTCCATTGAATTAAGTTGGCATGTGTGTCTTGGGTGAAAGTTTCGAAAACCGCGTGTATATACATGGGTGCCGATTCCCGCAGATGAAATTTTCGTAAAATGGCGGATTGAATTGTCTATATGATAATTGTTTTGGTAGAGAATTATTGGGAATTAATCTCAGTTGAATTGTTTGAGTAACAAGGGATTTAACTCATGGATTGAGATGAAATTAATTGCCATGAACTAAAGTAAGACTAAAATGGCTTGAAATGTAGAACTTGGCATAGTATGATCTTGTAACATCACGAATGATTTGTCATTGGTATCGCATATGCACACCATACATATACTTTTGTTAAGACTCATATATTGCGATAGATGGTTTCTACTGGGCTTTGGCTCACCCTACTTGGGAAAAACATTTTCAGGTGCTGGTGATATGCCTCCGCCAAGGACTTAGCTTGGGAGGATTGTGGAGTTGAGAGCTCACTTTTGTTTATTTGTATTTATTTGCTTTCTGTACAAGCCTAGGGCTTAATTTGTATTGAGTTTCTGACTCAATTTGTTGTAACCAAGCTTCGTCTTGGAAGGTTGTAAGCCTGTAGGACATGTTTATCTGTTTATCTTTCTTCATTTCTTTTAATTGGAAACATATGCTATAGATTCAGGGTTAGGCTTTATGAATGTATGATGCATATGCTTCTCTTTTGTAAACCCCATTGAATTAATGGAAGATAACTTTATTATTGTTGTTAACATATAATGCTTATGGTGGATGGATTGTTGTATTATTTTGGGGCGTGACAATTTTCTTAATTGTTTAAAATTAAGAAAATTAAGAAAATTAGTATGAGATATTGAAACTCCCATAAGGCTAATCACTAAATGGGATGGGAGTATAAGATTCCCTTTATATGTTTAAAACAACTCATTTTTTTTTTCTTCTTTTCTCGATGTGGGATTATCAAATAAAAGCTAGCCAATGGAGATTTTCTTAATTGTTTAAAATTAAGAAAATCAAAAAAATTAGTATGAGATGTTGAAACTCTCATAAGGCTCCTCACTAAATGGGATGGGAGTATAAGCAGTGGCGGAGGCACATTAGGCCCAGGGGGGTCACGTGCCCCCTCTGGGTTCTGGGAATTTTTTTTTTAAATATAAAGAAAATATTTTAAATAAAAAAATTTATAAAAATATTATTTAAAGTGAAATGTCAATAACATTTTAAAATTATGATAATAATAATAATTATTTTGATTGAAAATAAAGAGACTATGATAAGTCATATTATTATTTATGAAAATTTCAATATAATGGTGATGTCTATCATATTGACATGCAAACATAATTAATTTCAATGAAGATATGGAAATTTATTAGATTGTTAGTTACATTTGACATGTGGAATTTATCCTCCATGTGTTTCTTTCCATTCATAACTACAATGACCACTATATAAATTCTAATCAAGCAGCACATCTTCAATTATAAAAAATAAAAAAATAAAAAAATTTACAATAGGTCATAATTAATATTAGAATGAGTCGTAACTAACTATTATTTGACATATAGTCATAACCAAAAGGGAAAATCATGTAAATAGTCCATGTACTTTACATGATTGTCAATTTGGTCCCTGTAGTTTTAATTTGCTCGATTTTTCCCTTTAATTTAACGGATTGTGTCATTTTAGTCCAATAAATAACGGTTGTTAAGTTAATTTAATGGAAAGTCAAACAATGTGTCAATTTGGTTCCTGTATTTTCCACAATGTGTCAATTTAGTCCCTGTCAAAATCGAGAAAATTGAAACTACAGGGACCAAATTGACACATCGTGTAAAATACAGGGACCAAATTGACACATTATTTGACCTTCCGTTAAATTAATTTAACAGTCGTTATTTATTGGACCAAAATGACACAAGCCGTTAAATTACGAGGCAAAATCAAGCAAATTGAAACTACAGGGACCAAATTGACACATCGTGTAAAGTACAAGGGCTATTTGCATAATTTACCCTAACCAAAATAACAACCACAAGAAGTTATAAATAAATTAGGGCAAATTACATATACCCCCCTCGAGGTTTAGCAAAATTACAGATACCCCCTTGAGGTTTGAGAAATTACAGATACCCCCCTAAAGGTACTATTTGCATATCAAATTAGGGGGCAAATTGTTATGAAAATATAAACCTCATGAGGCAATTTGTTATGAAAATATAAACCTCAGGGGGGTATCTGTAATTTTCAAAACCTCAGGGGGTATTTGTAATTTAGCTAAACCTCGAGGGAGGTATATGTAATTTGCCCAATAAATTATATGTACAGTCCCGCTAGGTAGCTCGAAAGTGTCGTGGCTCGAGTGGCTCGAGGTACCAAAACAACGTCGTTTTGGTACCTCTTTTTTTTTTTTTTACTCTCTCTCTCTCTCTCTCTCTCTCTACATGTGTTGTTTGTTGTTCTGTCTCTAGAAAAAAGAAGACACAGAGCTTCACTCCTCTCCCTCATTCTTCGTTTGGAATCTTTATGACCAAAATCAACACACAGCTTCATCTTCCTCAAGATCACCATCACCATTACAGACAAACAACAAACAACATCACGTATCCAAGATCACCATCACCTCAAGATCCAAAATCAATTCCTCGAGATCACCATCACAGATCCAAAATCACCATCTCTCTCTGTCTTTTTCTTTTTCTTTTTCTTCTTTTTTCTGGGCCTCACTACAGTTCGGACTCGATTTGTCACGGTTCTTAATGTTGAACCAAAGAGTCCAAATCCGGCAAATCGTTTTGAGAAAACAGATTTTGAGAAAAGAAGTGCCAAACATGGACTGCTTTGCCAGATACAGAGTCGCCACCTAAATATTTTTTAACGGGGGAATTTAGGAAACCCTGACTCGGTGCCAAAGGCCACGTGTCCGTCATCACCAAAGTTGCCTCGGCTCGGGAAATTGGGTACGATTGGGGAAGGTCAGCTATGAGCACCTCCTCTCGCCCGATCCGAAGATCAGCCCATACTAACTGTGATATCCTATTTTGAAAACGTTATGCGTTCTTATTCCAGTTAATTAGCTAGAATTACTATGTGATGCGCACAACACAAAAGTATAGACTAGATCGTCTAACTTGGAACGAAACATTGCATATCCGTTTGTTTGGAAAACATTTTGGAATTTGCTACTCGCAAGTAGGCTAAAATACGGATTTCAATGAGTTGTTCTAACTCAAACAATCCAACCTTCACCCACAGGCATTCAGGCAGTTTATATCACATAAGCATCTAGCCACATGGTAAGCATGCTGTCATGTTAACATTCACACTCATGCGAGATGCTAAAGCATAAAATACTTACAGTGTACTCCATGCAAAAACAGTAAACTAGTTAGCAAACATGCGTGACCCTAGTTCATGTTAAAATGGCTAATGCAACGCATACAGAATGTCGCTAGAATAGGCTCGGCTAATCTAAGAATGACATGCGAAAATGCACAGATAGCATGTATTCAAGTTAGATTTGAAATACTTATGCAGTTAGCATGATGCGCCGAGCCCGGTGCATGCAAGACAAATGTATGGATGCACGCATGCATAGCATAAGGTATGCTAATTTAAATATGCCCTAATACTAACCATCAAAAGCAGGTAAGTAAAAGGGAGAAAGAAGTGGGGGTTTGGAAGACATGCACACACGCACCCACACTTACTACAAATTTGCCCTCGCTCGGAGAGGCAGAAAGAATAATACAATTTAATTAACCTACAAGCTAATTAATTATTACAGACCACCTAATTAATTGACAAATCAATTGAATATAATTAAGCAGTAAACAGTAGCCTCGGGAAGAGGGTCCAATGCATGCGCGCTTGGCTCCGCTCGGAAGTCACTGCCATGCACAAGATGCCTCTGCTTTGGCTATTATCCTCCTCTGAAGACTGCACAAGTCCCAGGGTTGCTTCTCTGAGTGCTGTAGAACACCACTGGCTAAACGGATTGATCACCGACCATGTATAATGGTCACCGGCCACAAAATACTCCATCGGCCAACAATGGATGGCCGGTTGGCACTAAAGATGGCCGGCCGGCCAAATCTCCCTGCAGAAACTGATTTGATAGCAGCAGAGGACAATACTTGGCATGGCAATGCATTTCAAGTAATGTATGAACCAACCACACTCCTTATCATGTGTATGACTCAAAGGAGGATGGGCCTCGATTCTCGGACCACCAATCACGCATTTCCATGCATGATGGCCCAAAGAATCAAGTGTGCATTTTGATATGGAATGCAATGCACATAAACACACAAGGAGGCCCAACCTCTATCATACTCACTTCAAGAGATCAAGCATGCATGCTCATGCAATGCAATCCTAAGCATGTGAGCTAGCATGCAACCATGGAAATGCAAAGAAGCATACAGGGTGAGCATGCAAACAAGCAAAGGGATGGACTTAAACTAAGGAAATGAGGCCAAATGCACATATAAGCATGCATGCAAATAAGGTCCAACACATAGGCACATAAAGGCAACTTCCAAGCACACTTGAAAGAGATTAAACATGGACAATTAGCATGCACATTAAGCTCTGAAATCATGTCAAAATGGTGCCAAACCAAGTAAACAAGACAAGCATGGCATGTAATTGGTCCAAATACTTGAGGCAAGCCAAGGAGACTTAAACCATGACTAAGTCAACCAAGCCTCACAAGGCCAAGAGGACTTAAAACAGGTTCAAGGCAAACCTAGACAATGCTAAGGGAACACAAGATGGCATCTAAGTGGTTTAAACATGCAAGCATACTCAAAGGCCTAAACAAGGGGTATAAGACAACAACCTTTTAAAGCAACAAAGGAGTATCAAATGCAAGTACGCAAGTATGTTATAAGGACTGAAATAACATGGTAAGTGGTTCCAAACCACTGAAATGATGCAAGGATGGCATGCTCATGGTCAATGCATCAAGGCATGCAAAGGGGGATTACATGGTAGCTATGCAAAGCAAAACATGAATGACCCGAATGACCAAAAACAGACCTTGGACATATTAAAATAAGCATATAAGCTTCACAAAGCTTGGCCAAAACACATGAGCATGGTAGTCTAAATGCTATGCATGTATTGAGGCAAATCATGGCATTACAAGGCATGTATGCTAAGCAAGCATGGTGTACCAAAACCAAGCAAAAACAGAGGTAATACATGGCAAAATACTACCAAATACACATTAAGACATGGCCGACATGCACTTAAATTAGATGCTCAAACATGAGGCAAAAAGGCCCTTTTCAAGGACAACAAGGAGAGGGGGTGGCCCTCTCCTTCCTAGGACCTCAAGGCACCATCCTCACCTCTGAAATCCCTCAAGATTTTAGTGGTGAGGAGGCCCAAACACAATGGTCCCGGAGCTCAACCAAAATGGCACAAAATGGAGCCTAGCAAGGCTTAAGAGGGGTCAAACAACCCCAAAGCTTAAAGCAACCTTAACTAACTATTTAGAGCACTCAAAAATAGAACTTTTATATGTTATACACAAAGCTCAAAAATAGTTTCAAGATAAGCAAAAAGAGTATGCAAAAATGGGGTAAAAAGGGACAAAAGTCTTACCCTTGTAGACCCTCTTCAAAAATGGTGGACCAGCTGGTTCTTTAGGTTCAAATCAGTCCAAAACCTCCAAGAACAACCTCCAAGGGCCTCAGCTCCAAGGTAAGGTGTAATGGTGGGTGTTTGTGAGCAATAATAAGCCTAAACACACACAAAACAAAAGAGAGAGAGATATAAAGATGGAGGATATATGTAAACCCTAACCCTAAAGCTCAAGCTCTGGAAAAATGTTGTCTAACTTGTCTAACCCTAAAGGACGGAGAGGAGACCTCCTCTTATAGACAATTTAGTCTTGTAAAGCTTCCAAAGGAAGCTAACAAGAGGGCAATCCCTCCATACACGTGTATGGAAGGGGTGAAAGTGCTGCATGAAAATATTTACAAAAGCAGATGCACAGTGGTCGGCCGGCCAAAAATGCAATTGACCAAAAAGATAGCCGGCTGGCCATCTATAGTGCCGGCCGGCCAAACATTTGGCCGGTGGCAACAAAACACAGCCGGTGGCCTCAAGCCATGGCCGGTGGAGTGTGGGGATGGCCCACAAGCCATTCCCTGCCCCTCCAAGGCAAAGCACAAGTGTTTGGTGCAAAACCAGACACGAAACAGTCGAGTCGAGAGATCCTGAGGCAAGGCGCGTAGCCGAGACCTCCGGGAACTCAAGACGAACACAAACATGGATGATCACCAAGTGTTCAAGCGGTGACGTCCAAGTCTTGAGGACGGTCAAAAATGGGGTGTCTACAATGTAAAGCATTTTTTAGTTTGTTAAAGAAGGCCACTGATTTTTTTGTAGACAGAGGAATGCGAAGTCGCCTTGGCCGACTTCAAAAAGTACCTGACAACAGCTCCAGTTCTGTCAAATCCAGTGCCTAGAGAAGAATTACTCCTATACTTAGCAGTTTCAGAGCACGCAGTAAGTGCCATGATAATCAGAGAAGAAAATGGAGAACAAAAGGCAGTATACTATGTGAGTAAAAGCCTAGCAAGTGCAGAAACCAAGTACTTACCCCTAGAGAAGTTGACACTGGCCTTAGTGATGGCTTCCAAAAAATTGAATCATTATTTCCAGGTCCACAAGATTGTGGTGCTGACTGAGCATCCCTTGAAGTCCCTGTTGTAGCAAGGAGATTTGATAGGCAAGGTAGCTAGATGGGCAGTAGTGTTGGGCCAATATGACTTAGAGTTTAGGCCCAAAACGACAATTAAATGCCAGGTTCTGGCCGACTTTGTGGTCAAGTTCACACCTGGTGCCATCTTATGTCGGGCTCCGGTGAGCGGCGGCTTAGGGTGTCCAGGGGAACAAAAAGAAACCCAGCTGGGAATGAAAAACCCCACCTCAGTAGAGCAGAAGAAGGTAGAAAAACCAAAGCCCTGCGGCATCTACATCGGTGACTCCATCCGCATGTTTGTTAATGGAAGTTCAAACCGTCAAGGAGCGGGAGCAGAAGTAGTGTTAGTATCGCCAGACGGCCAAATGTTAAAGTAGCCTATTCATTTGGGGTTCAAGGCCTCAAACAATAAAGCAAAATATGAGGCACTGATCGCAGGGTTGAAGTTAGCAGCAGCAATGGAAGCCGACGAAGTGGTAGTCTTCTGTGACTCCCAACTTATTATGAACCAAGCGACAGGCGAGTATGCAGCCAGGGATGAAAGAATGATAGCCTATGTCAAAGAAGTTGTTAGACTGCTAGCCTTGTTCCAGGATTGCCGACTACAACAGGTTAGCCGAGATAATAACAGTTATGCCGATGCCTTGGCTAACCTGGCTAGTGCAATGAAATTAGGGGAGGCAAGGACAATAATGGTTGATTATTTGTCAGGCCCAAGTGTAGAACCACTGATCACAGAATACGAAGCAAAGTGTGTAGAGATGGGCCCAAGCTGGATGGATGCAATTCCTGAGAGACGGCAAGCTGCCAAATGATCGCAAAGAGGCGCATAAGACCATATTGAATTTGGCAAGGTTTAGCCTAACAACAGAAGGCCATCTCTACAGGAGGTTCTTTACTGGGCTCATTTTGAGATATGTGCATCCCTTCCAAGTTGAAGACTTATTGTATAAAATACATGAAGGGGTATGTGGAAGCCATGCTAGGGGCAGATCACTTACTTATAGGGCCATTACTCAGGGGTACTGGTGGCCCTACATGCAGAAGGATGTTGAAGCCTACATCAGAAAGTGCGAGAAGTGTCAAAGGTTTACACCTTTGATACATCAACCGGCAGCAGATTTGAACCCAGTAACCAGCCCTTGGCCTTTTGCCGAGTGGGGCATGGACCTAGTTGGACAACTGCCCCAAGCAACTGGGCAAAGGAAGTTTCTGTTGGTAGCAACTGATTACTTCATAAAGTGGGTAGAAGCTGAACCCCTTGTGAGGATTCGAGATATTTATGTGAAGAACTTCATATGGAAGAACATTATCACCAGGTTTGGGATCCCAAGGGCAATAATAGCAGACAATGGTACACAGTTTGACAGTAAGCCAATCAAAAGCTTTTGTTCAAAGTACAAAATCAAGAACTACTATTCTACTCCAAGTTTCCCTCAGAGTAATGGTCAGGCAGAGGCATCCAATAAGACTATCTTGGATGGGATTAAAAGGAGGCTGGAAGCAGCAAAGGGCAAATGGGTAGAGGAGTTGCCCAATGTACTCTGGGCATATCGGACTACACCGAGAAGATCAACTGGGGAGTCTCCATTTGCCATGGCTTATGGCACTGAAGCAGTTATCTCACTAGAAGTCAGCATTCCAGGGATCAGAACCCAGAGAGTGGAAAATAGTACTAATGAGGCATTTCTAGCCCGAGATCTAGACCTACTAGAGGAGAAAAGAAAGAGAGCAGCAATTCGGCTGGGGGCATACCAGCAACAACTTGCTAGGGCTTACAACAAGAAGGTCAACCCAAGAGAGTTCAAAGTTAGGGACCTTGTGCTGAGGAAAGTAGTCGGCAACAAGAAGGATCCGAGAGAGGGCAAGCTAGGCCCAAATTGGGAAGGGCCTTATAGAATCATCTCTGTCACCGGCAATGGGATATATCGGCTTGAGAACAGTGATGGAAAAGAATTGCCAAGACCTTGGAATGTTTGCAACTTGAAGTTTTTCTATCATTAGATTTTTGTTTTTCGAAGTTTATGTCATTAACCGAAGTAATAATAAAATTTTAGTTTGATTTTTATGAATTTGAAATTTGTGTGATAGGATTGACTAGTCCTATGGCGATGTTTCTGAATGAAACATGACGAATAACTTAGACTTATTATATGAAAAGTTGAATTATACTTGCTTATAATAGAGTTGAACTAAGTTGGCGAAGTTTCTGAATGAAACATGACGAATAACTTAGACTTATTATATGGCAGAGTTGAATTATACTTTCATATAATAGAGTTGAACTAAGTTGGCGATGTTTCTAAATGAAACATGACGAATAACTTATACTCATTATATGGTAGAGTTCAATTATACTTGCATATAATAGAGTTTAACTAACTTGGACTTGCCATATCGGCAAAGTCAAACTCAGAATGGAACTAAGTTCATTAACAGATAAACCAAGGTTGAAACACCTCGGGAAGTCTTTGTTTGAATCTGACTTCGGCGAAAGACCATAGACACATGCTTAATGTGAACTTAAGTGGAACTTAGGTTCATATTAGAGGGTAGAGAGAAGGAATGATAAATAAACTTAAGAGCTTGGGACTTGTTGAAATTTTTAGAAAAAATTACAAGTTAAAATGGGCTTAACACTTGTTGAAATTTCGGAGAAATTTACAAGTTGGAGTTAGCCGAGGTAATTATGAATAAAGTATCCGAGATATATGTTACCCGAGGTGACCAACCAGGTTGTCAAAACTTGGAAAGGGTGAAGTCTTAATAGAAGATAGCATATGGAGGTAAAAAAAGCAATATTGAATAACACTTGTAAAAATATTTTGATATTTTTAAAGTGTTAGCCGAGGTATGAAAATGGTTGGCCGAGGCCATCAGCCAATGTTTGCATCCGAGGTACTTTACCCCGAAGTTATTATACAGTTAAGGTATACTTTGAAGTCATACAAAAATATTCTAAATATGAAGGCATATAAGGCATGAAAGGAAAGCAGTAAGCATACAAGAAAAGCATCCAGACACTTAAAAAAGAAAAACGTGCATTTAAAGGAGAAACTTGTTCGGATACTGCAAAAGGCACATAGGCCAAATTGAAAAGTCAAAAGTTGTTCAAACAAAATACAACTAAAGGAAAAAAGAGTACAAAATAAAGATGAAATATCCTAAGCACTGGGATTTGTCTAGGATTGCTCAACCTCGACTGTTGGAGTTGTATCGGCCTCGGTTGGCAGTGTTGCGTTCTTCTCCACCGCTATCTTGGCATCTATTTCAAGCAGAGTTTGATCCAAACTCTTCTCAGCACATTGGACCTCGGCCTCAGAAGTGGTTGGTTTGGGAGAGGCGCCCTTGGAAGCCAAGTCATCCTCCTCATCTTGAGTCAAGTCAAGGACTTGCTCATTTAGGATGGGGGACTTAGCATCAGTGGCAGCCTCCTCCTCCTCTTCATCGACATCACCATCCTCGGCATCATCCTCGTCGGCTTCGTCAAAGTCCTTGGGCTCTAGAGGGAAAGACACTTGGAGTTGATTGATGTCTCGGAGGATGGAGTCCATTAGAATGGATAATTTGTTTAGTGCCGCCGTCCAACTGAGGTAATAACCTCTGTTGCAAGCCTTATTGACTTGCTCTTTGTATTGGTCATGAACGGCGGCTTGACCCTCTTTGAAGGCCTTCTTGTCGGCTGCTTTGACCTTATCTTCTTTTGATTTGATGGCCTCATTGAGTTTGGCCTCGAACTCTACTGCCTTGGCCTTGACAGCCTCAACCTCAGCCTTAGTGGCCTTGGCAGCTACCTCCGCAGCTTCGGCTTTGGCTTCAGCTTGGCCTTGTGCAGCTTCGGCAGCCTTGGCCTGATCAAGTAGCTTTCAGTTGCTAGCCTCGGCGTGGTTCATCGAGGGCAAGAGCTTGGCAGCTTCTTGGGTCTTTTTTACTAACTCCTTCTTCGTCATCTTGGTCTTGACCGCATACGAATGTGCGTGCTAGATATCCTGTAAGGAGTAAAATAGATTAGTTAATGATTCTGGCTAAGTGTTAAAAAACTTTAAATAGGGAAAAGGAAGAGACTTACCAAGACCAAGTGCTGTATCATAAGGCCAACGTTTTCATACTCATGCAACTCGGCCATTCGATTCAAATCTTCTGGTAAAAGAACAGCCGTTGACAGGACTATGCTGACTTCAATATCCATTGCGCTGTCTCCAACTGTCAAGGGTCTGTCCCCCGCCATGACCTCAGGAGCCCAGGTCATATTGTGAGGGAAGCTGTAGCTACCCTTAGGTTGGTCAGACCTCGGCCTTTTGGGTAGTTGGGAATAGGATGCATCAGCCTCGGCTGGCCTCTTCTCGACGGCAGTTTGGCTCTTCTCTACCTCGGCCAATTTCAAGATCGGCACAGTGTCCTCAGAATTAATCTGAGTCACTGTGGCCTTAGCCTTGGTTATTTTACCCTCTTTAGCTTTGACTTGGTCTGGGATGAAGATGAGGAGGATTGAACAACCACCACCCCTGGAAGGGTGGCAAGGAGATCTTCAATGACGGCTGGTTTGTGGCCCATATCGTCAGTTGTTGCAGCAACAGTGACCTTGGTACAGAAGTGAATTGCTAGAAGTGCAGTTGGAGGGTTTGCTGGGTCCTACGCCGAAGAGATTGATTTTCAACGTGTGCGGTTATGAGTCTTGCCGGCTAGAGCGTTTGATGGAGCTCTACGTCGGCGTCGGTACTGAGATGGTGGGATTAATTGAGCTAGAGCAGAAGTAGAAGGCAACTCTACCGGGTCTGATGAGGAGGCCTAGTCTGGCCTTGGAGATGATGCCGATGGTGGAGTTGTTGTAGATGAGGAAGTTTTGCTTCGGCGGGGAACATCGGGCAATGCGGATTTGTACGTCAGGATGTAGTCAAGTAGCAATGGGCCCTTGTGCTTCTCAATTGGCAAACCCAGCATCTTTTTTAGGTCTTTGCTGGGGAAGAATGTCTGGCGAAAGTCTTTCGCTGGCTGAAGAAGATCTGCAAACAAGAGAAACATTAGCATGAACAGATAAGGTTAACAAGTCTTAAACAGAGATAAAGTTTGGGAGGTAACTTAGTTCTTACCCTCATCCTCTCTAAACACTCCTCGGCACAGTTGGAAGAGATGAAGATCGTTGTCTGGTGCACACTCCCAGTTGCCTGAGACGATCAGATAATCATCCTCAACACCCTTGTTGGAGTTAGGAAGGTCGACTACGATTTTGTAGGCAGCAGATTTGGGCTTGAGGTAATATGTGTAGCCTTTTTCAGACTTAAGGCCACACATGATGTAATAGAATTGGATGTCAACTTGCCTGATCCTAGCATTTTCTTGGCGTGCCAGTTCTATGATGCCATTGATAACCCTGTATGAGTTGATGGCTAGTTGCATGGGATTGAGCTTATAATAATGGAGGATTTCCCTAAAAAGGATCGATGTCTTGGGGAAACCTAAGTCTACACTCTACAAAGGCAACTACTGGGAAGGGCATAAAGTTTCCATCAGGCATAATGGAATCCTCCTTCCCAACCAATCTCATCTGAACGTCGACTGGGATAGCGAACTCTCTCCTAAAGTTCTGAAGTTTTTATGGGGTATCTACCCTCCACTTAAACATGCCCATGACGTCGGCTTAAATGGAAGATGGTACAAGATTTCAGAAGAAGATCACTGGTAAATGTTTGAGAACCTCGGCTAAAACCTAAACTGGAACTGGGGCAAGGGTTTTTGATGATCTAAGGGGAATTTGTTTCAATTTTCCTAAAGAATGTGATTTCTATCAAATCCCAAACCTAAGTCTATACGGAAACGAGAATCAAAGGCAAGAATCTGGAAACAAGTCAAAGAAAAACAGAAACGAACATGATTCAGAGTCAAGAAAGAAACATTTTTCAAGAAACACTGAGTAGGTGTGTGCAGATGTGCAAAAGCCAAGAACAGTGGCAAAATTGTTAAAGCTTCAAACCTATGAACACTATGTACATGTATGCGAGAATCACGAACCGTGTGAATAGACACAAGGACATATTGAACAGCACGAATCATAGACAAACACGAGATTCAAAATACAGCAAAGATTCAAGAACAAAAATTGATTTGCAATGGTAGCAAACAACATGTAGACAGGTAACAGATTTGAAAAAATCAAAGGAGTAATGAAAGATTGAACTTAAAGAGGGAGGAAATTGTGAACTTACCAAATGAAATGAGCGCCGATATGGGGATCGCCAGAGTCAGCCGACGTAAATGTTCAGAAATAGGTGATAAAATGGTCACTGGAGGAGGTAATCGAAGCAAGTACAGAGCTTCGAAAGTATGAAAATGACAGAATTTAGAGAGAGAAAAACGAAGCGCAGAGAGAAATCAGTTTTGTAAAAGTGAAGAGGCAAAGAGAGAGAGTAAGAGTTTTGTTAAAAACACGAAAATGCGGCAAAACATAATGAGGCACCTTGGACGACGTGCTTGTCAGGCGACGTGCGCAGAAGCAACACAACCTAGTAGCACATGTCAGGTACGGATCAATGGAAAACGAACACGTGGAGGAAACGGTTAAGAAAACCATGCGTGCCAGTTCATGCGCAGATAAAACTCTTGGAGTTCTTGATTTAATGAAAAAAAAACCTCGGCTAGAGGAACGATCTCAGTTAAAGAAATTGGTTCTTAATTCTTGGTCATTGATAAAGATAGACAATTGAGTCTTGGTTATATGAAGCCGACGAGCCATGATCTCGGTCAGAAGGATAAGTGATTTTTTAGCCAAAGGAAAATCTGAACGAATGGTGTAGGTTCCATCACCTCAGGTTGCCGAGGTAATAGAACCTAGGCGGCAGTTGTTGGGACATATTTTGTGAACGGCAACACGTGACCAAGGTGACGCCGAAGTGTCAGCCGACGTGCCACGTGGCTTGGTGATGCACCGAGATGATCTCGGCTAGGCCGAGGTTATCTGTGAGGATACCGGAATCTAAGGTAAGCAGATAAGGGACAGGAGTCCTAGAATAGGGGAGGATCTCAGTCTGGATAAGATAAAGCTCTTAGGGAGTTTATGCCTATCTAGTTGAGGGTCTAGGATAGGCATTGAGCCTGAGTCCATTGAAGTGAGGCTTCTACAGGGATCAGGTCAGTGTTGGCTATAAAAGCAGGGCACCCCCGTGGGTCTCAAGTATGTGTGATATATTGTTATTTCTTGTGAGTTAAGTACAATTTGCTATCTGTAAGAGATATTCGATTACTGACTTGATCGTCGGAGTGCCCCCGGGTGGACGAACCACTGCCGAATTCTTATCTTTCTGTGACAGCTCATTCGGGCTTGATCTGTTCTGCCGGTGCTCTCCAGCTGAGTTTCCCCTCTGGTTGTCTGGTCGGAAATCCACACCCACAGTGACAAACACGATAAATTGAATATGTTACGATTATCAAATCAACTTAATTTTTTGTTTGAATAATATACAAGAAAAATTCTATAAAATAAACGATTCGAATCATTGAACCGGACTTAGCTCCACAAACTTGAACAACACCCTCCACTCCCTATATAGATGACTAAAAGGGGCCTAGTTCTACTTGAATTACGCACATAGTAATCACTTTACTTCAATTATGAAAGCTATGGTTGGTTGATAGAACCAATAGGACTATTACTCGTGTATCAGCTAAGAAGAACCATAAAAAGATTTCTAATATTGACAATGGAGCTAAGAAGGATTACATTGATCTTTTTTTCTTGTAAATTACTAAGACGTTAGACCTCGCACTGAGAACAATTATAATATTTTTACTTAACTATCATCTTGAGTAATTTTTAATATTGTTCAACATAGTGGCGGAGTCAGGAAATTAAATCAGAAGAGGCACTTATTGATTACAACTTTAATTTTTTTTTTTCCATAACCAACAATAAGAAGATAATAATAATTTTTGAATCAATATTAAGTACAAAAACTTAAATAAATTATTACAAAAGTATTTCACATAAAATGTTACAATTAATTTCGAGTAAAATCAAAAAGAAAGTATTGTGTGTAACTAGTGTATTTCTTGATTGATCCCAAACTCCGCCTACTAAAGGGACGAGAGAAGACAACTCCGCTTCATTGCGCTACCATGGTTGGCCACACCGATGTCGTCAATTTCTTGCTCGACGGTTGTCCACAGTCACTTGTGGAGTTGACAATTTGGAATGAGACTGCACTTCACTTGGCAGTGAAGAGTAACCAATTGGAAGCGTTTCAATTGTTGTTTGAGTGGCTGCAAAAGCTTCAAGACATCGAGGTTGGTGCCTCTGCCTTTTTTCTTGCACTGGAAACTGCCAAATTACAACGGTTAAGAATGCAATTAAAATTGGCACGATTGCTCAATAAGAAGGAAGTAGAGAGGTTGTGGTGTTCCTTTGCTTGCAGTAAGAGGGAAGTGGAAAACTTCGAGATAATAAAGGATGGGCTCTAGAAAATCAGGAGGGAAGGGGTGTTGAGCTGGAAAGACAAAAAGGCAACACTGTTCTGCACCTTGCAACATTAACTAAGCAATATGAGGTAAATCATCATGGCCCTCTGGTTTTAGATTTTCTTACTGTTCTATAGGTTTTTCTTTCGACTAGCTCATCCAAGAAAATTTTATGGAGTATTTTTTGTTTCAAATATTACATATTTGAAGAGAATTTGAGAAGTTTCTTCTTTAGCACATACAGAACAAGGAGATTATCCAAGAATTGGAAAATTTACATAGCTCAAAGTTCTTTAAGTTGATTTTTTTTTTTTTTAATTAGAACAAGGCAATTGGTTTTGTTTAATTAATTGCCCTGCTTTGTTACAACTTGGAAATGACCTACTAATATTTTATGGTCCTGTCTACTAACATTAATTTAAGTTCTATGGACTTGACCAATATTGATTATAGTTTGGTATAGAATTAAAACTGCCAATACATCATCTTGGTGAAGGAAAGCAATCAAACAGTACTTAGATTGAGCGCGAACTCCCTAAAGTTAGTGTGGTAGATTTAGATTAATTGGGAAAACGTTTTCCATTTTTTTAAAATGAAAAACATTTTCTGCCAAAATAAATTTCATTTTGGTTGATCACAAAAAAAAAGTTTCCATTAACTTTCATTTTTTGTTATATGAAATGCCAGAAAATACCGAAAATTCTTTCTAAAAAATGTCTTGGACTGAAACAAAAAAAGCATAAAACTACATCCTCTGTTCCACCTTGACTTAAAAGACATTGATGGCTGTTTTGGATTTAGTAATTGACTCCATTTTTGCATGATTTTCTTAACAAAAATGCTTTCCATATTTACAGATAATTAAGATATTACTTAGCAAGAATCCAGCACCCGGAACTCAGTTGGATGTCAATAGAAATAATCAGACCGCTCTCGACATCTTATTCCAGCTTCGAAGAGAGAAAGAAGACAAAGAAATCAAAACTATCCTTCGTTAAGCAGGCACAATGACTGTTGGACAGATAATCACCCCACCACCATCCACCGCTGCAACAACACCACCGAAACCTTCGAACTAAAAGGCCATCCCTCTCCAATCAACTCTAACAACATTATGATTATTGCTTCCATTTTGCTTGCAATAACATGCTTTCTAACCGGAGTCTACCCTCCTGGCGGTGTCTAGCAATGTGATTACAATTACAAGTCTAGTTTGAACACTACTACAACAACAGAATACAAAGCTGGAACCGCAATAATGGCTGCATCGACTATATCTGTATTTTCCATGTTCTTTAATTTGTATGGGTTCTTTGCCTCTTTACTCATAATCTGTGTCCTCATTAAGCGTTCTACTTTGCGCTGGTTGTTCCTTGGAGCGGTAGCAGCATTTTCAACAGCATACTTGCTTGCATTAGCTTTTCTAACCCCTGATGAAAAGTTGCCTGCAATTCTAAACATCTTTTTTTCTGCATCGACCATGTTTATCTTCCCTCTTGCCATGAAAGCTTGGATTCATTGCAAGAAGCGTAAAGGGTCACAGGTGACAAATGGCGAAGTTAGAGTGAAAGGGGCAGTTGTCATACCCCACGGCTTGCTGGCCTAAAATCAATGATCAGATGGTAGAAAGATATAGCATCTCTTGTTGGAAGCTATTTTTAGAAACAATATGAACCCTAGCAACATCAATAATTAAGGAACATCATTGTGGCACGGTGTGTAAATAATGGAGCTGCTAGGTTTGTTATTGTAAAGTAGGGGTATTTCTATGTGTATAAAGTTTGAAATATTACTATATGATATAACAACATTATAATTCGTTGTTTATCGCTACGCGATCTAGTTTCTTCTTTTCCATTATCCTCCAATTAATTGTGCATCTTATGTTATGTATGAAATCTCATTTTGTATGTTAAATGTAGTTTTGTTTATATAAATTCATTACCATTAGAATTCTGTAACTTCATGGAAAGAAAAGAAAATTATACCAATGGTTCCATACTTTACCTTTTATGTCAATTTATTACACGTAATTTCAATTTCATTAATTTTTTCCTTGAATTATTGAATGTCTCTAATTAGTTCAACTGTTAAATGAATAAAAATCACAGTGTACAGCTACGTACGCCAGCGATTCAACGCTTTTGCTTAATTAATTTTAATCTCAAGTAATTAAGAAAGGAGTTCGTGAATGGTCATTTTCATTGAGTCAGAGCCAGTTTATTGGTAGGACTTTTGCATAAAGTAAGAAACACTACAGAAGTTCACCTGCCTCGGTAGATCATTCTATTTTAGTTATTACCTATTTGCTCCTTATGAGGTAATAAGATCATTCATTATGAATTTATTAGGACAAATAACGAAGTCCTCTAATGGAAACTTCAATTCCAAGAAGCACTGAAATGGAATTTCCTCCCAACTTGCTTCCTTCATCCCCCAGTTACATAATGCTTTCCTTTTGAGCAAGAATTGGGAAGTTTATTCACAGGTTGAAAAGTAAAGTTGGATCTACAAGCTAAGGCCCCGTTTGTTTTCAAAGGTAGAATGGAGGGGATTGATAGTGAAGGAATTAATAGTGAGGGGACTGTTAGTGAGGGGATTGATAGTGAGGAGATTAGTAAAATTGTGTTTGTTTTCATAGTGAGGGGATTAGTAAAATTGTGTTTGTTTTGTTAGTGAGGGGATTGATAGTGAGGGGATTATTAAATTATTTTTTATATAAAATAATAAAACAAATAAAATTATGATTTTTACTTAACAAAAAATACAAAAACATTAAACATTAATGTTTTAAAAAAATGCCCAAGAAGTAAAAAAAAAAAAAATGAAAAAACATGTGTTGACCGGCCAGACTTCCAAGCGGACGTCCGGTCGGACTTCCAAGCGGACGTCCGGTAACACCCAATCCGAACGGACTAGTTTGCTAATACCATCTCTCACTCCGGATTACTAATACCCTCGCCAAAGGCCCATCATAGTGCATTCAGACTACTAATTCGGACCTCCAAAATCAAAACAAATGGAAGCTTTGTTCACTATTCACCTATCACAGTCCGGAGTGAACTGTGATAGCGGATAACAAATGGGGCCTAAAAGGAGAAAGATTTCCTGCTGTATGGGTTGTAGGAAAGCCTATTGCCCCATGTAAGTGGCAACTTGTCATTGGGCCATATGTTTAAAAAAATCAAAGTCTACTAATTCGGTTATGAAAAATGTTTGAGACACTTAATTTATCACCCCTAAAAATCATCCTTAATGATGTGTCTGATAAATGTTAAATTTTGATTTGTCAAACATTTTATCATGTGGCATCTAACCTCAATGATATATCATTAGGGGTTATTTAAGGGTGATAAATTAGGATATGTAGCATTGTTGGCAAGCTCAATCATTGCTAGCACCACACCGACATGTTGGTGCGAGATCAACCAAAGGAAAAAAACAAAACCACAGCAAACAGTATAAAAACAGAGGAAAAAAACAGTGGAAAAAGAACTTCCCCAAGATCATGCCTTGCCTCTGAACCAGACAGACAACACAAACTAGCCGCAGCAAAACAACCATCCACTGAAACACTGATCTTCCTCAGTCATTGCAGTTCATCCTCATCAAGCCATCACCCCAATCACACCTTCATCCAATACAGAATCTACTATGCTGAAACTTCATAATTAAATCATCCACCAAGAAGAAAATCTCTGGATAATGAAATTTAATCCACAGAGCAATTCTAACCTCAATAAGTTCGCACAAAGCACTCAAATCCACCTGTTATCCATTGAAAATTCAATTGTTTCTCAATTTCCACACAGACCAAAGGACTGCCATTGGCATCACATTCCAAATTTTAGAGCTGAACTGATAAATTTACACCTTCATAACTCCATGATATTATCTATCCCTTTTTACAAAAAAAACATATAAACAGCTCCCTGGTGAAGCACAAATTGAAAGCTGAATTGATAAAAGACATGGTAATTTGCAGACTTATGATCAGAGATGATGTCTTTTTGAAGAATCTATGCACCACCACTCTCATATATGTTTTTCGGCTCACCAATTCAATGAATTTTTTTATTTTTGTTTAATTTAATTCATCAAACAAACGTTGCAGCATCTGAAAGTGTTTCTTCTTATGGTCTGACAAGAAACAGTATATGGTATCATTCCAGAAGCAACTGAAAAGGAAACTACCGACACAAGCCAAAAGTGCACAAAAGGGTAGATAGTCAAAAATGTTATTGGGTGACAATGATGGTGATATGTAGGCAAATAATAACCAGCAGATGATCATCAGACAGATTATGAAGGACACAGGACCCGAAGGACTTGATGCGACAATTAAAGTCATGGCAATTAAGACAGTAGGGTATACAATGGCTTCTTCATTAGAGGTGTTTGTGGACATTGTGGTGGCGTTATTAATGGGAAGATTATGATTGTTCTCAATATCAACAACTCCGCTTGGAGGGCTAAGACTTGTTTGGAAAGTGGCTTGGAGGGCTGAGACTAGGAACGGGAAGTTCATTACCCATACGTGTAGTTGGAATTCGGAAGCTGTGGATTGCAGCCTTCGTCCAGCTCTAACAATCCATCCATATATTACTTCCAAAACACCCACTAATAGTAGTACCAAACTGAGAAATGGATTCTCCAATGACAAACCACTTTGCACTCTAAAAATCCATCCGCATATAACTTCAAAAAAACCATCACCTGACTCTAAAAAATCAGCCAGACTATAGATATCATTAGCAAGTGATGAACCACGTGAAACTTTTGCGCTGAGGAAAATATCACGAATTTCTTCACTATCAAATGGTCTTGCGAGATCTAGAGCCGTGAAGCCCTTGAAATTCTCTGCATTTCTGTTATTGTAGTTTTGATCAAGTATTAACTTCACAATCTGCATAAACCAGATGTGCACAAAATCAATAATTTATTAACCTTAGTGCACAAGGGACTATACATACTTCAAAAATTATGTACAGTTATATGCGGAATCTGTTGACTTTTGTGTCTTAATGTTTGGCAATAAAGATTAGTGCACAAGGACCCCCCAGGCGGTGGGATTGGTCTTCGATTAGTCAGTTTAATAGGCCGGATATGAGTCATCAAAAAAAAATTAGTGCACAAAGTTGTGGACAGAAAAATATCTATAAAGATTTTTTTGGTTGAGATTAAACCATTCACTAAAATATATAGAATTTTAGGGATAAGATATTTTTGTTCCTAAAAGTGAAAATTTTGTTGTAAAAAGTATTTGGAAAATAATTTTTGTTGTAGGAGGATCGTCGCTAAATGGTCACCTAAAAAGTGAAAAAAAAAACAAACTTTTGTAGACAAAAATTTTGATCCCCAAGTATAATAATTTACACTAAATGTCCAATTTCGTCCCTAAAACAATGATGAAAACAGAAGAATAGATAGATAGCATGCCTGAGGTTGTGAAGTGAACGCTGCAATATGCAGCACAGTGTTGCTTTCATTATCCATCCAGTTTAGGATCTTTCGTCTATGGGTTCTGCGCATCCATCCCAACAGCACTTTAGAGGCTGCTGAATTCAATCTTTTCACAGCAATATGCAATGCTGTCTCACCTCGAATTGTCCGGTCCTCTATTGCTGCCGGACAAGCACATAGAAATTCAGCCAAAAGATGCCTCTCATTTTCTTGGGCTGCATAGTGCAAAGGAGTGATGCTCTCCCTTCCTTTGACGCGTATGAGCTCCTTGTCAAAACTTATGAGCTGTCTTACAGTCTCAAAGTGCCGATTTTGCAAAGCCAAGTGCAAGGGACTTAGCCCATCTGGGTTCAGCTTCCTGCCAAACGATGCTTTAAGTTCATCATTTCTAAGGCGAAATTAGTACGTCCAGCTGAGGCGGCTGTGTGTACAGGAGTATCAACAAAAGGGATGTTATCTATATGATCCAAAATATGTGGGTCTTCTCTTATGCACTTGTACAAGCCATTGATGTCTTCTGCTTCAGCAGCCGTATTCAACCTTTGTTGAGTCGAAGCCATGACCCGAGAGACTTTGTGATTCTAAGACACTGCAATTAATACTGAATTAGTGGTAATTAAGGAGGAGGAAAGTGATCAACCTTTTATAATTATAATTGGTAGTGGCCATGTGGGATCATTATATGGCTGTCATCAACAATTTCTGTGAAAGTTCGATTAATAATTTTAATTCCCAAACAAAAAGCTTAATTTATACACAAAAAAATAAAAAATAATATACAAGATCAAAGTCTATCTTCAGAAGATGTTTCGCATTATTTTCTCTCGTTTAAGAGGATATTTATAATTTTTAAAACTATAAAGAATAATTTGTATTTTAAACAAATCTAATAAAGTGTATTTATAATTTATCCTAAAAATGTATATACGAATAATATTTTTGAACAAAAAAAAATTATTATTTTTTTATTTTTTGAAACCATTTGCTGCAAGTGGACATGTCGCTGTGTAAATGTCACCGTCAGTGCATTGTATATTTATAGATGGAGTATTATATCAGGAGGGTGGGTCACTATTGCCTTGAAAATTCTCTCCATATGTGAACTAATCATGAATTTATAACGAGAGAATTGATTTACAAGCAAGCCTTTTAGACTTTCTTGGTTGGGGCCGGCACTCATATTTTTTAAAAATATATATTGACAAAATAATAATAATTTTTAATTTTTATTTTGGCCTGTACCTACACAAAATTTGCCTATATAAATAAAAATAAAAATTTCTAATTTTTTCTGATGGAAATCACTTAAAATATTAAGTGCGAAATCCAATTTTCAAATATTGTATTAATAACTGAATCAATTATAATTTATTTTTCACAATAATTATATTTGCTAAGCAATTTTATATGATTTATGGTTGATATAAATCATAGTTATTGACATTAACATAAATCATAATTATTAAGATAAATTTTTTTTAAAAAAAATTATTGTTAATGTTATTAATTTATTCATACTTTTCCTTACCGTAGTAGATTGAATTACAAAATTTAATCGACCTCAACTTAATTTTTTTTTTAATTTCTCCATAGATAATTTTAATTGGTAAATGTCATCGTAAATGTCACCGTCAGTGCATTGTAGATTAATACTAGATGGAGTTTTATATCAGGAGGGTAGGTCACTGTTGCCTTGAAAATGCTCTCCATATGTGAACTAATCATGAATTTATAATGAGAGAATTGATTTACAAAGCCTTTTAGACTTTCTTTGTTGGGGCTGGCACTCATATTTTTTAAAATACATATTGATAAAATAATAATAATTTTTAATTTTTATTTTGGCATGTACCTACAAAAAATTTGCCTATATAAATAAAAATTAAAATTACTAATTTTTTCTTATGGAAATCACTTAAAATATTAAGTGCGAAATCCAATTTTCAAATATTGTATTAATGACTGAATCAATTATAATTTATTTTTCACACAATTTTATATGATTTATGATTGATATAAATCATAGTTATTGACATTAACATAAATCATAATTATTAAGATAAATTTTATAAAAAAAAAATTAGTGTTTACATTATTAATTTATTCATACTTTTCCTTAACGTAGTAGATTGAATTACAAAATTTAATCGACTTCAACTTAATTTTTTTTTTTAATTTCTCCATATATAATTTTAATTAGTAGAGTCAAACAATATTCTATAAAACAATTCATGCATTTGGCAAACAACTATTTATTACTTTTACATAATTCACCAATTCAATTGTTTAAAATAAATAATTCATAAACTTTATTTTTAAATTGCTAATACTATAATATAGTTTTGGTTTACTGAAATGAAATTGAATTGAATTGAATGATTATTTCTTTTTATAAAATGACTTTCCCTTCACAGTGGTGAATGATTATTTCATTTATAATATTTTTTATTATTTTTAGTAAATCAAATGTAAAGATAAACATTATGATAGAATTATTTTATTTCATTTCATTTCAATAAATCAGACTTAAGATCGAAAATTATTTAGGTGTTCTATTTTTTAAACTAAATTCAGGGATTCAACGCAACGGCTTTGCCCACCTTGCCTCAAGGCCGGCCCTAGCAACATTCGGCAAAAAAAAAAAAAAAAAAGAAAAAAAAAAAAAGAAAAAAAAAGAGAAGAAGAAGAAGTAATTATAAATATATTAAAAAACTTATATTTTCAATTAATAAAGTTAATAAAATTTTTAAAATTACACTGAAGACTTCCAATAATAGAAAGAGTTTATGCCGTATATAATTAGTAGACTTTTTAGTCAATATATATTTTAAAAATTTTATGGTCATCTAATCTAATAGAACCTAAAAATGTAAAAAAATAAAAATTATATTTGAAAAAATAAAAACGTTAACTAAAGTCTAGAAAATATTTAGCAAAAAGTTACTAAAAAAATTAATCCCAAACACTCAACGATATTGGTCATTTTTTTTTTATGGGTATTGCATAAAATTAAAATAAGTCTATTATATGAAAATTCCCTAACATCTAATGCCAATTGATTGAAAGTATAAGAAGATGTCGAATCAAATTTTTGAGAAATAAATTTTAAAGAAAATTTTTTAAAATTTTGTTTGGTTTAGTGACTTTTGAAAAAAATTTCCAAAATCACTTTCTATCTCCTACATATTAATCAATCATTTTTTCTTTCTCCTCTCTCATTCTCAATCACTTTTTCTCTCATACACATCTACTCAACTACAACAAAATATCAAATCATCACAAACTCCCATACTCCAAAAATATTTTCAAAATAGACAACCAAACAAATCAAAAAAAATTCTAAACTCTTTCCCTAAGATTTTTTTAAAAAATTTATCTCTCAAAATTAAACCAAACACACACGTGGAGTCTTATGGCCAAGTTGTTGTCGATATTGGTTAGCAAATTTGTATATTTGTTTGCCTCTCAATATCAGTGACTAACTCTGATTGAATTTGAACCCAACTTATGCAATAAGAAGAACTCATAGTCAAAAATAATATTACTGAGACTTGTGGTGAGTTATATCTTTTGTCTGCAATAAATTCGAAATGATCTTGGCATCAACTTCCACAATAATGCTTCTGAGCTTCTAGTTTACTGTCAATGGCTATTGCGGTGCCAATGCATCTGCAAAAACTGGCTATTGTGATCCTGGATCAGTCCATTAGTGTTAAGTGCCATCCTTTATTAGTTATTGTTTATTGGCCCAACGATTAATAAAGTCAGCAATTTTTCTGAATTAACTTTGTGAAATTGAAGTGAGTTTTTGGGTCAAGGCCCAAAAGCCCAATAGGGCTGTGAATAATAGCAATGAAATAGGTAATTTTGAAACTGTTCTGAGGATGAATGGACTAGGGTGCTTGTGACTTTAGCCCAACAGATTATTAGCATTGATAAAGACCACATTGGCCCAAGGTCTCAACAACACCTCTTACGTTTTCTTTGGTTGAGAAATTTAAGAAGAAATTTAGAAAAGAAAAGAGAAAATGTGTGTAAAATTAGATGAAATATAGGTATATTTTATTCACATTTCACCTACCTTTTTCCTTTCTTTTTCCAAATCTCTTTCCAAATTCCTCAACCAAACACGATATTAGGAAATGAAATTAAACTCAACAACATAAAAAAATTATTTCATAGCACATGTGATAATGTTAGCAATAGATTTGAATAGTCTCTTTATACGAGTCTCACTTGAACTTCACATGAATGGATGACCTAATTTGTATGTGGCATGGGTATAGTAGCAGTTTTATATTGGTGGAGGTTTTGTTTTAGTAATAAAAAATTAAAAATTAAAAAAAATTCACTTTGCTTCTTTGTGTGCAAATTTGGAGTAGTCAATTAATCTCAATGTTAGTGGTAAAAAAGGTAGTAATACCTTTTTATCTTCTTCCATAGTGAAGCAAAAAATTAAAAAATTAAAAATTAAAAATCAAAAAATGAATTATCAATTAAGAAATAATGTTTTTCTAATTTTTAACCAATTTCAAACTTTTTAATTTCATTTCTAATTTAGTCACATTAAATTTATATATATAACAAGGGTTCATGCTGTGATATACAAGTGTGTACTATATACAAGTTATGACATTTATGAGGTTGATTACCTAAATGTCATAATCAAATCATTTTTAGTTATTAGTTAATGACTTCCATTAATAAAGTTTAACTAATAAAAGCATCTCCAACGTTTAACTTTTTTTTCTTTTTTCTTTTTTTAATATCAAATTTAAGTTAAAATTTGAATAAAAGTTTCATCTGATATTGCGCCTTCCAATGGAGGAATATGAAATTTTATCAAACCACCGGTCGACCGGGGGGATGTCCAGCTGGTCGACCGGCCAGTGTAATTTTTTCACAAATTTTTACAAGTAGATAGTTGATCGGGGAGACAACCGGCCAGTCGTCATGTGCTCATACATACATGCATCTCTAACAGCTATGAACAGTTTATTGATGAAAGCCTTGAGCCAACCAATTTGGTGAAAAATTTAAGACATCCTTAATTTGATACTTATTTGGTGAAAGGATTAGAGAAGCAAAAGAGACATTTTTTCATTAAATTTAAATTTGATGATACCATAAATACAACGTTAGAGATGGTCTAACATAACAAAGTATGTCATTAAAGTAAGTCAATAATATTTTGAATGATAAAAATAACATCCCTTGACATCCACCAAGAAAACATCCACCAAAAAAACATCCCTTGACTTTCCATCGAACCTAATAAAATAAGATAAAAATTAGCTCCACGTGTATAACTTGACTTTTTTATCTCCCTGGCTTTTTTCCCACCAAAACTTTTTTAGAATTTTTTTGAAAAATTGTTAGGTATCGAAGTATCACGTGTCCACATTCCTTTATCAGTTAACATTTATCTTGTTTCTTTATATTTTTCAATCACCCAACACAAAATTATAATACCCTACTTTCTTCACCAATCATAATATCATAGAGTATCACATGACCTGATGGGTCGTTGAACACACCAAAATTAAATACTAAACTATACCAAATTCAATAAAAATAATGGCAAGTCCAGGTATCGATCCACAGGGACTATTGTGAAATTAAACTAATTTAATTGTTAAATTCCTAAATTAATTTTGATAAAAAGATTGATTGTTTATAACCTAATTTAATAACAAATAAATTAAACTAAGGAATTAAATTATCAATAATAAATAAAATTGGATTTACTGAATTGGGGAAAAAACTAAGGCAAAGAGTCCACCACTAGCCAAATAATTAGGGTTTTCAATTGAAATCAATTATGCTATGGTTTAAACGGATTAATGCTTCGCAACTACAAGCTCAAAGCATTTAACAAAAAGATCATCACATTCAATGTACGAGCACGAACCATCTCAAGTAATACGAACCGTTCACTCTAAACTAAGGTAGTGATACGACTCGTTTCTCGTAGTATGGTTCGTCCCATACCTTGAATGTGAAGGAATAGAAAACAATTGTATGGATAACATTCAACAATCACAGAAAGTCAAATATTCGAAGGAATAATGAAAATTATATAAAAGAAACTTCTAAATCACCATACAAATGTTCAAACCTTTACATAATTTAAAATCAAAAAGAAAACTAAATAATTACATGGCTAGGGTTTCATCAAAATCCTAGAAAATGAGACTAGCCACTCATGGAGGAGTGGAAGGAGGTAGATGGAGAAGGAACCACCATTGGAGACATCCTTGAAGCTTTTAGTTCCTTCCTCCTCTTTCAAACCCTAGCCTCTCTCTTTAGGTCAAAACAAATTCAGAACCCTAGAAAAGCTTTTTCCTTGCCTTTTTATACTTCTACTCACTTCCAAACAGGTTTAAAACGTCGGTTTGACTTTCCCAGAAAACGTCAACGCACGTGCAGGAAAAGTCAACGCATGTGCGAAAAAGTCAACTTCGTCCAAATTTTGTCTTTTTGCCCATTTTATGCTCCGACGATGTACAACCTGATTGACATTCAACACACATAAAGTATACAGTTTGACCAGCAAGTGAAGTTAAGATATTCTAATTAACGGCCTCAATGATGTACATTTCGGCCTTAATCACATCCCCAAAATTATTACTTGCTAGTCCTCGAGCAAGTAAAATAAAATAAAATTAAACAAAATCTATCTATTTCCTCTTTCGTGGGAAAACGGTTGCATTTAGCATATGCAACAAGCCTTTAAACCACAAGGTTACCCCAAGTGGACGAGTAAAGTCTCGTGAGGGTTTCCAAAAATGATACCCACAAACATTAACATATTCATATATACTCAACAACAAATGACCACACTACTCCACCTAACAATCAACTTATGTGCCACTACAGTGTGATATTGAGACATCATGAGTCATTAAAGGCACAGTGGACAAGCATGAAGGAACCTATTGAGTCGAAACCACAATTCGGTTAATACAAAAGTAAAGTTCCCTATACTTGTACATGCTAGTAGACAAGTCATGAGTACCCTCGGTGTAAAGTGCAATCTCCATATTAGTTAACTATCCACTATAATAGCTCAGTGTAACTCATAATAACACCCAACATATACAGAAAAACTAACCTGTTGCAGCCAAGATTCTCAAAGGTTTTTTTTTATTTATTTTATCTTTTTTTTTTTTTATGACTGTGCAATGTCCTGATCCATTAAGCTTTCTAATCAACCCATGTAGCAAGTTTTGGGCCAATGACTCCCAAACCAGACGGTTTTAGGGCATTAGGTGTAGAGACACCCCTACGGGCTTAATAACTCGAGTTGAAAAGGTTACGAATCCGAACTAGTCATTCTTTTATTTTTCCTTAACTGTGCAATGTCCTAGTCCCTTAAGCTTTCTAATTAACCCATGTAGCAAGTTTTGGGCCAATGACTCCCAAACCAGACGGTTTTAGGGCATTAGGTGTAGAGACACCCCTACGGGCTTAATAACTCGAGTTAAAAAGGGTACGAACCCAAACAAGTCAAGTTTTTTTTTATTTTTTTTTATTTTAAGAATCTTGGCTCCTCATTTATTCTTTTCTGCAACTCTAGCTATTATCAATGATGTACACCAGGGATTATAATAAAAAGATCACCACTATGATAGTGTGTTCATGTGAATTAAGGCATACTCATGACAAGTGTACTAATACCACAAACACAGACAACTCTCATCGTGCAAACATCGCATGCAAGTATCTACCCAATAAACCCTTTTCATACAAGTCTACTATGCTCTCCAATTAACATATGCAAATATCATCACCCTACTAGCAAAAAGTTACATCAAGTGAAGTAATGCAATCAAGTGAAACAGGTATAAGTATGAATTATGAGCAAAATAGAAATGCACAAAAGAAAATATAACCCTCATCTCCCAACTTGAATATGACATTGTCCTCAATGGAAAAGTAAAGAGAAATGAGAGAATATTACCAGAATTGTAGGTGCACATCCAGGTAGGCAGAGAGTAACATATATACACTTCACACTTTTTTTATTTTTAAGAAAAGAAAGAATAAATAAATGAATAAAAATGAATTAAATTAAATTAACTAAATTATAAATAAAATAACTAAACTAAACTATAAAATAACTAAACTACAAAAGAGACTAAAGTATAGAATAAAATAACCTAAACTAAACATTTTTTTTTAATTAATAGAAGAGAAGAAAATAAAATAAAATAAAATAAAAATAAAAACTAAACTACTTAATAATGAAATGAACAATTACATCATAGAATAGAAAAAAAACATCACTAACTAAACAATAAAATTAAATAAAAATAAAAATAAAATAATCCACAAACTAATGAGAATCAGTAACGAAATAATTTAAACTAAACAAATATAGCAAATTAAAAAAAAAAACTAAATTAGGATTATTGTTAGCACACCATGATATCTGAGGGTTTTTTTTTTTTTTTACGAAAATAGAAAATAGAAAAATAAAATAAATAAAATAAATAAATAATTCGATTTTTTTTAATATATAAATAAAATTATAAATAAAATAATTGCATATTTATTTATTTATATTTAAAATTTATTTATGTATTTATTTACTTAAATAAATTAAAAATGAAATTAAAAAAAATAAAATAATAATAAAAATAAAACTAAAACAAAACAAAACATTTTTATTATATTTTTTAGAAAAGTTGCCCCGCACTTGCCCGCACCTGCTTTAATAGCAGTGGGCAGACTTCCAATCTCACAGGTGTCCCGCACGTGCAGGGCCCAGGCCGCACGTGCAGCGATTTACACCCCCTCGCGCGATTTTTTTTTTTTTTTGAAAAAATCGGCGTCCCGCACGTGCAGGGCGCAAGCCGCACGTGCGGCTTGGTCATGGCACTCCAGCCCGCACCTGCTTTTAAAGCAGGGGGCAATTTGTTCAAAGTCACATTTTTTTGATTTTTTGATTTTTTTTTTTTTTATATCTTATATTTGTATTTGTTTACAATTGAACATGTATAACAACAATTTTTATTTTTATTTTTAAATTGAACAAGCATAACCTTTTCTTTAAAAAAAAAAAAAACACAGAAAATAAACATGAAAGCATGTTTTTTTTTTTTTTTTTTTTTTAAACTAACTCTTAGCACCTAACAAAAGGCACCAGAGTTATGGCATAAAGTTGCCACTTCAGAATCCCCCAGGTAATAAAACCCAGCGTAGTTTATAGCCTTCGGGCTTATAATAAACACCAATATACTTAACCATTTCTACCTTCAATTGACATCCGAAATAAATATAGCACATAAGAATATAACGAAATGCCGACTAAAGGTATAATCTTCACGCGAAAACCACGAGTACTACTTTTCTCCCTAACTGTGTTTGTAACTTTCCCTATTCTCCAACAGGGTGACAGACTAGGTTGATTCAGTATCCAAAATCGATGCGCATAAAGTTACCTTAACCTATGGGGCTGCCATACAGAGTTCAAGCCGAGGTAGTTTTGAAGCAATCTCCACACCCCTGGGTATTTAAACCAGACTCTAGTCTCGGAAATCCCAAACCTTTGTGTTCTAGGCTTTGCCATTCGAACTCTAGTTTCTACCGTCTCAGTTGGTCTCCTAGGAACTTACTACAAACACGGTTAGGTGGCTATACCAGACCGTCAGATGCCGTTCAGGCACGGCAAACACCAAAGGAATTATACCTTTAGAAGATTTAAAGTCTCCTAGACGCAAATAAAGCATGACGAGAACAAAGAAAAACAAAATAGCATAGAAGGGAAAGAAAAGAGAACAAGAAATTAATCTATCAATCGTAGTAAAATGGGTCCATCAAAGAAATGGACTCAATCTTATCCCCATTCCCAATCCCCTCTATATATGGTTTCAATCTTTGGCCATTCACTTTGAAAGTGTGGCCGGTCTTTGGATCTCGCACCTCAACGGCGCCATGAATAAATGCCTCAACAACTACAAAGGGGTCATCCCATCTTGATCTTAGCTTACCCGAAAAGAGTCTCAATTTTGAATTAAAAAGCCACATTTTTTGGTCAGGTTCAAAGGATTTCCTATTAATGTGCTTGTCATGGAATTCTTTAGTCCGAGCTTTAAAAACTCTTGAACTCTCATATGCATCATTCTGGATTTCCTCCAACTCATTGAGTTGCAATTTTCGGTTGAGCCCAGCCGCGGCCATATCGAAGTTAAACTTCTTTATGGCCCACAATGCTCAGTGCTCAAGTTTAACCGGGAGATGGCAAGCTTTGCTGAACACCGCTCTATATGGTGACATCCTAATGGGTGTCTTATAAGCAGTGCGGTAAGCCCATAATGCATCAATTAACCGTTGTGACCAATCTTTCCTATCTGGTCTCACAGTTTTCTCAATTATGTGCTTTACCTCCCTATTTGAGACTTCCACTTGGCCACTAGTTTGAGGGTGGTATGGAGTGCCAACTTATGAGTGATAGAGTATTTCTTAACTACCAACTCAAAGAACCGGTAACAAAAATGTGTATCTTGATCACTTATTATGGCTCTAGGAAACCCAAAACGACTAAAGATGTTTTCATGCAAAATTTTGATTACCACTCTATGATCGTTTGTTCGGGTAGCTATTGCCTCCATCCACTTAGACACATAATCTACTGCCAAGAGAATGTACTTAAACCTGAATGACGACGGGAAAAGGCCCATAAAATCAATCCCCCAAACATCAAATATTTCTACCACAAGAATAGGGGACATTGGCATTTGCTGACAGCACAGACAAGTTCTACAAAATTGATGGGCATCTTTAAAAATTGCGGGCCAATAAAACCCACTCTGTAAAATCTTGGCAGCCGTTTTATGCCCACTAAAATGACCGCCACATGCAGAAGAATGACAAAATGTAAGAATGCTATGCACCTCACTCTCCGGCACACACCTTCGGATCACTTGGTCGGAGCAATATTTAAACAACTCCGGATCCTCCCAAAAGTAATACCTGACCTGCGAAAAGAATCGGTCTTTGTCTTGCTTAGACCAATTCTGCGAAATTTGCCCAATAGCCAAGTAATTCACAATATGTGCAAACCACGGGGGGCTCGCTTGTGACAACTCAAAGAGTTGTTCGTCCGGAAACGAATCATACAAAATAAGAGGGTCACTAGTATACTCAACGAGGATTCGGGAGAGGTGATCCGCCACCACATTCTCAGATCCTTTCTTATCATGGATCTCTAAATCAAATTCCTGAAGCAACAAAATCCATTTAATCAACCTAGGTTTTGTCTCTTTCTTAGATAGTAAATACCGCAAGGCGGCATGATCAGTGAAGACTATGACCTTGGAACCTAGGAGATAAGATCGGAATTTATCTAAGGCAAAGATCACAGCTAGCAACTCTTTCTCGGTGGTAGTGTAATTCAATTGTGCATTCGAGAGAGTGCGACTAGCATAGTATATAGCAAATGGTGTCTTATTGACCCTTTGGCCCAACACAGCCCCGACAGCATAATCGGAGGCATCACACATGATTTCAAAGGGAAGCGACCAATCTGGTGATTTCATGATTGGGGCGGTGGTCATGGCCATTCTCAGTGTTTCAAATGCCTTTAAACATGCCTCATCAAAGATAAAAGGCGCGTCCTTAACCAGTAAACTACACAAAGGACGTGATATCTTACTAAAGTCTTTAATGAACCTACGGTAAAAACCTGCATGTCCTAAGAAAGACCTAATTTGACGCACGGAATTGGGTGGAGGAAGGTCTGCAATGAGGTCAACCTTAGCCTTGTCAACCTCTATACCTCGAGGGGACACAATGTGTCCTAATACTATACCCTCACGAACCATAAAATGGCTCTTTTCCCAACTCAAGATTAGGTTTGCCTCAGTACATCGTTCTAACACTCTAGTCAAGTTCCTAAGGCATTTCTCAAAAGATGGTCCAAACACCGAAAAGTCATCCATAAAAACCTCTAAGAATTTCTCTACCATGTCGGAGAAAATGGCCATCATACATCGTTGAAAGGTCACCGGTGCATTACATAGCCCGAAGGGCATGCGCTTGTAAGCAAAAGTGCCAAAAGGGCATGTGAATGTGGTCTTTTCCTGGTCAACGGGGTACACCGGGACTTGATTATACCCCATCAAGAAAACAATAGAAACCCTGCCCTGCTAACCGCTCTAGGATTTGGTCAATGAAAGGTAAGGGAAAATGATCCTTCCTAGTCGAGGAATTTAGTCTCCTATAATCAATGCACACTCACCACCCAGTAGTGGTTCGTGTGGGAACTAACTCTCCTCCCTCATTCTCAACAACAGTGATGCCCGATTTCTTGGACACCACTTGTGTGGGACTCACCTACTTGCTATCTGAGATGGGGTATATAATACCCGCATCCAACAATTTTAATACCTCCTTTTTCACCACCTCTTTCATGTTAGGATTCAGTCTCTGTTGTATTTCGCGAGAAGGTTTGGTGTCCTTCTCTAGGTGAATATAATGCATGCACACGGAGGGATCTATCCCTTTCAAATCAGCCACTGACCACCTATAGCACTCCGATGTACCACGAGAACACTCATTAACTGACCCTCCTGCTCTGCACTCAAGTCAGATTCAATGATAACTGGTAAAGTCTCCTGGGGCCCTAAAAATGCATACTTGAGTGTGGCCGGAAGTGGCTTCAACTCAAGTATAGGTGGTGTGACCAAAGATGGTGTGGCAGGCTCTCTCGACAGAGGAGGAAGTGACTCAAACCGGGTTTTTCACGGAGGAAAATCCGGTGTAGAAGAAGAATTAAGCAAGACATTCACCTCCTCAACTGACCCAGCAATATCAAAATTTTCAAACCCAAAATGAGCTAGACAAGCCTCTAAAGGGTCCTCTACAAGAATGGAGGGCAAAACCTCCTCCACAATCTCATCCATAACATCCACTAATAAGCACTCCTCTCTCTCATGAGGTTGTTGGAATGCTTGGAAAACATTAAGTTTCACTTGCATGTTACCAAATGAAACTTTCATAACCCCGGTCCGACAATTAATGCAAGCATTGGCTGTAGCCAAGAAAGGTCGACCTAAGATCATCGGGATTTGTTTTCTAGAACTGGCTACCAGTTCCATATCTAAAACCAGAAAGTCAACAGGAAAGTAAAACCTATCGACCTTCACTAGCACATCCTCAATCATGCCACGTGGCACTTTGAGGGACCGGTCAGCCAATTGAAGAGTGACAGTAGTGGGCTTCAACGCCAAACCCAAATTCCTCGTACACAGAGTACGCAACAAATCGACACTCGCCCCTAAATCCAATAAGGCCCTATCAATGAAATGGTCCCCTATAATGCATGCAATGGTTGGGGCTCCCGGGTCTTTAAGCTTAGGAGGTATGTCATTCAACAAGATGGAGCTTACTTGCTCTGTGAGTAGGACCTTTTGGGACACATGTGTCCTAGATTTACGCTTTTGCATACAAAGGTCCTTCAGAAATTTGGCATATGATGGTACTTGCTTAATCACCTCCAACAGGGGGAGGTTGATTTTTACCTGTTTAAAGACATCCATCATTGCCTCCATAGATGCCGCCTTCTTATTAAAAGGGGACGTTGTATCAAGGCATTGGGGAAAGGGTGCCTTAGGCACATATGGAGTGCT
This sequence comes from Camellia japonica, assembly GCA_030407325.1. Taxonomy (NCBI): domain Eukaryota; kingdom Viridiplantae; phylum Streptophyta; class Magnoliopsida; order Ericales; family Theaceae; genus Camellia; species Camellia japonica. Next base: position 94,698,192 of record JAPPVO010000013.1, on the reverse strand, counting down.
AGGGACTAAGTCATCCCTCTTAAGTGTTTCCCCCTCACCCTTGCTCTCACTAGGTGAACCACCGTGGTCACCCTTCCTAACTCTAGTTGCATTAGACGCAACTGACTGCGGCTCTAACTCCCTACCACTTCTTAAAGCAACCACCGCCTGCACTTGCTCATGTTGCTTTCCATTCCCACCCGAACTCTCTGCCCCGTATTGTCCCTTAGGTTGGCCACAGTTTGACTTGGTAATTTTCCCTCTTCTCTCAGATTCATGTTGTTAGCCATTTGACCCAATTGGGTCTCTAGCTTGGCAATAGAGTGAGTGTGGGAATGAACTACCGGTGCTAACCCCTTAAGTTCTGAGAGAACTTCTAACACCTGAGTCTCAAAGGCAGAGTTCCCTGAGGAACAGGCGGGTTGTGGTTGTGGTTGCCAGTATGGTTGTGGGGATCGATAAGGTTGCGGTGGTCGGTAAGATGATTAGTTGGCAAAATTATTGAAATTCTACCTTGGTGGTGGAGGATTGTAAGAAGTGCCTTGTGAAGGGGGTCTCCATGAGAAATTAAGGTGATTTCTCCATCCCGGATTGTATGTGTTGGAGTATGGGTCATTACCCGGGTTGGAGAATCCTTGAGCCGCATTCACATGCTCTTGGACTAACTCCGGAAATTGTGATGCCGAAGGGCACTCACTCAAGTCATGAGCAGGGCTCGCACAAATAACACATGCCTCGTGAAATTGAGGCTGATCGTGCTAGGTAGGGGCATGTTCCGTAGCTAATAATTGGTCCATCTTGCGGGACAAAGCCTCTACTTGTTGGGCTAACTCTAAGTTTTGCCTGACCTCATAAATGCCCCCTCTTTTCGGGGCTCCAATTACTAGTTGCCGGACTTGCCAGGCTGTGGAGGCATGGTGAAGGGAATTATCACTTAAGTTCTCAAACAATTGCCATGCCTCGACATCATTTTTAGACATAAATGTCCCACCACAGGACGAATCCACCATTTGGCGGTGCGGCTCAGTTAAGCCATAATAAAATGTTTGAACAAGTTGCCAATCAGGCACTTGGTGGTGGGACACTGTTGGAGAAGGTCTCTAAGTCTTTCCCACGTCTCATGGAATTGCTCGCCATCCATTTGAGCAAAGTTTGTGATGGCTCGCCTAAGTTGGTTGGTTTTACCTATGGGAAAGTACTTCTCCAAGAACCGTTGCTGTAATTGGTCTCAAGTTGTGATTGAATTAGCAGGTAAAGAATTTAGCCAGTGTTTGGCTTTATCCTTTAACGAGAATGGAAACAATCGCAACATTAAGGCTCATTTGTGAAATTCTGGATCCTCACTGTCGAGCAAATTTCAAAAATTCATTCAAATGCTTATAAGGGTCATCATGAGTTAGTCCATGGAATGATGAGAGCATTTGTATGGTGCTGGACTTAATCTCATAATGAGCAGCAGTGGTGTTGGGTAATTGGATGCATAATGGTGATGTATATGCAGTGGGTGTAAAATAATCCTTAAGTGTCCGGTTGGGCACATTCGGGACATTAGGATCTACCATCTCTAATGGCTCAACTCAATGTATGAATATGAATATTCAAGCCTAGGAATACGGGTAGATGCCCTAAGTCTCCTAAGGGTCCTTTCTAGTTCAAGGTCCAAACTCCACAATTCAAGGTGACAAGAACGGCGCCCGTGCATACACTACCCACACACACACAAAAAGTTCGACTCGGTGCACTAAGTTACGAAAGCAGAATGATAAAAGAGAAATACTCACAGCGGTTTAACGAAAACGCTTTACTCGTCTTGCGGGTGCTTGACATGTAGACGTTGTCTCCAACCCCCAATTGAGCTTTGACTTTCGTTTTAGCACTTTGGTGCTTTGCTTGTAAGTGTTCGCTTCTGTTTACTCACTTTAGTGCTGTGGGGGTTTTTTTTTTTTTTTTAAAGCTCGGCTGCGCTCCGCTTGCACTTCAATAATAGCTCCAACTTCAAACGCTCTGCACACTTAGCAACACAAAAGCATAAAATCCTAAACTAAAAATTAAAATAAGAATGTAACTTTAAATTAACTAATTTCGCCAGAAGTCCCCGCAACGGCGCCAAAATTTTGATGGTTGTTGAACACACCAAAAATCAATACTAAATTACTACCAATTTAATAAGAATAATGGCAAGTCCAGGTATCGATCCACAGGGACTATTGTGAAATTAAACTAATTTAATTGTTAAATTCCTAAATTAATTTTGATAAAAAGATTGATTGTTTATAACCTAATTTAATAACAAATAAATTAAACTAAGGAATTAAATTATCAATAATAAATGAAATTAGATTTACTGAATTGGGGGAAAAACTAGGGCAAAGAGTCCACCACTAGCCAAATAGTTAGGGTTTCCAATTGAAATCAATTATGCTATGGTTTGAACGGATTAATGCTTCGCAACTACAAACTCAAAGCATTTAACAAGAAGATCATCACATTCAATGTACGAGCACGAATCATCTCAAGTAATACAAACCGTTCACTCTAAACTAAGGTAGTGATACGACTCGTTCCTCGTAGTATGGTTCGTCCCATACCTTGAATGTAAAGGAATAGAAAACAATTGTATAGATAACATTCAACAATCACAGAAAGTCAAATATTCGAAGGAATAATGAAAATTATATAAAAGAAACTTCTAAATCACCATACAAATGTTCAAACCTTTACATAATTTAAAATCAAAAAGAAAACTAAATAATTACATGGCTAGGGTTTCATCAAAACCCTAGAAAATGAGACTAGCCTATAGCGATCCCGGTTTTCCCTCCATTGATTATTGTATTCCGGACTTAGGTTCCGTAGAGTTGATGTTATGTATCTCTTGTTTCTGTCCTTCTATACTTTGTATTTGAGTTATAGGATGTTATGGGCAGGATTGTTACAGGTTGGGAGTGAATGGGAGCAAATGGTTGCTGCCCAGAATTTTGGTTCTTCGCTCGAGCGAGACTTTTGTCGCTCGAGCGAGCTCTGTGTTTTAGATCCTTCACTCGAGCCAGGGTTCCTTCGCTCGAGTGAGAGTTGAGTTTTTGTGTCTGGTGGCTCGAGCGAGAAGTCTTGCGCTCGAGCGTGCGTCTCCGTCTCATTTTTGACCTGAGAGCTGTGTTTCTTGGCTCGAGCGAGCTTTCCTTCGCTCGAGCGAGCATTCTTGCGCTCGAGCGTGCTTCTGGGTTGCAGACCTGAAGCTACAAATTGTTGGCTCGAGTGAGGCTTTCTACGCTCGAGTGAGAGTTCTTTGTGTCTGGTCACTCGAGCGACCAACTCTTCGCTCGAGCGAGCTTGTTGTATATCAGCAGGTAGCAGCGGGTTACACTTAGCATTTTTCATTCTCTTCTTTATACAAACCCTAGATCTGAGCTCTCTCTCTCTCTCTACAAACCTTCTCTCTAAGGTTTCATCTCTTTCTAGTGAGTTTCTAGCCTAGCCTCTTTGTATAAAAGATAGAGGGTGTTGAGGGCTTTGTTTTAATCTGAAAATTATTGAATTTGGAGCACGTTGGGTTTTGGTCTTCATCTCCGTTTGAGCTCTAACTTTGAGGTAGGGATATCCTACTCTATCTTATGAGCTTTGTCTTTAAATTTTGACATTTTGATATGTTGGGGTTGTTGGGTAATATTAGAAAAGTTTGGGGTCTTTGTATAATTTACAAAAGAGGGGGTTTTCATATATATAAACCCATATGTATGTAATACTTTGAGAAAAGGAATTAATGTTGGATTATTGATGAAAATGGAACCTTAGGGTTGTTATGTGAATTATGGGAAAATGCCCTAATTAGTTTGGTAAAATTAATTTGTTATAATTAATTTTGAGATATGGGAATTGAATTGAGAATATTGGAATTGGGGAATTATGGGATTAAAGGGGTGTAGTTGGATTAATTTATCGCTCACCTAGTCAAAATGTTGATAACATATCCATTGGTGCATTTATTTTCTGTTTAGAAATAACTGCTTTGGGCTATCGGTGGAGGATAGTCTTGATTGTTGTAGACAATGCATGATGATTAGGCGAACTAAAACTAATCAATTGAGTATGCCATAGAATATGGAGGTTGGTATAATACATCGAAATTGTGTATTGATTGAGTGAACATGTATATGATAATTGCTTATATACATTGTGTTACATGGGAGAGATAGGGGATGTACTCCACGGTTTAGAGGAAGATAGGGGATGGACCTCTAAACCGGATTTTGTTTGACATTGATACAGCACTAAAATGTGTATCATTTGTGAAGTATGGAAGTGTTTTTACATGTTATTGATACAACACTAAAATGTGTATCATTTGTGAAGTATGGAAGTGATTTTGGTTGGGACTGATACAACACCAAAATGTATATCTATTATGAAGTAAGAAATGTTTAACATGAGTTGTTATCCCAATTGAATTGGAAATATTGTTAATAAGAGATGTAATCTCTGTCGAATTATCTGGCCAGGTTCTGAGCCATGTTTTTGAAATGAATTGATAAGAAAATGAAAAGTGAAATGAAACATGGACATGATTGTCATGGAATTGTAATGTGATGTAAGTTGATGTATAAGTGTTGACCACCTATCACATGTTATTATTTTAGTCATTGCTTATAGTTGGTTTAGTATATTTCTACTGGGCTGTGGCTCACCCTATATGGGACATCATTTCCAGGTACAGATGGTATGCCACCTCCAAGGACGTAGCTTGGGAGGCTAGAGGCTGAAAGACTTTTTGTTGTTCTGTTATCTTTTGATGTATTACATGTAAATTCAGGCCAAGGGCTTAATATGTAATTGAGTTTGTACTCTTTTCTTTGTGACCAAGTGTTGGCTTGGAAAGTTGTAAGCCCATAGGACATTTACTTTTGTTGTCAACATGTAATACTTTTGTACGAACTACTCTGATGAATAGAAAGATGTTTACTTCTTTATATCAATGCATGTTAAGAATGTTGGGTTTGATGTATTATTTTGAGGGCGTGACAAGCCACTCATGGAGGAGTGGAAGAAGGTAGATGGAGAAGGAACCACCATTGGAGACATCCTTGAAGCTTTTAGTTCCTTCTTCCTCTTTCAAACCCTAGCCTCTCTCTTTAGGTCAAAACAAATTCAGAACCCTAGAAAAGCTTTTTCCTTGCCTTTTTATACTTCTACTCACTTCCAAACAGGTTTAAAACGTCGGTTTGACTTTCCCAGAAAACGTCAACGCACGTGCGGGAAAGTCACGCACGTGCGGGAAAAGTCAACGCACGTACGGGAAAGTCAACTCCGTTCAAATTCTGTCTTTGTGCTCATTTTATGCTCCGACGATGTACAACTTGATTGACATTCAACACACATAAAGTATACAGTTTGACCAACAAGTGAAGTTAAGAGATTCTAATTACCAGCCTCAATGATGTACATTTCGGCCTTAATCATGACCGTATTTCAGAAATACCCAATAATCACCCGAATTTTCTCACCAACATTGTGTTCTCAATGACAATTTAAAGAGATGATTTTAACGTGCTTAATTTTCATTTGGCATCAATGAGAGTTCAAGAATTTTTTTGTTTTATAGTAATAATCTCATAATGTCACCATATCATTTTATACAAGTTTTTTGTATGTCTTTTCGTGATTGTATAGCATTACTCATTGAAGAAACATTGGCAATTTAGAAATTTAATTAAAGGTAAATTGCACCAGTAGTTCTTATATTTTAATTAGCTCGATTTTGTTCTTAAATTTATGATTTCATCTCAATTTCATTCAATAGATTACAATTGTTAGATATTGATGTATTTTTTTTTATCATTAATAAAGGACTCTCTTTTGTTTAATTAAAATAAAAAATTAAAAAATTCAATCACATCAGTAGCCATTTTCTTTCAAAAGTTCTAATCAATATTATCAATTAGACTAAATTGACACAAAATTTTAAATTAAAAGTTAAAATCAAACTAATTAAAATTATATGAACTAAAATGATAAAAGCAACAAAATATAATAATGGTATTGTTAACGCAAATGTTAAAAAAATAATAAATGACTGTAACTATTCCCACTGGTATGGAAAATGTTGAACAAAATTATAAATGAATTTAATATTTTTCAGATAATTAATAAGGCTCATATCTTATTTTATGTGGATGAAAATACCCCGATCTTGGGAGACCAAATTGCAGTTATCAAACAGTTCGAAACATTGCGAGTGAAAGCCAATTTGTTGGGAAAAAAATAATAATAAACAACACAGTGAAAACTAATCAAACAAAACAATAGACAATAAAGGGGAAAAAAATAATAACAAACGACACAGTGAAAACTAATAAAACAAAACAATAGACAATAAAGTACAAAGGGATAATAGAAATTTAGGGTGGGTAGGAGATAATTTTTATTGGACTATTTATTATTGGGATTAGAATGTGAAATGATTATTTTAACTTTTTATTATTTAATTATGTATTATATTTAGTAAAATTTAATAAAATTTAAATGTGTCAATGTAAAAATAAAATAATTTTGTTTAACTTCTTATTCCTGTTATGGAAAATTTATCCATAAGTTCTAATTTTTAAAAAGTTGAACCATTTAGTCCTAAAAGTTTTTTTATGCTCCATTTAGTCCCATTTTTACATCAGCATGATGTAAATGATGTAAATGATCTGATATTTCATTCTCTAATTTCAAAATTTATTGAACTCTGATGAACATTAGATGTTTTTCATCCTATAATTTCAAACATTATTGAAATTTAATGAACATTAGATGTTTGAAATCTAATATTTGTAATATTACTCTGATGTTATTAACATTGTATCTTGAGAGGGAGATTAATGATCTGGTACTGGTCCGGACAGATTTAGGCCGGACAGAGTTTTGCCGGACAGATGTGGGCCGGGCAAGTGTTGGGCCAAGGATGTGTGGCCCAGTTTGCAAAGAAATTGCTCGGTTGAGGCAACGCTCGGTTTGACCGAGCTACATGTTTGGCGGAGGCGAAGCCAGTCAAGTTAAGTGACCGGCGCCCGGAAAGGTGTGGTCAGCCGAGGTACCTGGTTGATCGGCAGGAAGGCCGACCACAGTTAAGCACGAGCTGTTCGGTGCTCGGCAGGAAGCCCGGTCCTCATTGAGCACAGCTTGTGGAGTGCTTGGACATGAAGCATAGCACGGCCGTCGGCGGACAAGATGATGTAGCTCGGCTGCCGAGCTCCTAGTAGAGTGAGCGGGCAGTTGAGATTAGGTGAGGCTCAGCAGGATTCATGCTGACGGATGGGATAGCAGAGCCACGTGTTGAGAGACCTTTGGGAGCAGGTTTGGGGCGCAAAAGGGTATATAAGCATGTCTGCACCCCCCATACGCGGGGGACGAACACTTTGTAAGACATTCTTACACTCAAACTCTCTCCCTTCTCTCTGGTCATTTTTCCAGGTGTGTGGTTCTAACTTGAGCGTCGGAGGTGTTTTCCGGCCACACACCGCCGGGTAGCTCACCGCTTTTGCACTTTCAGGTGATCGGACAGCTGAGGGACTTGGAAAGGAAGTGCGGGTAGCCGGAATATTTTCTCCCCGCCAATTGGCGCCGTCTGTGGGAAACTTGCAGATAAAACCTTGTCTTCCAGGCTCATCTGATCGCCGTTTATGGCGAACAACGACGAGATTCCGTTGTCCGCCATCAACGGAGTTATCCCGGAGTCGGGCAGACGAAGAGAAGAAACATCCCGACATTCTTCCGATGGCGAACCTGGAGACACTCCCAGGAGGACAGTCGAGAGACGCGCGGGATAAGCGCGAGAGAAGCTATGGTCATTCACGGAGTCCAGACGGACACCGGCGGCTGAGAGAATCGCACGCCAGGCGTCTGGAACACAAGCTAAGGGACTAAGACGCCGCCATCCGGAGAATGGCGGCGGAGATGGAGGACCTCAAGCGGCATGTCAAGGATAAGGGTGTAGCTGGAGTAGGAGACCACAGTAAGTACACCCAACCCCGCCGTTCAGGCAGCCAGAGCCAGCGGCATACTCCAACCCTCTCCATCACCAGAAGTTACAAGGTTGGAGATTCCGACGCGCACGTAGAGAAGTCTAGCGCGTAAGACAGTACTTATCAACCCTCACGTCCGACGACGACGTCGAGGTATTCTTATTCCACTCGTTCAGAGGATTTGAGGGTGGTCCTGAAGGAGCGGGCTCGCCGGCGGGAAGCTCAGAGGGTGCCGGCGTTCCAGTGACGAGGTCGTAATGCCTCCACCCCGCCTAGCTGTGCTTCTTCCTCTAGACAAAGACTTGGTGAGGGCAAGCTAGGGGCAAACTAGGAAGGGCAATACAAGATAACCGATCAGGCGGGCTAGGGGGCATACCGCTTAGAAGATTTGGATGGTGAAGGCGTACCCCGGCCACGAAGTGAATTACTTTTGCCGAAGAACTTTAATGTGTCCGAAATAATATAGAGAATAAGGGACCTTGCTCGCCTTCCTTGGAGTTCCTTGGCCGAGCTTCTTGTCCGCCAAGTAGGAAGTCGCGGAGCGGACCTTGCTCGCCTTCCTTGGAGTTCCTTGGCTGAGCTTCTTGTCCGCCAAGTAGGAAGTCGCGGAGCGGACCTTGCTCGCCTTCCTTGGAGTTCCTTGGCCGAGCTTCTTGTCCGCCAAGTAGGAAGTCGCGGAGCGGACCTAGCTCGCCTTCCTTGGAGTTCCTTGGCCGAGCTTTTGTCCGCCAAGTAGGAAGTCGCGGAGCGGACCTTGCTCGCCTTCCTTGGAGTTCCTTGGCCGAGCTTCTTGTCCGCCAAGTAGGAAGTCGCGGAGCGGACCTTGCTCGCCTTCCTTGGAGTTCCTTGCCGGAGAGCTTCTTGTCCGCCAAGTAGGAAGTCGCGGAGCGGACCTTGCTCGCCTTCCTTGGAGTTCCTTGGCCGAGCTTCTTGTCCGCCAAGTAGGAAGTCGCGGAGCGGACCTAGCTCGCCTTCCTTGGAGTTCCTTGGCCGAGCTTCTTGTCCGCCAAGTAGGAAGTCGCGGAGCGGACCTAGCTCGCCTTCCTTGGAGTTCCTTGGCCGAGCTTCTTGTCCGCCAAGAAGGAAGTCGCGGAGCGGACCTTGCTCGCCTTCCTTGGAGTTCCTAGGCCGAGCTTCTTGTCCGCCAAGAAGGAAGTCACGGAGCGGACCTTGCTCGCCTTCCTTGGAGTTCTTGGCCGAGCTTCTTGTCCGCCAAGTAGGAAGTCGCGGAGCGGACCTTGCTCGCCTTCCTTGGAGTTCCTTGGCCGAGCTTCTTGTCCGCCAAGAGGAAGTCGCGGAGCGGACCTAGCTCGCCTTCCTTGGAGTTCCTTGGCCGAGCTTCTTGTCCGCCAAGAAGGAAGTCGCGGAGCGGACCTTGCTCGCCTTCCTTGGAGTTCTTGGCCGAGCTTCTTGTCCACCAAAAAGGAAGTCGCAGAGCGGACCTTGCTCGCCTTCTTTGGCCAAAGAAGTGGATCAACTACGGAATTCCAGCCGAGATGATTTGCTCCGGCTGAAGAGTTGATGGTTAGCTCAACTACGGAATTCCAGCCGAGATGATTTGCTCCGGCTGAAGAGTTGATGGTTAGCTCAACTAAGGAATTTCAGCCGAGATGATTTACTCCGGCTGAAGAGTTGATGGTTAGCTCAACTACGGAATTCCAGCCGAGATGATTTGCTCCGGCTGAAGAGTTGATGGTTAGCTCAACTAAGGAATTCCAGCCGAGATGATTTACTCCGGCTGAAGAGTTGATGGTTAGCTCAACTAAGGAATTCCAGCCGAGATGGTTTACTCCGGCTGAAGAGTTGATGGTTTGCTCAACTGCGAGGTTCCAGCCGAGATGATTTGCTCCGGCTGAAGAGTTGATGGTTAGCTCAACTACGGAATTCCAGCCGAGATGATTTGCTCCGGCTGAAGAGTTGATGGTTAGCTCAACTAAGGAATTCCAGCCGAGATGATTTACTCCGGCTGAAGAGTTGATGGTTAGCTCAACTACGGAATTCCAGCCGAGATGATTTGCTCCGGCTGAAGAGTTGATGGTTAGCTCAACTAAGGAATTCCAGCCGAGATGATTTACTCCTCCGGCTGAAGAGTTGATGGTTAGCTCAACTAAGGAATTCCAGCCGAGATGGTTTACTCCGGCTGAAGAGTTGATGGTTTGCTCAACTGCGAGGTTCCAGCCGAGATGATTTGCTCCGGCTGAAGAGTTGATGGTTAGCTCAACTAAGGAATTCCAGCCGAGATGATTTACTCCGGCTGAAGAGTTGATGGTTAGCTCAACTAAGGAATTCCAGCCGAGATGGTTTACTCCGGCTGAAGAGTTGATGGTTTGCTCAACTGCGAGGTTCCAGCCGAGATGACTTACTCCGGCTGAAGAGTTGATGGTTTGCTCAACTCCGCGGTTCCAGCCGAGATGATTTGCTCCGGCTGAAGAGTTGATGGTTAGCTCAACTAAGGAATTCCAGCCGAGATGAATTACTCCGGCTGAAGAGTTGATGGTTAGCTCAACTAAGGAATTCCAGCCGAGATGGTTTACTCCGGCTGAAGAGTTGATGGTTTGCTCACTGCGAGGTTCCAGCCGAGATGACTTACTCCGGCTGAAGAGTTGATGGTTTGCTCAACTCCGCGGTTCCAGCCGAGATGATTTACTCCGGCTGAAGAGTTGATGGTTTGCTCAACTGCGAGGTTCCAGCCGAGATGACTTACTCCAGCTGAAGAGTTGACGGTATGATGGCTGAGGCCGAGGAAGAGTTTATCCCGGTCGGAACAGGTAATCCCGGTCACGCTAGCGCGGACGGAATTAAGGGGCAATTGAGAGGGAGATTAATGATCTGGTACTGGTCCGGACAGATTTAGGCCGGACAGAGTTTTGCCGGACAGATGTGGGCCGGGCAAGTGTTGGGCAAGGATGTGTGGCCCAGTTTGCAAAGAAATTGCTCGGTTGAGGCAACGCTCGGTTTGACCGAGCTACATGTTTGGCGGAGGCGAAGCCAGTCAAGTTAAGTGACCGGCGCCGGAAAGGTGTGGTCAGCCGAGGTACCTGGTTGATCGGCAGGAAGGCGACCACAGTTAAGCACGAGCTGTTCGGTGCTCGGCAGGAAGCCCGGTCCTCATTGAGCACAGCTTGTGGAGTGCTTGGACATGAAGCATAGCACGGCCGTCGGCGGACAAGATGATGTAGCTCGGCTGCCGAGCTCCTAGTAGAGTAGCGGGCAGTTGAGATTAGGTGAGGCTCAGCAGGATTCATGCTGACGGATGGGATAGCAGAGCCACGTGTTGAGAGACCTTTGGGAGCAGGTTTGGGGCGCAAAAGGGTATATAAGCATGTCTGCACCCCCATACGCGGGGGACGAACACTTTGTAAGACTTCTTACACTCAAACTCTCTCCTTCTCTCTGGTCATTTTTCCAGGTGTGTGGTTCTAACTTGAGCGTCGGAGGTGTTTTCCGGCCACACACCGCCGGGTAGCTCACCGCTTTTGCACTTTCAGGTGATCGGACAGCTGAGGGACTTGGAAGAAGGAAGTGCGGGTAGCCGGAATATTTTCTCCCCGCACATATCTGATGTTATTAACATTGTAATGGGACCTTTCAGTCTATAAGAAAACTTTTAGGACTAAACAGTGCATAAGTTATTAATTTGGGATTTATTGGTGCATCCCCCTTTATTATATCATTTTTTAAAATAATTTTTTATAGATATTTTATTTTAAAATTTTGTTTATTTATTTAATTTCATTATTTAAATTTTAATTATTATTATTTTTAAAAATAAATTTATTTAAATTTTAATTAAAAAAATAACATATATTTTTATTGATATTTTATTTATTTATTTTTAAAAAATAATTTATTTAATTGTGTAAAAAATAAAATAAAATAAAATTTTATTTAATCTAGCTAAAAATAATTAAAATATTAAATATATGTTTAATATTACTATTACTTAGTAAACAATTGAAAAGGGGTAAAATAGTCTTTTGTTTATTTATCTTATCCAGTCCATCCAACTAAACATTGAATTTATTAAAAATAGTTATTTCCAGACATCTAATCTCATGAAAAACAAATACAGGATACACATCCAATCCAACCAAATAGTCTGGGGGATTCACAGTTCTAGAATTCAAGTTCGATGGATTTTAATCCTCCTTATCCAGTTCGTCCAATCAAACATACCCTAAGGTTATGTTTGTTTTGAAGGATAACACCATGGGATTGGACTAATAGTCCGTTGTTTGGTATGAATTTTTTGGTCCGGACTAATAATACCGTCGGACTATTAGTCTCATATTTGTGAGACTATGCTATCCCATGGGGGGTAGGATAAAAACCATGGGATAACTCATCCTATGGGATTAGCTACTAAAATTACATTTTTGCCTGCTGACATTTAATTATGTATTATATTTAGTAAAATTCAATTAAATTTAAATGTTTCAATTTAAAAATAAAATAATTTATTTAATTTTTATTTTTTTTTTATTTATTTAATTTTTTAAATAATTTTTTATAGAAATTTTATTGATGTTTTTTTTTTAAAAAATTTGTTTAATTTATTTAATTTCATTATTTAAATTTTAAAGATGTTTTATTTTATTTCATTATTTAGTTATTATTATTATTATTATTATTATTATTATTTAAAATAAATTTATTTAAATTTTAATTAACAAAACAAACATATATTTTTATTGATATTTAATTTATTTAATTTTTTAAAAATAAATTTATTTAATTGTGCAAAAAATAAAATAAAATAAATTTTTATTTAATCCCACTAAAAATAATTAAAATATTAAAGCTATTTTAATATTGCTATTACTTAGTAAATAATTGAAAAGAATAAAATAATCATTTGAGCATTTATCATTCTCCAAAATATTCCACACAAACATTGGATATCTAAAAATAATTCAATCCAAACATCTAATCCCATGGATAAACAAACATAGGATACAAATCCAGTCCAACCAAATAGTTTAGGGACAATGTATCCCAGAATTAATAGTCTGATGGATTACAATCCCCCCTTATCCAGTCCCTCCAAATAATTTGTCGCTATCACACAACATGGGACAGTAATATCATTTGAGACAAAAGAATATGTATCTTTAGGAGAGGTTTTAGATGTTTTAAATAAATATATTTTTTTATTTTTTATAAAAAAATATGTAAAAATAAAAAAATAGAGAAAAAATATTAATTAATGTAACTTAAATAAATATATATGCATATAAAAAAAAAATTATACTTTTTTAATGTATACCACACATCTACTTAGCATTAGAGGAGACCGGCTCTCTCTCCAAGACTGGTTCTTACTCAGGATGAGTTACCCAAGCCGCCAAAGGCATGGATAGGTGTCGTAGGTCATTTTGAGTTTATGTTAGAATCACTTTAACCTTAACCCAATTTATTTATTTTTGATATATTGGGCTAAAGTCTCTCATAGTCCCCTTTAAAGTGAAAAGGACATGTTAAATATTTTTAAGGGTTAATTATACTAATAGTCTCTATAATTTGTGATTTGTGTCATTTTGCTCCTTAACTTTTCAATTGTGACACATTTGATCCTGAATTTTGAATCTTGTTCCAAATAAGGACAATTGAAAATATTATTAGATTTTTCAAGGGTAAAATCGTCAATTTGATAAAATATAAACTAATTTGACAAAAATAAATGTCAAAAAAATATTTTTAATTTTTTAAAATTATTTTTATCCACCAATGATAAAATTATGTAAAATTAATAAAAGTTACATGATTAATTTTTTTAAATTAATTTTACATGATCATCATCCAAACACATAATAAAAATTAATTTGGTAAAAAAAAAATAAACGTCTAAAAGATTTATCAATTTTACATAATTTTATTTTAATAGATAGAAATAATTCTTAAAAAGTTAAAAATATTTGTTTGACATTTATTTTTGTCAAATTAGTTTACATTTTATCGAATTGACAATTTTACCCTTGAAAAATCTAATTATATATTCAATTGTCCTTATTTGGAACAAGATTCAAAATTCAGGGTCAAATGTGTCACAATTGAAAAGTCAGAGACCAAAGTGACATAAGCCCCAAATTATAAGGACTATTTGTGTAATTTGCCCTATTTTTAATTTGTAAACCTCTTAGAGAAGCAGCGTCCCTTTCATAACGGACAAATAAATTTATTTATTTATTTATTTTTATAGACAATCGTATTCTCAGTAACTATTTTATATTTTAAATTTTAAAATAATATAATTTTTTATTTATATATTAATTTTTAATAAAATTAATAATTTTAAAATCCTCTTGTTAAGATCAATTAAATAAGATCTATATTGGTTACGAAATTCTGTAAAAAAAAAATCATAATTTTTTTCCTATTAAAACTAACGTCAATTGTAAAATTTTATTGTTTCGTCAATTACGACGGTAATTTTTAACCAATTAGGGGCTTAGTCCCTAAGGAAAGATCATGTGTTCAACTCTCCTTAGGGAGGAGTTGAATTAAGGGAACACGTACTTGGTGCTTTGTAAAAGGTGAAGAGGTTAAATCCCATTAACACTAATCTAACAACTAATAATTGACTTTCGCGGAAAAAATTACGACGGTAATTTAATTTTTTATTTTAATAATTTCATAATCAATTTGGATCTTGTTTAATAAATTTTGATGAGAGGATTTTAAAAATATTAATTTTATTAAAAACCAACATCTAGATAAAAAATTATATCTTTTTAAAATTTTAAATAGTAAATTAGTCACTAAAAATACTTTGGTAATAGTGGTGTGTACTGAAGTTTTCAAGAAAAACTTTTTGTGTTTTTCTTTAATATATTAAAATTTTATCATAAGGGGGCTTTGACCAAATCTCCCTTTATTTTTTGTATTATTGTGTTATAGCAATTCAACATGTGTTTGATTTTTATTGCGTTAACGTGTCATTTCAAAAATTCACTCTTACTTAAAATACCCAATGTATGGCAATATAGAAATTTTTTTTGCATAATTTATTTCATGAAATTAATCTTTACTAAATGAGACTATTTATAAAATGTTTGATTTCAATTCAATTATATATTTATAATTTAAAAAAGAGCAGATTAGTGAAACATCCCTCCAACTTTGGATGGTAGGAGAGGTCCAATATATTTTTTCTTATTAGTTAAGATCCCTCAATAATATTATGAAGAGTTGAAATTTCTTTGTGAAATTCTCTTTAAAGAGCTTAAATTTCTTTGTGAAAAAAGAAGTTTCTCTAAATATTACCCAAAAAAAGAATTAGTGTCAATTTCTCTTTTTTTTTTCTTTTGAGAAATTACAACAACAACAACAACAACAACAACAACAAAAAAAAAAAAAACATTCTTAACAAAATAAATCTTGAATTTTTAATTTTATCAATTTAAATATAAATATTTCATTCATATTTTTTCTTTCTTTTTTCAAATTCCTATCTAAATTTATTATCCAAATACAGTCTTAATGTTTTTTGTCAATCGGATTCAATTGAAGACTTTGTTTACAAAGCATGTGACATGCGCTAATTGAACGGCAAAGTTGTATTTGAGTCTTTACATAGTTGTGGTTGTCTTCTCTGCATGGCACACCAAAAAAAAAAAAAAAAAAAGTAAATAATAATAATAATATTAATTAATTTCAAGAAAATATTGCATATATTATACATAATGTGACTAGATTCTCTCTCATTTCTCCTTTTATCTCCTTGTTTAAATCTCTCCCTTATCTACAATGAGAGTTCAAATATAATTCAATGATACTATACATTATAAGTAGGTCTTATGATATGGGAGACACAAGATATGTCTCTTTAGTAATAAATACTTAACTTCTGAATTGATTATTTTATATGAAACACAAGATATATGTTTAGTTCTAAACTAAAAAGAGTGATGGCTACCTCGCCACATGGGATAAGAATCCCATGAGAGATACCACATATCTTTTTAGTACTAAAGTGTTTGTTAACTCTTAGTTAAAAACAAAAAAAAAAAAACAAAAAACCTCCCTACCACATGGTTAGAGCGAAGTAACTCATTCTCACTATAATACCATATAAGACCTGGATTCCATATAAGACACAAGATATGTTTTTCTAATATAAAATATCTTGTCAAATGATTAATTCTTACCACAAATAGAATAGGAATCCCATGTCATACACAAGAAATCTCTTTATTAGAAGGAGCCTTGATAAATTATAAATTTTTATTAATAAAGATAAAGTAAAAGGAAAGATGAAAAATAAAAAGACCCGCCATTATAACACGATTAGAGTTAGAATAACTTATCACTACCTTATAAAATGAGGCTAAAATCCCATGTGAGACAAAATATATCAATTTTGTACTTGATAACTTCTCAAATAATTACTCTTATCACACAATACAGGATATGATTCCCATTGTAAGGCATGAGATATCTCTTTTGTATCAAATATCTTGTTTAACAATTAACTCTTTATGATCAAAAGTAGTAAAAGAAAAATCAAAAGGAAAAAATGGGGTCTCCTGATCACACTATTAGAATTGGAGCAACTCATCACTACTACATGGTACTGAGCAAAGATCAACAAAGATCCCATGTGAGATACAAAATATCTTATCAAATGATTGTCCTTTACTACAGATGTGAGACATGAATTCAATTGTGAGACACAAGATATGTCTCTAGTACCACATGCCTTCCTAATTAACTCCTAGTGATGGAAAGAAAAAAAAAAAGCAAAAGAGGATCTCTTCCTACATCACAATCAGAGTTAAAGTAACTCATCGCTATCATACAATATGGGACATAAATTACTTTTTAAAAATAAAATATGTCTCTTTAGTATTAGATGCCTTGTCAAATTGTTAACTCTTAACAATCAAAACTAGTATAATAAAAAAGAAAAAGGTGGGAATCAAATATGCAACATTTCTCTTTAGTAAATTGTTCTCTTAGCTCTCTTACACTTTTGTTATAAGCTACTCATTGCTATTACACAATATGGGATAGGAATAACATGAGATATATCTCCTTAGTATCAGATACTTTGTCAAATTATTAACTTTTAGAGCATCTCCACCCAAACTTTTAAAATTTGGTGTGCCAAATTTTTTTGAAGACTCAGGTGGCAAATTGACATATGTCAATTTGATCTAGAAACTCTCCACAGAATATGTCAAATCTATTATTCTATTATTTTAAAAAATAAAATTATTTGATTGGGTGGACTCAACATTTGACTTCAACAAGGACCATGTCAAATTTGATATGTTAAGTTCATGCCAAATGCCAATTTAGCATTTGGCATATCGGGTGGATTTCATTCTTCATGTCAAAGTAAAATTATTGGACTGTCACATTAAATTTAACATATTAGATGGAGATGCTTTTAGTGATCAAAACAAAGTAAAAACCAAGTACAATGAAAAAGAAAAGTACACAACATTTCTCTGCATTAGATGTGTCATTTGTCCTCTTCTCTCTTTCACAATTTTCTTCTAAACTCAATCTTCCACTACAACAAAAACACATTTTAGTGGCACTATAGTAGTTAAGGATACAACTCGAGCAGGTTCGGCTAGATTGGGAGATTATCCAAGCTCAGCCCAAGTTGTGTTGAGACCTGCTCAGACCCGAATTGTAATCCAAAGTTGTCTTCCCAAGCCTGACCCAAGTTAAACTTGAATTACCCGAACTGCCCGAATTGTACATGAATTTCATATATATATTTTTTTGGCATCTAAATTATTAATTTAGTAAAATTAGACTCTATTTACATTTTTTTTTAGAAAATCATTAATAATATCAAAACAAATAATTAATATAATGCAAGAGAGATGCGCTATGATAGTCTTTACAACTTGTGAGAGAATAAAAAATGTAGGACTTTATGTTACTTGTATATATAATACATTATATATGATTTAATAATCTAAATTACTTTAATATAATGTAATGACTAATAATTTATATATATTTAATATTTTTATATATATCTATATATGTATAATTGGGTTTTGGGTTGCTCAGGTTGTTTGATGCCTTTGCCTAAACCCGCTCAAATTTAATTCAGGTTTTTTAATTTTTCTCAAGCCCGTAACGAATTCAAAAATATATTGTCCAAGCCCTAAAAAAATTCGGGTTCAACGCGGTTCAACCCGCCCAAGTTGCACCCCTAATAGTAGTGGCATGTTTTTAGATGATGCCACAAAAATAATACTTGGTGGCACGTTAAAGAAAAATGTCACTGAGTCACAAACATAAAAGGCTCTTGTGCATTTCAATAAAGAAGTGCCATATCACTATAACAAAAATTTAATTTAGTAACATCAATTTCATAGCATTTTATGAAAGAACGACACAAGAAATTGTTTTAGTGACACAAATTGGGAAAATTTCTAGATCAAGTTCATTGATCAAAAGTGTACACCAAATAGATTATGTATTATAGTTGAACCGAGTTTTTTTTTTTTTTTTTTTTTTTTTTTTTTTTTTTTTTAAACTATGGGATACATTTGAACCAAGTTAAACGTTTTGTTAGTCAGATCTATATTTACGAACACAACATTTCATGAAGTCAAGAGCAAACTAGTGGAAAGAGAAAAAAAAAATGAAAATCATACATTTCATCATTAACAGTATTGATGCCTATTTCAAAATATATATGTCTTGCTCTATAGTTATCATTTTATAATATTTGACTCAACTTTATTATAAAGCATGTGGTTTGTAGCTGTAGCACAATACATACCTTTGTATGCATTTTATAGAAATTAAGATCCACAATACTCAAACAAAATCATAGTAGAAAAATATAGCATGCATTAGATAAGATAAATATAATATATTTTTTTTGTACAAGGTTCATTGTCAAATCTATAAAATATGACACAAGGGTCTTTGAAAATATTTAAAATGTATTAGAGATACATTTGGTTTGAATGGTCTAGATCTTCCCAAACAAAAAATTAACGTATTAGATCATTTGTTTTCCCACCCATAAACTCTCTGCTCTCTCTCCCATCAAAACTGTTAGGGAACATAGATGATTTTCCACAAATAAATCAATTGATAAAAATAAAAATAATTAGAAAAATTAAATCAACAACGATACAAGAATTTTTGCATAGTTCTCTCAATGTGAGACATGTCCACAGAACCAAAATCCGATTTCACTATCAACCAAGAATTTTTAAACGATTACAAACGAAACACGAATGGTCTCACAAACCACCTTTAGGTGAATTCCAAATAATCACAAATAAATAAGAAAGACCTCACCAGATAAATGAACAAATTGTCTTCGAACAAGTTGTAGAAGACAACCAAAACTATATCAAATCCGTGACCCAAAAAATCCTTTGAAGCACACATCACGTGACACAAAAATCTCACCCAAGCACTAGACCAACTCACAGATTGATTGAACAATCAAGTCTTGAAAAGCAGAGCACCATACGAAGCCACCAAGAAGCCACCGAGAATAATGGTGTTGACCAGCCAACAAACAATTGAAGACAAAACAGATTGGAACCAGCAAAAGACGGAAGAGAGATTGGTTTAAGGATTTTGGGGGACTTGCATGCAGATTGTGTACATATATATAGGCATGCAATTGCATATAGATTAGGCCTTCTTTTTTTTCTTCTCTTTTTTTCCTTTTGAGAAATTACAACAACAAAAAATTCTTTTTTAACAAATAAATCTTGAGTTTTTAATTTTATCAATTTAAATCTAAATATTTCATCCATCTTTCCTATTTTCTTTTTCAAATTCCTATTTAAATTCATGATCTAAATATAATTTTATGTTTTTTGTCAATAAGATTCAATGGAAGACTTTGTTAACAAAGCATGTGTTCATGACATGCGCTAATTGAACATCAAATTTCTGCAAAGTTGTATTTTAGTCTCTACATAGTTGTGGTTATTTTCTACGGCATGGCACACGCAAAATAAATTAATTAATTAATTTCAAGAAAATATTGCATATAATATACATAATGTGACTAGATTCTCCCTCATTTCTCCTTTATCTCCTTGTTTAAATCGCTCCCTACCCCATAATAAGAGCTCAAATATAATTCAATGCTACAATACAGTATAAGCAGGTCTCATGCGATGTGAGACACAAGAGACGTCTAATAACAAATACCGAACTTCTCAAATAATTATTTTATGTGAAACACAAGATATATCTTGTTTCTTTAGTTCTAAGTTAAAAAGAGTGATGGCTACCTCGCCATATGAGACAAGAATCCCATGAGAGACCCAACATATCTTTTTAGTACTAGAGTGTTTGCAAGACGTGGATTCCATGTAAGACATAAGATATGTTTTTTTAATATCAATTATCTTGTCAAATGATTAACTCTTACCACATAAATAGAATGCGAATCCCATGTCATACACAAGAAGTTTCTTTATTAGGAGCCTTGATAAATTATTAATTTTTAGTGATAAAAAAGAAAGAAAGAAAGTAGTTAAAGGAAAGATGGAAAATGAAAAATGAAAAGACCCAGTTGTTAATACGATTACAGTTAAAATAACTATCACTACGTTATAAAATGAGACTAAAATCCCATGTGAGGCACAAAATATATCAATTTTGTACTTGATAACTTGCCAAATAATTAATTGTTACCACACAATACAGGATATGATTCCATTGTAAGGCACTAGATATCTCTTATGTATCAAATGCCTTGTTTAACAATTAACTCTTAATGATCAAAAGTAGTAAAAGAAAAATCAAAAGGAAAAA
This sequence comes from Camellia japonica, assembly GCA_030407325.1. Taxonomy (NCBI): domain Eukaryota; kingdom Viridiplantae; phylum Streptophyta; class Magnoliopsida; order Ericales; family Theaceae; genus Camellia; species Camellia japonica. Next base: position 94,677,448 of record JAPPVO010000013.1, on the reverse strand, counting down.
ATGGGATCTCCTGATCACACTACTTAGTACTCAACAAAGATCTGATGTGAAATATAAAATGTCTTATCAAATGATTACCCTTTACTCCACATGTGAGACATGAATTCAATTGTGAGACACAAGATTCATCTCTTTAGTACCACGTGCCTTCCTAAATGATTAACTCTCAGTGATCAAAAGAAATAGAAGTAAAAGAAAAGCAAAAGAGAATCCCTTCATACATTACGATCAAAGTTAGAGTAACTCATTGCTATCATATAATATGGGACAGAAATTACCTTTGAGAAATAAGATATGTCTCTTTAGTATTAGATGCCATGTCAAATTGTTAACTCTTAATAATCAAAACAAGTACAATAAAAAAGAAAGAGATCGGAACCAAGTGTGCAACATTTCTCTTTATACTAGATGCTTCACTTGTTCTCATAGCTCTCTTACATTTTTGTTATGAGCTACTTATTGCTATTACACAATATTATGGGATAGGAATCCTTCTTGCAAGAAATTGCATTTTTTGCAACGTAACAAAATATGTTGCTAAAAGGGAAAACTCGTCAACAAAAAATTTCGCCGACACACAACTATATCGCCAACCAGTGGGTAAAAGTGAGTCGGCAAAACTTTTTGCCGACGAAACTATCATTGCGTTGATAAAAGTAATGCCTTTAGCGACAAAAATAGTCATCGATAAAAGCCTTCATCTATCATCGGCAATTTACTTTGTGTCAGTAAAAGTAGTTCAAATATGATGATTGTGTGAGACTTTTCTTGACACAAATTTGCATGGGCAAAAAATATACTTTTAGCAACAAAATACGAGTCGGCAAAAGTAAACTTTTGGCGACACATTTACATCGATAAATGTTGCCATTTGCCGACGAGTTGTTTGTCAAGAAAGCTTTACTTTTGGCAACGACAAATTTGCATTGGCAAAATCAATTAGAAATTGTAGGAAATTAATGTATTGATATTATTGATTGATGATTGATATAGAATGTATACAATGACTCTCCTATATATAGGAGAGGAAGACAAATAGACTAACACATACACCTACCACACTAACACTCACCTACCACACTAATACTAACCTAACACACTCACATAATATACTAACTCACTCACCTACCACACTAAGGTAGAGTAGGTGTGGAGTTTTTATTTTTACATTCAACAGCCCCCCTCAAACTCAAGGGGGTTAGGAACTAACCAACTTGAGTTTGGAGAGAGTAACAAAACAGGAAAAAATAATCTGACAAATAAAATAAAAGTGGATAGGAGACACTGTATGGTCGTGTCAGACCGTTGTAGAAGACCGTATGGCAGACCAAGGTAGAAGACAGTTTATGGGGTCATGGCAGACCGTTGTAGAAGATAGTTTATGGGTTCATATCGGACCGATGTAGAAAACAGTTTACGGGGTCATGTCGGACCGTTGTAGAAGACACTATACGGCTGTGTCGAACCGTTGTAGCTGAGAACCGAAATCAATGTCGGAACAGTTTACCGAGTCTTGTCGGACCCATATAGGAGCTAACCGGAATCAATGTCGGGACAGTTTACAGAGTCTTGTCGGACCCATATAGGAGCTAACCGGAATCAATGTCGGGACAGTTTACAGAGTCTTGTCGGACCCATATAGAAGCTAACCGGAATCAAAGTCGGGACAGTTTACCGAGTCTTGTCGGACCCATATAGGAGCTAACCGGAATCAAAGTCGGGACAGTTTACCGAGTCTTGTCGGACCCATATAGGAGCTAACCGGAATCAATGTCGGGACAGTTTACCGAGTCTTGTCGGACCCTCAAAAGGCGTGCCCAATCTTATCAAAAGGCGTGCCATCAAAAGGCATGCCATCAAAAAGCGTGCCATAAAAAGATGTGCCCGACAGCCATCAAAAGGCGAGCCATCAAAAGGCGCGCCATCAAAAGATGTGCCCGACAGCCATCAAAAGGCGAGCCATCAAAAGGTGTGCCGATTTGTCGTCTGGTGTTGGGAGGCGCGTGATACGCGTGTCTGCCTTGCCTATTTAAACCAAGGCGAGGCAACCGCTGATGCAGAACAAACCAGCTGAAAACTCTTCGTTCTCTTTGTAACACTTCTGAGAGAGATACTCTGTAACACGCTGTTGCTCTGAAAATGGCTTCTTCTTCCCGCCCCGTTACCCAGAACATAGCCTCTTCGTCCCGTGGTCTTACTCTCTTTCCCGACCTCAACGAGGCCACAACCCAGAATATAGCCCTTGAACCTCAACCAAGCCGCCCTGGTTTTGCGCCTTTGAACTTTCCAATGTTCTCAGTGGAGCAGATAATGGCTGCTCAATCTGATATTGAGGCCAATCATTATACTCTGAAGTCATGTGTTGAGACAATGACGGCGGTCAACAACCTGTCGCACCGGCTTCAGAATAGAACAAATGAGGTGCAGCAGGTAAAAACCCAACTAGCACTGCTCTAGAGCATGTATACGGATGCCCGAGCAGAGATATGTGTGCTGAAGGCAGAAAACAAGAAACTGAAGCGGAAGGCCACCGTGATGCTCAGATTTGGAGGGCCGCCATATGTGACAGTTGAGGAGCAACGGGAAGTGAACGTGCTCGGCGGCATGGGAAACACGGAGGCAGCACTGGCAAGGGACGCCCAAGACAAAGGCAAGAAGAAGAGAACAGCTGAAGAGGCGAAGAAGTGAGGCCGGTTTTTGTGGTGGTTATGGGTTGTGGTTGTTTTTTTTTTTTTTTTTTTTTTTGTGTAAAATGGTGATCGGGTTTGATCCTCGGCATGAATAAAATAAGGTTGGTGTGCAAATCTGAATGGTATGAATTTGATTTGAAAAAAAAATAATGTGAAAGAAAAATAAAGAAAGAAATAATGTGAAAGAAAAATAGAGAAAGAAATAATAAAAAGATATTGAGAAATCAAAACGAAAGGTGGAGTGGTTGACATGGTTTTGGGGCCCACGGTTTTGTTAAAATCAGTAAGGTTTTTTTAGGAAATTAATAAAGAAATAAATAAAAAACGTAGTGGCAAGCAAAAAGAGAGAGAGAGAGTGGGTTGGTTTAACCGTGGTGGAGTGTGAGTGTGATGTAAAAGGTGTTGGAAATCAATAAAGAAATAAATAAAAACTTAGTGGAGATAGCACTTAGTGAGTCGGCTCAGAGTCGACTGGCTTGTGAGGGCACTAATAGCGCTTAGTGAAGAGGCCAAAAGTGTCAATTTGACGAATGAAGTTGAGCATGCTTGCCCATCCTCCAAACCCAAATCCTACAATCAAAACCCATACAACCACAAAGATGTTCACACAGTATGAGCCTGCCCAACCTCCTAGGAATGATGGTGGTCTCTCTACTGCATTCTCTTTAGCAGAAGGAGAAGCAAAGGTGATCATGTGAGCCAAAGCAGGAATGATGTAGACAGTGAAGCTGACGAGAAGAGATCCAACAGTGAGGTTGATAGGACCAAAGAAAGGGAAGATTATAGCAAGGAACCAAATAGGGATGACCACAGGAAGCCTAGCAAGAGCCCTCTTGCACAGGCCTTCTTAGTGATTGGCAATGGAAGACAACGCCAGATCGAGATCATCGTATCCCTGAAATGCCTGTAGACTCTGGATCCGTACCTGTTCATAACATACCTCTGAAATCCCTCAATGTTCTCTCTCATGGCTGCCACTGCCAAACAGTTGCTGCTGCTGTATAAAACCTATAAATGATGTGAATGAAATCTTCAGTGGATGGATGGACTCCAGATCTGACGGTGGCCCTGTATACTGCCAACCTTGGTGATTCGCGTGCTGGGGTGGAACTAGCAGACCACCAACTGTATCTTGAACATTCCTTGAATTGGGCAAGGCCCCCCTCGGAACTTTACCACGGGGTACAGCAGAAGCTAATTCATTTGCTTCTCTTTTGCGTGATTCACATTCAACCACTCACCAGAGAAGATGACATATGAGTAGCATGTAAAAGGAGAGAGGCATCAGGAAGCTTCAAAACAGAAGGCTCTGACATATAAGAGCTTCCAGGTGGTTCATTTGAGGATTTCTGTGTTTGAGGAGGCAGTGGAGGTGGTTGATCGTGCTTTGGAACTTGTGATTCGTCTTTTGGGGTCCGGCGGGCGGCCAAGGCGAGGTTGCCGCCCGCCGGTGAAGCGAAAATACTAGGTGCTAAACCCGCTCTGATACCATGTAGGAAATTAATGTATTGATATTATTGATTGATGATTGATATAGAATGTATACAATGACTCTCCTATATATAGGAGAGGAAGACAAATAGACTAACACACACACCTACCACACTATACACTCACCTACCACACTAACACTCACCTACCACACTAATACTAACCTAACACACTCACATAATATACTAACTCACTCACCTACCACACTAAGGTAGAGTAGGTGTGGAGTTTTTATTTTTACATTCAACAGAAATTATTTATATTTTCCATAGGATTTCTTTTATCAATGATTGATTGTGTTGCTAAAATTATAAAAATCATTGACATGTATAAACTGCATATATGATAATATTATTTTTTTAAATGTTGCCCTGTGATTTGTTTTTCTTGTAACCTGTATATGACATACAAACAAATCTATATATTACAAACTATACAAACTAAACTTAAACGTTATACGTCGTAACAATTACTAATGCAATCAAATTAATCTCAAATGCATTCCAATATCAAACAATCCCAAATTGCATTCAAATATCCAACAATACTAAACATAAGAATCCTAAAATGTGTCCAAATATCCAGCAATCCCAAACATAATAATTCCAAAATATATTCAAATATTTAACAACCTATAAAACGAAACAAAGAAAATAAAATAAACAGCTGCATTATCAAACGACAAACTCTTATATCTTTAATGACCATGTCACTACCCAAATCACGAACGTCCATCACCAACCTTTCAATAAAAAATTAAAAACATGAGTATTTTATCAATGCATTAACTTCATAAATAATATATAAATTAGTTAAAATTAATTGAATTAGTTTCATTTCTAAGTGTTAATTTTGAAACTAAGAGTCTTGTGCTTATTCCATGAGTTTCTACAAGTCATTTCTGTCCTTAATAAAGAGCTCAAACCAATTCCTGGGCATTTTCATAGCTATTACACAAATTTTCCCTTCGAATGCCAATTTTTGAGTCCAAGTGTTCAAAAAAATACAAATTTGAGCATAAATTTGAAACTAGGACTCTCGTGCTTGTTTTGTGAGTTTCTATAAGTTACTTTTGCCCTTACTAAGGTGTTTGAACCAATTCTTGGGTATTTCTATGGCTAATTCACAAATTTGCCTCCGAATTTTAATTTTCAAGAGTAAGTGTTACAAAAGATGCAAAGTTGAGTTTAATTTTAAAATGGGGAATCCTGTGAATGTTCCACGATTTTCTACATTTTAATCCTTACTAAGTTATTTGTACTGATTCCTAGGTATTTCTATGGCTACTTTATGATTTTGCCCTTCAAATGCCTATTTTCAAGCATAAATGTTCAAAAAAAAAACGGCTGAGCTTAATTTGAAAGTTGGGAGTCCCGTGATTGTTCCGTGAGTTACAACAAGTTATTTTATGCTTACTATCGTGTTCATACTGATTTCTAGGCATTTTGTGGTGATTTCTTGATTTTTCCCTCTAAATGCCAATTTCTTAGTCTAAGTGTTTAACAAATGTAAGTTTGAGCTTAATTTTAAAATGGGGAATCTTGTATTGTTCTATGAGTTTGTACAAGTTAGTTTTATCTTCACTAAGGTTTTTGTATTGATTCATGACCATTTTTGTGGCTGTCGCATGATTTTCCCCTCCAAACGCTTACATTCAAGACTAAAGTGCTCAAAAAATGCAAGTTTGAGCTTAATTTAAAAACCAAGAGCCATGTGCTTACTTCATGACTTTCTACAAGTTACTCTTATCCTTACTAAGATGTTCCTATTGATTCTCAAGTATTTCCATGGCTATTTCACAATTATGCCCTTAAAATGCCTATTTTTAAGCTTAAGGTGTTATGTTTTACAATGCTTAAGACCTTAAACCCTGCTGCCTCTGTTTCAGAGTAAAGCTAAAAGCACCAAACAATACTTAAGACTTAAACCAACATCAAACCTGCAATATAAGCACCACAAATCAGCACCCAAAAAGACAACAACCAAACCAACTTATTTAATTGTAGGTTGTTAACACATGTTATTCAAGTTAAATAAAATACATCAGTTTGATTAGTATTAAATTTACCCCTATTTCAACGTATTAAATTTAAACTACGTTGGTAGAATTCACTAATGTCATTTTGAGTAATTGAGGTGACAGGCATTGGAACAAATTTCTCTAGCATATGAAGCAATAAGATCAAGATTTGATAATTGTAGAGTTGATTCTATAATCTTAACAATACATACAAGTGTGCTATCAATTTGCATTTGTATAGACACATGTAATTTCATAAATAAATTCAGGACAAAAGAACAAAAAAGATTGATAAATATTGTCAAAGACATAGATTGGTACATCAATTTGACACCAGAGTTTGCATCTAGCTTGTAATATTTTGAAGTCTAAGAAACATACCAGTGAATTAGCGATAAAGTTTGTCTCTTCCACGAAATGCTAACACTTTCCATTCTCATTGCATACTCTTTCACACTATCAACTTATTCATTTACTGACATCCAATCCTGCTTGGCATGCTGGCACTTTTCTTTCATAGGCTTCTGACAAGCAGAAAATAGTTGCTCTGCAATTGCAATAGGTGTTTCAAGCTTAAGCTTCATTCTTTCTGTTAGCCCCAAGGTTACTCAAACTTGATTTTCTATTGATTTTGATTTATGACGAATATTTTATTCTTCTAATTATTTGAAGTTTTCAAATTAATATTTGTACTTCATGATTCTAATTGTTTTGAGACTCTAGAATATATGTTTCAATAACTTTTTGGGTTATCAAAAATATAAGCATTAGCTCTTGGTTGCAAAAATCTATCTTTGTCTAACACAGGTCCAAGGGTAGCAAGGGTCGACGCCAAAAAGCAGTATACACTCTAGTTGTAAGGGTCAACACCAACAGCAGCAAGGGTCGACACCAAAAAGCAGTATACACTTCAGCCGCAAGGGTCGACACCAACAGCAGCAAGGGTCGACACCAGGAACACATATAACTCAACTCAGGAAAGAAAAATCAGAGCAAAGGGTCGACACCCAACTTGCAGAGGTCGACACCTTTATGTCTGGGTTGAACAAAACCTAGCCGCCATCTTCCAACTCAAAGAGGGTCTCTGTGACATCATCATCAAACACATATTATTCTAATCAAAAGGAACTTTGGGATAATATTTTCTGACTTAATGGAGGGAACATTCTCCACTCACACCACTCCTAAGATCAGAAAAAGAAAAAGCTTGGAGACAACATTATATCCCTCCACCATTGTTTTTTCTCCCAAGCATGGGCATCACTTCTTTTGAGGAAGCTCCATCTCCAATGGTTAGATAACAGCCTGTACCAAGCCATGCTCCATTTACAATGGCTGGAAACCTGTTCCTTGCCCAGCTCCAACGGGTAATAAACCCACGTGGGTGTGTTTTCTCTTCTTCAAGAGATAAGTCGAATGGAGGCTATAAATCGGAATTGTTTCCAGATCTGAAAAGGGCCAGAGAAAAGGAGATACAACTGCAACTACACTAAGGATACTATTTTTTTTAATCTCTGAGATTTCACTTGTGTTCTCCCATTTTCAGATCTAAGTTAGTCCAAAAACTTACGTGAGAGCTTATACTTTATAATCTATCTTTTGAGAGATTGTAATAGTCAAAGAGGACAGTTGAACCTCTTCTTCTAGTTTCTTAGTTTCTAAGTGAAACATTTGTTAGTGAGGCATTTTGTTGGGTGAGTTCCTCGACAGATTGAAGTAAGTCCTTTTGTAAAAAACCTCAAGTTGGAAGAGCTTGGTGGTGCATCGATTCATAGTGAAGAAATTCTCAAGAAGGATTCTTGAGGAGTGGACCTAAGCCGGTGAGCCGAATCACTATAAGTCTCTATGTTAAGTTCTTCTTTCCTATTCTTTTTTCTTTCTGTTAATCATTTGATTATCTGCTGCATTTACTTACATAAGATCTTTTGAACCATACTTTTGGATCAACTTTTTTAATTACCCAATTCACCCCCCCTCTTGGGTTGCTTTCCTATTCAACACTTTCAATTCTTGTACTTGTTGACCCATCTAAAAAGCTATACAAAAAATTTGGCAAGCAACCAACAGAGCAAAGTAGAAAAAAAAAAAACAAAAACAAAAACAAAAGACAAAAACAAAAACAAAACAAAACAAAAAATACAAGCAACGGCCCAATAAGACCAAAAAAAAATTTAAATAAATAAAACACCCCTGTTGTTACAAATTCTGCTTCGACTTTACAAAACACACGAGCAATATTGCACTCCCATTTATGATACAAATATTCTGTAGATACACAGTACTTTTAAGCTTTTGCCTCCAAGCCAACCACACAATGGATTTGACTTTGGGTGGAGAGACATTAGCCCTGTTTGGTACAGCTTAATTTCAGCTTATTTCAGCTTTCAGCTTAATTTAAACTATTTTGATGTGTTTGGTTTAGCTTAACAATACAGCTTATAGCTTTTTGTAAGTCAGAAATCAACTTATTCTATGAGTGGGGCAGGAGAAGCTTAATTTATAAGTTAGAAATCAGCTTATGTTCATAGTTATAAGCTATAAGCTGTTAAGGTATAAGCTATAAGCACTTTCCCACAGTTCTACCAAACAGGGCCATTGTGCCAAATCGTTTTAGCAATAGCTCCAATGTCATTAGGATGAAGATTAAATTCACACCATCTATACACTGATGAAACACTAAAACAACCAAAGTTTTCTACCCTCCAATATAAAGCATCCTCCTTATCAGATCTAAGTGCACAAGCAGAGAGTAACATGTTAACTATATTGACCATATCCTCTTTTTCCCAATCCCTCAACTCTCTACAGAAGCCCAGTAGCCAATCAGGTAAATCACTTCTAAGGTTAAGTACCTCCTTTACTAATTTGTGCCTATCAATTGAAAGTCTACAACCTTGGAAACACCTCCTTTAGACACCTATCTCCAATCCATTTATCTTTTCAAAACAAAGTCCTGGCGCCATTTCCAATCTGTATTTGAGTATTGCTCACAAAAAAAATTATAAAGTTCAAGTCTTAAGCTCCCCACAGATAGGATGTCCTTCCAAATCCTAGAATGGGCATCAGATCCCTCAACAGGTGGGTACCACCTGCTCCCTTGGAGATTGTACTTACCACAAACTATTTTCTTCTACGACACCTTATCTTCATTGCCAAATCTCCACCAATTAAGAGTTGATCACATCACATAAATAATTGATCTCATCAGAAGTAACCATACAAAGATCCCAAAGGAAAACCAAAAAGAATTATATTCTGAAAAAAAAAAAAAAATAAAAAAAAAAATAAAAAAGAATTTAGATTTTAAATAGTTGAAGTTTAAAGCAGAGAAATAAATAGAAATGTGGGATTCCAATATCTGGTTTAACTATTGCCTACAAAGCCCCAAGTAAATCTTAAGATTTGTTTGGAGTTCAAGTCAGCACATAGAGCACATGCACCTAGCCTTTTGTAACCATTTCCTATGATTTAAGAATAGTAACTAAATTTTCAAAAAATCAGATTACTAACCCAACAACCAAAAAAAAATAAAATAAAAATGATCTTTAATTTAACTTATTGAACCTTTACAAGAGGATGTCAGAAAACAATTTCATCATGGTAAACACTATTTTAATACTATATATTAAACTATACACTTTAACGCATTTATGTAAAGAGGTGTGTAGACTTAAAAATGTTTTTATAAACATTTATATAGGCTTTAGTATTGTCATATCAAACAATTCTATACATTTCCAAAAAAATATTATCGTCTCCCTAACGTTTCCAAGTGACCTAAAACAACACACCGAAACTAAATTTTGATTTGTATGAAGGCATGATTAGCATGATATTGGGGAATCCCTAAAAGATGAATGGATGATTCACTTGTATATTTAGGCAGAGGCATCATAAGTAGTCATAAACTGTTGTCCTTGGACTGGTAAACTATTTACTACCCTCGATAAACTACTGAACCATATGTATAAGTTCTTGTGTTACAAAATCACCTTGATATTTTCTTCAATCATGTAGGGACACATTCCCATAGCAGGTCAACCTAGGAAGTACCAATCTTTTGGTTTATTCATGGTGATCCACTGTTAGTCGACAAGCCCTGTTAATTTAACAACACTTCAAATTGAACATGAATTCTGAAAAAACAAAGAAAGAACAGATTGCATCAATCGATAAAATGATACAGAGAAAAATTCAAAAAAATAAAAAAAATAAAGCCATAAATTGATTAGCGAACAGGGGCTAAATTTCGAAGCAAGAAATCGAAGATAGTACCTTCAAGATTCATACTGGTCGTATTATTGTGAGCGAGAGATAGAGAGAGCGAAGAGACCGATCAGTGTTTGTGAAGGGGCTAGGACAAATATAAGGAAAAGTGGGGAAAAAATTATAAATGTTAGGGTTTACTGAGAGAGAGAAACAGGAGGATATACATACCAATTATCATGGAGAGGCCGGTGATGACGAGAAGCCATGCTCACGGCGGTGGTGACAAAAGGAAAGAGATGAGTTGCGCGAAGGTGGGGAGAACTAAGGAAAGTGATGAATCTCACGCAGTAAGTAGAGTTGAGCGTGAAAAGAGAGAGAGGGAAAACTGAAATCAGAGCCACCAATGAGACAGGGTTTTGAGGGAAATTTGAACATTGGGGAATTTGGGAGGGGGGTAAAACATTGAGGTCCTGTTTGGTTGATTTTTTTTTTTTTTAAATGAATTTTTGGATTTTTAAAAATTGTTTAGTTTCAAGTTTTTGGATTCAATTTTTTAAAAATTGAGTTTTTTTTATTTTTAGTGAATATTTTTAAAATTTTAACTAATTTTTTTCATTTTTTTAGATACACCTTACTCAGATGTATCTAAAAAATAAAATATTTGTTAAAAAATAATAAATACATAAGAATACGAAAAATGTACTGAATTCTCATAATTTTTTTTTTATATATTTTTAGTATTTACTGAATTTTTTGAATATTTTTTTCACAAATATTATACTTTTAAAATTTATTTATGTTTGGTGTATCTAAAAATTTTAAAAAATGCTTAGAATATTAAAAAAATTCAGTGAAAACAAAAAAATATGAAAAATAAAAAAAAAATTAATTTTCTGAAAAGTGAATACTGAAAATCCAAACCAAACAAGTTGATTATATCCTTCGAAAAATTATATCAAATTGACAAGTATGGTAGCTTTGATTTTTTAAATTTTTTCACGAAACTAATTTTTAGTCTTTAAAAAATAAATTTGAATCAAGTTTCGGAAAATCAAATCAAACAAGGCCACCACCTCAACTTTGGAAAGAATTTTGATTATCTTAATTTGGTTATGTCAACTTTGAGTTTTGTGGGCTCATTTTGAGATTGATTTCGGCGATCTGAACCATTCACTTTTTACAATTTATTGACTAGAATATTCATTAAAAAAAAATCAAGATAATCAGATATTGATAACTATATGTTTAAAACATATTTAGATGGACCATTTGAGAGAATCGAAACTCCTTTAGAAAGTTTTAATAAAAACGTAAGTCATGAAACCATCTTGTTTCACTAACAAAACTTTTGCCAACGTATATTTTGTCGTCGCTAAATATTTAACTCTTTGCCCACGCTAACTTATTGTCGCCAAAAGTAAACAAACTAATAGCAACACTTATCGTGTTGCCAAAAAATAACCCTTCTCGCTAAAAGTTTTGAAATTTTGGCGTCAACCAATAATTTTGGCTCCGGGTGAATGTTATGTTTTTTTAGTGACGGTAGTAAATTGCGTCATTAAATGTTTACTTTTATCGACGAAATTGATTACTATGTCACCAAAAATATTCTTTTGGCTATGAAAAATTGGCAGTCACCAAAAGTAGTTGCCAAAAGTGCAATTTCTTGTAGACATGAGTTATATCTCTTTAGTATTAGATACTTTGTCAAATTATTAACTCTTAGAGCATCTCTAACGGTGCATTACTTTTTTCACCAAATTTGATTAAAAATTTTGGGTAAAAACTCAGTTTGATATCACCTATTCCAATGGAAAGATTTTGCTTTTCATCAAATCACAGGTCGACCAGGTGGACGACCGGGGGGTCGAGCGGCCGGTCGACTAGCCAGTGTAATCTCATCCCCTCTCTCTTTGTCTCTACATAATTGATGATTTTTCACTCTATCTCTCTTTCCACTCTCTTTCTAAAAAAATGTTGAAGTACATAATTTTGTGATGGAAGGGGATAGGGATAGATCGTCTCTCTCAGAATCTCTTTCTGCTTGGTGTCAGAACCAAAGAAAGAAGAAAAACCAGTAAAGGCCAAAGACAAAGCAACCAAAACCCATAACAGTGTATGTAAATTGAAATTCATGTTCATTTATTTTACAGCATGCCCAATTTAGATTTCTTCCAAATTTTATTTATTTTGAGTCTTTTCTGCAAATGGTATAGTTGATAGATTTGTCAAATGCCCATTTCAGATTTAACTTGATGTTTCCTGGGTCTTTTAGATTTGTTGAATATCCATTGTGAACAATTTCTACAACTTGAAGCTCCCATTGTTGCCGAGTTTTCAAAGAGAGAAAGTGAAGCATTTGGTACAAAATAGCTCAGACAATTTACAATCTGATCTTCATAGAAACGAACCTTCTTCACAACAAGTTTCACACACACACACACACACACACTCTCTCTCTCTCTCTCTCTCTCTTCAATTTGGTCTTTAATCGTTGTTTCCTGGTAAAGAGGGAAAAGGGTTGCATTGTTTTTCTTCAAGTAACCGGACGATTGTTGGGATAACAGCCCGAATGTCTGGCTGGTCGTCCTATGGGTCTATCCACAACGGTCCTGCACAGTAAAATGGTGAAAGGTGAGCAGATCCTCATTTTGGTGAAAGGTTTGGCCTGTTCTCAATTTGATATCGATCTGGTGAAGCTGTTGGAGATAATAATAATAATAAAAAAAAAAAAAAAAAAAGGTGCATTTTTTCACCAAATTCAAATTTGGTGATGAATCTAACGCAACATTGGAGATGGCGTTAGTGATCAAAACAAATTACAAACCAAGTATATGAAAAAAAACAGTATGCAACATTTATTCATCTGTCCTCTTCTCTCTCTAACTCAACCTTCTTCCAAGTACTCAGTAATTTAAAAAATTAAAAGATAAAAAATTAAAAAAAAAAAAACACCTCTTTAAACTACTGCATGCTTGTTTTATTTGTATCACACCCAACCACAAATTGGAATAAATTGACATGGAAATTCATATATCCAATGATAATATTGCACAACACAAATTGGTGAAATTCTAGATCAAGTTCATTAATCAAAAGTGTAAGTCAAATAAAATTCAGAAATATAATTTTTATGTATTACATTTGAACTGAGTTTTTTCTTCTTCCTTATTTTATTTTATTTTATTTTTTTTATGGGATACATTTGAACTAAGTTAAATGTTTTGCTCTTCATATTTACATTTACAAACACAACATTTCATTTATATTTTATATGGTCAATAGAAAATTAGTGGAAAGAGACAAAAATGAAAATCATACCTTTCATAAAAAGTATTGATGCCAATTTCAAAATATATATGTCTTACTCTATAATAATCATTTTATAATATTTGCAAGGACGGACTTAGGGCTTGGCATAAGTGGCTGCAGCCCAGCCCAAAATTTAAAAAATTTGTGGAAATTTTTTTTCCCAGCCCAGCCTCCCAACCTCTCCCAGCCCAGTCCCAAATAAGGGCTAATAGCTTTTTTGTTTGTTTTTTAGATAGGCAGCCCAATAGTAGCCCATTACTTACCCAAAAAAATAGATAGTGTTAGGTTTTTATTCTTGGCAACCCCGTTTGACAAAACTCCTTTCAGATATATTTCTTTTCGCACTTTTATTTCAGTGAGGTTGCCTTGCAGAGAAGTTTGTGATGTCAATGCTTTCAAGATTGCCACTTCGCTGATTATTACGGGGGTCGAGCTGCCCGGTCAGCTCGCGGCCGAAGCAAAATGCAAAATTGCATTCAAAATTGCATTCAAAATTGCATGTCTGCCATTGGTCGCTCGAGCCAAGAAGATCTCGCTCGAGCGAAGGTTTTCTCGCTCGATCCAAGGAGTTCTCGCTCGAGCCAAGGATTGCGTCCATACAAAAACCTGAAGAAGTGTATTCCTCGCTCGAGCCAAGGATCCGTCGCTCGAGCCAAGGATCCGTCGCTCGAGCCAAGGCACTAGTAGAAATCATGAAAATTACTCTCCTCGCTCGAGCCAGGAAAGATTCGCTCGAGCGAGCATCAGAATCCGCATTTCTCAAGGAGTTTGTTTTCTTCCCAATCTAGGATTACTTTTGGTTCTCTATAAATACTTGGTTTTCTCCCAAAACTATGTAATTGATTGAAGTCCTCCAGATCTTCTTTTTGGTTCTTAAAGGTTTATATCTGGGGATATTTTGTTATTTTTTTCTTTGATGTTTTATTGAGTATTCAACTCATGGTTTAAAGAGAGTACATCAAAGGTTTGTTTGTTATACACAAAAAGAGAGAGTTGTTCTTCAGTTGTGAATTCTGAAGAATTCGAGCCTGAAGCTTTGGTGGAATCCGGAGTGGCTCATCAGAAAGACAATTCCGTGCTGAAGATGGGGTTGGAAGAGGCACATAGAGGTTGGTTCAATTAGGCGTTGTGAATTCGCTAGATAATTGAGAGTATACCTGTGTAATTCCTTTAAATCTTCTTAGTGGATTGTTCTTGTGGCAGTTGCCCGTGGTTTTTTGATCACAATTGGAAGGTGTCCAATTGTGGTTTTTCCACGTAAAATCTTTGTGTCTCTTTCTCTTGATTGTTTGATTGGGATTGTTATATTTTGCTTAAAATTGGTACATAATCACAAATCAACATCTAGGAGGTTTCTAGATTTTTCAGATAGATAGCCCAATAAGTTTGTATTTGTTTAAAGAAAAATTCTTCCAAAACAATCCTCACATCTTCCAGTAGATAGGCAGCGACCCTCTCTCCGTCGTCTCTAGCAGCCTGCAGCAACTCCTCTTTCCTAACATTTTTTGTAAGTGTAATTAACCAATTATTTTATTTCGTTGGTTGAGAATGGATTTGATTAACAATGGTTTTAAATTTTGTCTTTATGTAACAAATATTATATTGCTCTTAGTTTTTTTATGATGCTGCCTTGTTTGATGTTCTATATTGCTCTTAGTTTTTGAACTTTGAAGGAGTTTTTTTGGAAATATATAAAAATAATGATAGCCTAAATAAAAATTATTGGGGATATATATAAAAACCATAATATTTAAAATTATTGCAAATATACTCTGGTTTAATATTAAATAGGGATAAAAAAAAATTAAATTTTTTTTAGGTTATAAATAATGGAACCTCCACCACTAAAAAAAGTCAAAACCCTTTTCTCATTCTATCAATCAAAACAGAAGTCTAGTAGTACAACATCCAATGTTGTTGAAACCTCATTTTATGATGTTCAACCGCCTTACATGCCTCAAGCAAATAAACCAAGCAAATTTGATTCAATTGTTATTGAACGGGGATCTTGGTTTATAATTGCAAATTTGTGAATATCCGATTAATCAACAGGATGAGGTTAGACAAGCGTATGTGAACTTGGGGCCTTATCAACCTAAACTTAAGTATCCTAGGTCCTCATTTGGAAAGCAGAATCGCCGATTCCAACATATTTGGTAAATAATTTTCTTGGCTAGAGTATTCTCCTTCAAAGGATAAACCATATTGTTTTTCATGCTTTTTGTTTGATCAGCCAAATAAGTCGATCAGTCGTTCTACGCTTGTTGATGTGGGGTTTAACAATTGGAAGAGAGTAAATGATGTATCCAAATGTGCTTTTTTGTTTCATGTCGGACTTGCATCTTCATCGCATAGTCATTATGTTATTAGTCATGACAACTTAAAGAAATCTTCCCAATACATTGAAAAAGTGTTGAATGCGCAATTAAAAGAAGAGATTTTGAAGAATCGAATGCGGGTAAAGGCAACAATTGAAACCATTCAAGTACTTGCTCTTCAAGGACTTGGTTTTAGAGGTCATGATGAAAGGTCGACTTCATTGAATCAAGGAAATCTAATTGAATTATTAAAGTTCAAGGTGAGAGGGAATGATGCACTTGAGAGCATTATATTAAAGAATGCTCCACAAAATGCCAAATGCACTTCTCCGAAGATCCAAAAGGAGATTTTGCATATACTTGCTAACAGAGTTGGGAATATGATTTTTGATTAAGTTGCAAGAGGTTATTT
The DNA here is from genome assembly GCA_030407325.1 of Camellia japonica. Lineage (NCBI taxonomy): Eukaryota > Viridiplantae > Streptophyta > Magnoliopsida > Ericales > Theaceae > Camellia > Camellia japonica. The sequence goes on along the minus strand of JAPPVO010000013.1, from coordinate 94,660,996 downwards.
TTGTATTCTGGTTGATGAATCCCAAGACGAGTCTAAAAAATAACAAATGGCCCTTGTTTTGAGATACGTCAAGAATGATGGTTTTCTAGGGGAACGATTGTTTGATATCGTGGGTGTCGAAAATACATATGCATTGACTCTTAGAAATGAGATATCAAATATTCTTTCTCGATTTAATCTCCCTATTCAAAACATGTGCGGTCAAGGGTATGATGTTGCTAGCAATATGCGTAGTGAATGGAATGGACTTCAAGCTTTATTTCTTAAAGATTTCCCATATGCATATTATGAACATTGCTTTGCACATTGTCTGCAATTGGCCTTAATTGCGGTAGCAAAAGATGAGCCTAATGTTTGGCATTTTTTTTTTTCTCACTTGAGTTGTATTGTCAATCTTATTGCCTCCAAAGCGCCTTAGTAAGTTAAAATCTTTTCATAGGAGTGAGGTTGAAAATATGTTGGCTAGTGGTGAGCGTCAATTTGGTAAACGGGCCAATCAAATTGGTACCTTGCATCGAGCTAGAGCTACTCGTTGGAGCTTGCATTATGACTCTGTTAGAAACTTGATTGATATACATGAGGCATCTTGTGTAGTTGTTGAAAGTCTCAAGAAATTCACGGGCAAGCTAATGGTGTTTACAAAGTAATGAAGAGCTTTGAATTCATACTCGTCTTGCACTTGATGGACAACATTTTGGGAATCATGAATACACTTTGTCAAGCCTTGGAACAGAAAACTCAAGACATCTTAAATGCAATGAAATTAGTCTCCAAAACAAAAGCTCTCCTTCAAAAACTTAGGCAAGATAATTGAGATATTTTTCTTGCAAATGTGGGGTCATTTTGCAATCAACATAACATTGCGGTGCATAATATGAGTTCTCCTTATGAAGAGGGTACAAGTCATCGTCGTCAACAAGATCACATTACAGTTGAGCATCATTATCACTTTGACATATTCAACTCTACAATTGATTTTCAATTGATAGAGTTAGAACATAGATTTAATGATGGGGTAGTGGAACTTCTTTCTCTTAGCTCGGCCTTGGATCCTAGTGGCAATTTTAGATCTTTTAATGTGAATAATATTTGCAATATTGCCAAGAAATTTTATCCCCAAGATTTCACTTCTCAAGACATCCATGCTTTGAGATGTCAATTAATGCATTATAAGCTTGATGATGTTTGTGATCCCAAGTTTCATAAGATATCTACCTTTGTCGATTTGTGCCAAGAACTATTTGTGACAAGAAAGTTCGAGCATTACACCATGATCTACAAATTTATTCGTCTTGTGTTGGCCCTTTCTATTTCTACGGCAACTACAGAAAAAGCATTTTTGGGTATGAAGCATGTAAAACTGTTATTCGCAATTCAATGGGGGATGAATTTCTTGCCGATTGCTTGTCTCTCTACCTTGAAGGAGACCTTACTTTGAAAATTGATCTAGATTCTGTAATCAAAGAATTTGAATCTTTAAAGACTTGTCGAGCACAACTTAGTTAGATTGTTTCTAATCAATAAATTTAGATATTAATTTAGATTATATTATTAAATTCTTTTTTTTTTCTTATGTGGTTATACTTAAAATATATTGAATAATTTTACATTAATATTAGCCCACCCCATCAACGAATCCTGGGTCCGCCCTTGAATATTTGACTTAAAATTTTAATATAAAGCATGTGGTTTGTAGTTGTACACATGCACTTGTATGCATTTTATAGAAATTAAAAAGCCATGATATTCAAACAAAGTCGTAGTAGAAAAATATAGCATGCATTAGATAAGTATAATATAATATTTTTTTCGTACAAGGTTCATTGTCAATAAATTATATATTATTAGTGGTCAAAAACTTTAAAAGAAAGACAAAAGAAAAATTAAAAAGGCAGAAAGATAAAAGAAGTGATGTTTTAATGGACAAAAAAGGAGATGCCTCTCTAAGAAATCTTAACCGTTTTCTCTTTCTTTGCTCTTTAGAGGGAAAGGGTGGTGAGGGTGGTGCTTTTAACCTTCCTCTCTCTTTTGTTTCTTCTCCTGTGGTTTCTATTATTATGCTAACCACTATCGCTCTTCTTGTCTCTATCATCAGCTTGTTACCAAGAAAACTTTTAGATTTAATCTCAAATTTAATTTATGACCAAGATTCAATGTTATTCAACGCGTTGTTATACGCTAGGCAACCACCTCAAATCATAATATTTTATTTTGTAATGTAGAGGCGTGGATTAAGATACCAAAACTATCGGTTGTGATAATGAACGGATTGTAAAGGTGATGTGTATTGTTTGTTTGATGGTGATCATTTTGTTTTGTTTTGTTTTTTGTTTTTGTTTTTTTGTATTATTTTTTTGTGTTGCAATAATATCTCTCTATGTAGAGATTTCTTTCTTTCATGGAGGTTTTCTCCTCCTTGCGTGAAGGTTTATTTTTTCCTTCTATATGGAGACTCGTATTCTTTTTACATGGAGGTTCTATTTATCCTTTTTAGGATCTATTTTGTATTACGATGTACTTTACTGGATAACTTATTATTGGATATACAATATATTAAATTTTGTACTTTTCTATCTAAAGAAATGTACAAACAAAAAAAAGGAAACAGAAAAAGAAAAAGAAAGCGATGCAATATTTAGGAAATTTTAAAACATGAGGAACAATTTTCAGGATTCCATTATTTTGGTGAAATTATGATAATAATTTTAGATTATTGTATAATGATCAAATAATTCATAATTTGAAAAATGAATGATAAGTCTACCTTTGAAATTGTAACGCCCTCAAAATAATACAATAAACCCACCAATATTGAGATGCATTGATATACAAAAGACCAACATTCTTCTATTCATCAGAGTAGTTCTTACAACAGTATCATATGTTAACAACAAAGCAAATGCCCTACGGGCTTACAGCTTTCCAAGTCAACACTTGGTTACAAGAAAATAGAGTGCTAACTCAAATACATATTAAGCCCTTGGCCTGAATTACATGTAATGCATCAAAAGAAAATAAACAACAAAAAGGTCTGCCCGCCTCTAGCCTCCCAAGCTATGTCCTTGGAGGTGGCTTGCTACCTGTACTTGAAATGATGTTCCCATATAGGGTGAGCCACAGCCCAGTAGAAATTGTAACGCCCTCAAAATGAACCCATAATATATAACATTAACATGCATTAATAAAATAAAACAAATCATCAAATTATCCATCAGAGTACTTTTATTGAAAGACATCACATGTAACATCAAAAGTCAATGCCCTAAGGGCTTACATCTTTCCAAGCCAACACTTGGACACAAAAGAATGAGTACTAACTCAATTACAAATTAAGCCCTTGGCTTGAATGTTTACATGTAATCTCAAATAAAAACAACTAACTAAAGGTAATTCTTCAAAGTCCAAATCCTTCCAAGCTAAGTCCTTGGAGGTAGCATATCACCTGGACCTGAAAATGATGTTCCCGTATAGGGTGAGCCACAGCCCAGTAGAAATATACTAAACCAAATATAAGCATTGAATAAAGCAATAGCATTCAACAGATGGTCAATACAAATGTCCATTTATACCAATATGGCTCAGAACCTCGCCAAACTGTAACAGTGAACTATATATCACATTAACGTTTCTTCCAATATCAACAAAATAAATGAGACAAAGGCTCATATCAAAACACTTCCATACTTCCCGATTGATACACATTTTAGTGCTGTATCAATAATATGTAAAAAAAATACACTTCTATAAATCAATAAGCACACATAATAGTGATGCTAATGGAGTCCATCCCCTATCTCCTCCCAAACAAAATCCGGTTTAGAGGTACATCCCCTATCTTCCCCTAAACCGTGGAGTACATCCCCTATCTCCTCCCAAACAAAATGCATATGCAACACACAATCAATACAAGTATTTTCTGTATTAATTCAATAGTCAAAATCAATGACTTAACCAATGTGATTAGTTTCAGTTTTTCCCTAATCCACATGCAATGTCTACAACAATCACGACTATCCTCCACCGATAGCCCAAAACAGTTATTTCTAAACAGGAAATAAATGTATCAACAAATGTAAATTTAACATTTTCATAGGTGAGTAATTAAACTAACCAACTACACCATTAAATCACTAAATTCCTCAATTCCATGAATTAAACTCAATTTCACATTTTTCCCTAAATTAATTATACAAATTAATTTATTTCAACCACTAGGGTTTTTCCCAAAATTACCAAACAACTCCCAGCATATCAAAATACTAGAACTTAGAACAAAACCTATAATATGGAGTAGGAAATCCCTACCTCGAAGTAAATAACCCGAATGGAGAAGATGGAGATGACGACCCAAAATCCAAAGTGCTCCAAACCGCCAAACTCTCAGATTAAAACGAAGCTCTCGACTCACTCTATCTTTTTAATAAAGAATCTAGGGTAGAAACACCCTAAAAAGAGATGATACCTAAGAGAGAAGGTGAGTGGAGGGAGAGAAAACTCGGAACTAGGGTTTTAGGATCAAAAAGAATGTGAAAAAATGTTTTAAAAACCGCTGCTGCGTATTTATACCTGACAGGCTCGTTCGGGCGAAGGATTGGTCGCTCGAGCGACCAGACACAAGAAAGACTCGCTCGAGCGAAGAAAGTCTCGCTCGAGCCAAGAATGCAATGCTTCAGGTCTGCAACCCAGAAGCACGCTCGAGCGACAGAATGCTCGCTCGAGCGAAGAAACCCTGGCTCGAGCGAAGGACCAAAATCAAGAGCTCGCTCGAGCGACCAACTCCTCGCTCGAGCGAAGGTCCAAAAATCTGGACAGCAACACTTGGTTTCTAAACCCAACCCACCTGTAACAAACCTGCCCAAAACATCCTATAACTCAAGAATAAGGAATTTAAAGGACAACAACAACAATAATATAACAACGGGATCTACGGAACATAAGTTCGGATACAACAACCGAATGGGAAAAGACCGGGGTCGCTATAGAAATACACTAAACCAATTATAAACAATGACTAAAATAATAGCATTCAACAGATGGTCCACACTTATATTCCCACTTATGCCATGTTACAGTTTCATGACAATTATGTCCAAGTTACATTTCACTTTCCGTTTCTTATCCAATTCTCAATTCATACCATAGTTCAGAACCTAGACAAACAACTTATATGAGACAATAACTCATCTTTAACATTTTTCCACTTCACAATAGATAAGCATACTAGCTATATCAATACTTCAACAGATAAGCACACAAGCTGCATCAACACTTCAAGGATAAGCATATGAGCTATATCAACACTTCAAAAGATAAGCATATGAGCTAGATCAACACTTCAAAAGATAAGCATATGAGCTAAATCAACACTTCAAAAGATAAGCATATGAGCTGTATCAACACTTCAAAAGATAAGCATATGAGCTGTATCAATTTCCGATTTAGAGGTCCAACCCCTTTCTTCCAATAAACCGTTTGGTTTAGAGGTCCAGCCTCTTTCTTTCAATAAACCGCCTGCACAAAACAACATATATATATACACATCGGTAGTATACATAATCAATCAATACATAAAGTTAATGTATTCTTTCAACCGTCATACTCTATGACACATCCAATTGATTAGTTTTAGTTTGCCTAATCATCATGCATTATCTACAACAACCAAAACTACCCTCCACCGGTAGCCCAAAGCAATTATTTCTAAACAGAAAGTAAATGCATCCAACGGATATAATAGTCAACATTTCAACTTGGTGAGCGATAAATGATTCAACTACACCCTTTAATCCCATACATTCCCAATCTCGACTTTCTCATTTCAATTTCTCATTTCTCACAATTAATTATACAAATTAATTAACCAATGTAATTAGGGCATTTTCCATAATTAACATTACAACCCTAAGGTTTCATTTTCATCAATGTTTCAACATTAATTCCATTTCTCCATGCCAAACATGCATATAGGTTTTATATATTTAAAGCCTCAACTTTTGTAAAATTACACAAAGGCCCAAACTTTCTCAAATCTACCCAACAACCCCCAACATATCAAAATACTAAAATTTAACGACAAAGCTCATAAAGAGGAGTAGGATATCCCTACCTCGAAGCTAGAGCTCAAACGGAGATGAAGACCAAAACCCAACGTGCTCCAAATCTCAACTTTTTCAGATCAAAACGAAGCCCTCGACGATCAACACCACTTTTACAAAGGCCGAACGGAAGGAAAGCACTCTAACTAGATCAAACCCTAGAGAGAAGGGAGCTTCTAGAGAGAGAGGCTCTCAAAATAACTTTTTGGAAAGTAAGAGAGAGAGAGAGAGTGTAGAAAATGATTCAAAAATGCCCAGCTGCCCTCTGATATACGACAGGTCCGCTCGAGCGGAAAACACAACGCTCGAGCGTCGAGAACAAAAAAAACTGGATCCGCTCAAGCTCAAGAAGGTCCGCTCGAGCGTGAAAAACCAGTCTGCTCGAGCGCAATTTTCCCTCTCCCAGAACCTACACAAAAAATGCACGGTCCGCTCGAGCGCCAACAATCCCGCTCGAGCGCAAGAAACCCGCTCGAGCGTGAATAACGCACCTGCAGAAGTTTTGCAGGGCACCAAAATATTGGGAGTGTGAAATCTCCGCTCGAGCTCTCCAAGACCTGTTTGAGCGGAAAGACCAAAAACCTAGCAACAAGATTTTAGACCAAGGCTCAACCCACCTGCTCGAAACAAGCCCAACACATCCTAAAACTCAAACGTATGGATTTAAAGGATGAAAACAAGATAGATACAACCACCAACTCTACGGAACCGAGTCCGGAATACAACTGAACAGTAAAGGGACAACCGGGATCGCTATAGAAATTGCTTTGGCGCGTGAGTCCACCATCAACTTGTATTGGAACACAAAACGGCATGTGTATCCAAGTTGTTTGGTATTAAACTTATTTTTTGAAGATACATTTAATAATAATAAAAAAAGGAAAAAGAAAAAGGAAGCGATGCAAAACTCTCGTTTGTTAAGTGGTTATTTTAGTTAATTTTTAAAATTTTTTATAAAAAAATATATTAAAAAATAAAGAGTAATGCGTCAACACCATAAATAGAATTTGAAAATATTTAGTAAAACACCAAATTCAACCAATTGTAACAAATTGCAATCTCTAAATACCATCAAATAAAATAAACCACAAATATAAATATTTGAAAATTTTATTCATAAATCTCATATGGGAGAATGTTAATCAATTTAATTTTAAAAGTTTTCTTATAAACTAATTAGTCATTTTTGTTTTAGAAAATTATATTTATTTAATTTGGTGTCACTTGAGTGTAAGTGAATATTCTTTTGTACTTTCTTTTTCCAATTTTTTGATTTATTTTTGGGATGGAAATAGAAATATGAGGTGTGGAAAATTCTTTTTGAAGGAATTGGTGACTGAAGTGTTGATTGTCGAGCTTGAAAATCTATATTTATGTTAGTGATTTTTTGTTGTTACATTAGAGTGCTATATTTGAAAAAAGTATACTAAGGAGTTTTTGTGTGTTATATTGATTGAAGTGTTACATTTGGGAAAAATATACTAAAGAAGTTAATGTTACGTTATTACATTTGAGAAAAGTACATTAAGGAGTTTTTTTTGTGTTATATGGGAGTGTTATGTTTGGAAAAAATACACTAATTTTTTTTTTAGAATGTTATGTTGTTATATTTGAGAAAAGTATACTAAGGAGTTTTTTAATGTGTTACATTAGAGTGTTATGTTTGGAAAAAATACACTAAGAAATTTTTTAGTGTTACATTAATTGAAGTGTTACATTTGGAAAAAAAAAAATACACAAAAGAGTTTTTGTGGAATGTTACGTAGTTATGTTCGAGAAAAGTACACTAAAAAGTTTTTAAATTTGTTACATTGGAGTGTTAAGTTTGGGAAAAGTACACTAAGAAGTTTTCTTTAAAGTGTTACATTTTAGTAATTTTAATATTATGCAAAAACTTACATTTGTCCATCAATATATGACACACACATTTATGTTTCACCCTTTATATAATTCACACTAGAATGTGACATTTGGATCCATAAAAAGCAAAAGAAAAAAAAAAGGACCAACCAATTAATAAGATCACTATTTAAAATTTATTGATATCTCACCCTAAATATTTTGTGGGCTAAAAAATGTGATATTTTGTAAAACAAATTAACTCCATTAATGATTAAATGTTAGTAATTAATTTAAGCGAATAATTGTTCAAATTAATGGCTTAGGAGTAAAATGACACAAGTGTGTTAGTTTGAAGTGACAGAGTGATTTTTTTTCCTACAAATTTGATATAAAAATTTGATTTATTATTATTGTGTTCATGTCAATTTGTATACAATTTATAGCAAACTAATAGCATCCACACCAAGATTATATATTGGCTGTCAAAAAGAGTATAAAAAATTATAAAATTACAAATAATTAGAAAAACAAAGAGAAAAGAAATGGAAAAAGGAAAAGTGATGCATTAATGTACCTAAAAAGAAAAAAGAAAGCGATGCAACATTGAAGAATTTTTGAAACATGCGGAATAATTTCAGGATAATCCAATTAATGTTGCTACAATGGCCCTAGTACTAATGGGCCGCTTCCAGTTCAATAACAGCCATTGTCGACTCTTCCAACTTAAATTAAGCCCAATCAAGACAACGCCCGGCCCACCAATGCTTTCAAAGCACTGCAGATCTCTCTCTCTCTCTCTCTCTCTCTCTCTACAGAGCAGCTATGGAAATCGCTACATGTATCGTTGAGGCTCTCATTCCAACTGCGGTCTTGAGAGGGTAATTTGTAAACAAATTGGGCCGAGCTAGGAAAAGTCTTCTTTGGAAGTTGGGCCACACAATGGGCCGAGATAAGAGCTGGTGTAGCTCGGTTTTGGGCTAAGAAGACACTAGGCCGGTCAGAGATGGGTTGTCAGGACTTAGACCTAGCTATCTGAAGGTATTCCTTTATTGGACCGAGATGTTATCAATAGAGAGAACCGAGCTGTGCGTAGCTCGGCAGGGTGCCACTCGATAGATCGGCTTCCGGTCACACGGCCTGAATAACAGGGGACCGAGATAAGGTAGCTCGGTCAGGAATGTATATCTGAGCATAAGGAAGTGGCCATCTCACTTGGTTGGTAGTGAGTAGGAGTGTGACTCCTAGGGGGACTCTGCTAAGGAGAGTAGAGTCCTACTAGGATTGTGCAAACCATCTCACTTGGTTGGTAGTGAGTAGGGTGTGTGATTCCTAGGAGGACTCTTATAAGGAGAGTTGGAATTCTACTAGGATTGGGCCAGGCAGAGTCCATAAAAGCTCATAGCAGGACCTATGGACAGGTATCACAATCACAATTCTTACTCTCATAAACACAGAGCTTTTTGTCTATTGTTTATTTGCTGACTTAGGCATCAGAGAGGTTTTCGGCACACACCCGCCGGCTAGCATACGTTTGTGTTTTCAGGAAGTAAAGCGACGACGTTTGGAGAAGTACAAACTTGATCAACAGGATTATACGAGAAGATTATTTCGTGCTTGTCCAATTGGCGCCGTTTGTGGGAAGCAATCACAAAGAACAAACCTCTTGATTAAGTTTTTCTTTCAATTGATTTCAATGGCGCACAATGAAGACTTGTCACACTCTGCTATTGATGGGCAAACCCCAGAGGGGGGTAGGAGGCGTGAATGCTTGCCTTTTATCCCTCCCATGGCAGAGTTAGATCCCCAGCGACGGAACCATTGGAGGGACACACGAGAAAGACGGGACTCCAGTCCTCGTCGGAGGTTGGATCCTCAGGTTCTAGAAGATCGGGTAAGGGAGCAAGACAAATTGATACGGAGGATGGCGGCAGACATGGAGACGATGAAGTGTCAGATAAAAGGCAAAGAGGTGGCAACAGAAGAGGGGCGCAAAGGCAACACACGCTCTTACCACTCAGAAGATCGTGACAGACAAGTCATACCATCACAAGCTGAAAGTGGAAGCCTCAGGTCAGGCGATATACAAACAAGGACTTCCAGGACTCGTTACTCCTAGTCCGAGAGAACGAGGACTGAAAGGTCTCACACAAAAGGAAGCAGTTATCGGCCTTCGCATTCCCATCAAACGACATCTAGGCACGCAAAGTTGCCTAGGTCGGCAGACCTGCGGACGATGCTAGAGGAAAGGGCTCGAAGGAGTGAAGACACTCAGGCTCGCGACCTCCATAGAGTCTTAACACTGCAGTGGTTAGCTCCTAGAACACATGGGAGCATCGAGGTTGAGATGCTAGTACCACGCCTTGCTTGCGAGCCAGCAGACAAAGTGTTAGCAAGGTTGCAGAGCTCGTCGTTCGTTCCGGCGATTGAGAACGCACCATTACCCGCAGGCTTCCACCAGACTAAGTTCACAATCTATAAGGGGAAGTCAGACCCCTACATGCACTTTCGCCACTTTCGCCAAGTTATGGCCATACATCGACGGAACGAAACTCTAATATGCATCTTGTTTCCGTCAAGCTTAGGCGACCTGGGCTTGACTAGTTTAAACGGTTACCGGAAGGTAGCATAGCTACATGTGCGCAACTAGCGGAGGCATTTGTGACCAGATTCAGAACAAACACCAAGACGCTAGTGGAGATTGACTAGCTTCTCTCCATAGACATGGGCGAGAAGGAAACATTGAGGTCCTACAATAACCGGTATTGGGAGACTTTTAATCAAATTGGAGATTGCCCTACAAACCTAGCTATCACACAGTACAAACGAGGTTTGCCAGCTGATAATAAATTAAGGGATTCAATGACAATGACGCCGCCTCTTACTATGGAAGCCCTGATGGAGAGAGTGCACCAACACATCTTGGTAGAGGAAGATGGGATGCGCACCAAGGCAAAGTCCGATACAAACAGTGATGTCAAACAAAAAACCCTTGGCAAAAGTTAACACGAAACCAACCAAGTAAAAAATCTTTGCCCAACTGGGGGCAAAGTGGGTTGGCAGGATTGACCAACTCTTTCCAACAAGTCTTTGCCCGACTGGGGGGCAACAAAAAAGGTTGGCAGGTTTGACCAACACTTTTTTCATTCTTTAGTCGAGATAAGGATCTAGGCTTCAGAAGGTTGGCAGGTTTGACCAACATCTAGTCCATCTGCCGAGATAAGGATCTAGGCTGATGGAAGTTTGGCAGATTGGGCCAAACATATCCTGTTCTTCAGCCGAGATAAGGATCAAGGCTGAAGAAGGTTATTAGTAGGTTTGACCAATATCTAGTCCATCAGCCGAGATAAGGATCTAGGCTGACAAGGTTTGGCAGGTTGGGCCACACCTGTTCTTCAGCCGAGATAAGGATTGAGGCTGAAGAAGGTTAGCAGGTTTGACCAACATCTAGTCCATCAGCCGAGATAAGGATCTAGGCTGACGGAAGTTTGGCATGTTGGGCCAAACATATCCTGTTCTTCAGCCGAGATAAGGATCAAGGCTGAAGAAGGTTAGCAGGTTTGACCAACATCTAGTCTATCAGCCGAGATAAAAATCTAGGCTGACGGAAGTTTGGTAGGTTGGGCTAAACATATCCTGTTCTTCAGCTGAGATAAGGATCAAGGCTGAAGAAGGTTAGCAGGTTTGACCAACACTTTTTTCATTCTTTAGTCGAGATAAGGATCTAGGCTCAGGAAGGTTGGCAGGTTTGACCAACAATTTTTTCATTATTCAGCCGAGATGCGTATCTCGGCCAAAGAAGGTTGGTAGGATCAGGTAAGGCCAAGCTAATTAGTTCGGCTAGGCATGCAGTCGGAATAATGCAAAACATTGAAAAAGAAATACAGTGACCGAGCAAAGAGATCAAAAATTTTCATTAATTGGAAGATGATTACAAAAGGTGCGACATATAGCCCGGTTACATAGAAAGAACGCCTTTTCATGCGATTGTGAACTCGAAGGGTATAAATGTTGAAGGCAAAAATACAGGGCTGTTCAAATTTTTGGAGGTACATGACGGTTGTAATAGGAGAACGAGGATAATGGGGGCACGCCACGTATCTTGGGAATGACGTCGTGCCAGATTAGTGGAAGGACATGTTGAGCAACTAACAAAACTTATTGGGGTCGAACGAGTTATGAAACCAAACAACTTTTCTAGCTCGGCAGAGTTGGGCATTCTCAGCTTAGCTGGAGGAAAATAATCCCAATCATGCTACGCAGATGGAATTAAGGGACAATTGAGAGGGTAATTTGTAAACAAATTGGGCCGAGATAGGAAAAGTCTTCTTTGGAAGTTGGGCCACATAATGGGCCGAGATAAGAGCTGGTGTAGCTCGGTCTTGGGCTAAGAAGACACTAGGCTGATCAGAGATGGGTTGCCAGGGCCTAGACCTAGCTATCTGAAGCTAGTCCTTTATTGGACCGAGATGTTGTCAATAGAGAGAACCGAGCTGTGCGTAGCTCGGCAGGGTGCCATTCGATAGATCGGCTTCCGGTCACACGGCCTGAATATAGGGGACCGAGATAAGGTAGCTCGGTCAGGAATGTATATCTGAGCATAAGGAAGTGGCCATCTCACTTGGTTGGTAGTGAGTAGGAGTGTGACTCCTAGAGGGACTCTGCTAAGGAGAGTAGAGTCCTACTAGGATTGTGCAAACCATCTCACTTGGTTGGTAGTGAGTAGGGTGTGTGATTCCTAGGAGGACTCTTATAAGGAGAGTTGGAATTCTACTAGGATTGGGCCAGGCAGAGTCCATAAAAGCTTATAGCAGGACCTATGGACAGGTATCACAATCACAATTCTTACTCTCATAAACACAGAGCTTTTTGTCTATTGTCTATTTGCTGACTTAGGCATCAGAGAGGTTTTCGACACATACCCGCCGGCTAGCATACGTTTGTGTTTTCAGAAAGTAAAGCGACGACGTTTGGAGAAGTACAAACTTGATCAACAGGATTATACGAGAAGATTATTTCGTGCTTGTCCAATTGGCGCCGTTTGTGGGAAGCAATCACAAAGAACAAACCTCTTGATTAAGTTTTTCTTTCAATTGATTTCAATGGCGCACAATGAAGACTTGTCACACTCTGCTATTGATGGGCAAACCCCAGAGGGGGGTAGGAGGCGTGAATGCTTGCCTTTTATCTCTCCCATGGCAGAGTTAGATCCCCAGCGACGAAACCATTGGAGGGACACACGAGAAAGACGGGACTCCAGTCCTCGTCGGAGGTTGGATCCTCAGGTTCTAGAAGATCGGGTAAGGGAGCTAGACAAATTGATACGGAGGATGGCGGCAGACATGGAGACGATGAAGTGTCAGATAAAACGCAAAGAGGTGGCAACAGAAGAGGGGCGCAAAGGCAACACACGCTCTTACCACTCAGAAGATCGTGACAGACAAGTCATACCATCACAAGCTGAAAGTGGAAGCCTCAGGTCAGGCGATATACAAACAAGGACTTCCAGGACTCGTTACTCCTAGTCCGAGAGAACGAGGACTGAAAGGTCTCACACAAAAGGAAGCAGTTATCGGCCTTCACATTCCCATCAAACGACATCTAGGCACGCAAAGTTGCCTAGGTCGGCAGACCTGCGGACGATGCTAAAGGAAAGGGCTCGAAGGAGTGAAGACACTCAGGCTCGCGACCTCCATAGAGTCTTAACACTGCAGTGGTTAGCTCCTAGAACACATGGGAGCATCGAGGTTGAGATGCTAGTACCACGCCTTGCTTGCGAGCCAGCAGACAAAGTGTTAGCAAGGTTGCAGAGCTCGTCGTTCGTTCCGGCAATTGAGAACGCACCATTACCCGCAGGCTTCCACCAGACTAAGTTCACAATCTATAAGGGGAAGTCAGACCCCTACATGCACTTTCGCCACTTTCGCCAAGTTATGGCCATACATCGACGGAACGAAACTCTAATATGCATCTTGTTTCCGTCAAGCTTAGGCGACCTGGGCTTGACTAGTTTAAACGGTTACCGGAAGGTAGCATAGCTACATGTGCGCAACTAGCGGAGGCATTTGTGACCAGATTCAGAACAAACACCAAGATGCTAGTGGAGATTGACTAGCTTCTCTCCATAGACATGGGCGAGAAGGAAACATTGAGGTCCTACAATAACCGGTATTGGGAGACTTTTAATCAAATTGGAGATTGCCCTACAAACCTAGCTATCACACAGTACAAACGAGGTTTGCCAGCTGATAATAAATTAAGGGATTCAATGACAATGACGCCGCCTCTTACTATGCAAGCCCTGATGGAGAGAGTGCACCAACACATCTTGGTAGAGGAAGATGGGATGCGCACCAAGGCAAAGTCCGATACAAACAGTGATGTCAGACAAAAAACCCTTGGCAAAAGTTAACACGAAAGACCAACCAAGTAAAAAATCTTTGCCCAACTGGGGGCAAAGTGGGTTGGCAGGATTGACCAACTCTTTCCAACAAGTCTTTGCCCGACTGGGGGGCAACAAAAAAGGTTGGCAGGTTTGACCAACACTTTTTTCATTCTTTAGTCGAGATAAGGATCTAGGCTTCAGAAGGTTGGCAGGTTTGACCAACATCTAGTCCATCTGCCGAGATAAGGATCTAGGCTGATGGAAGTTTGGCAGATTGGGCCAAACATATCCTGTTCTTCAGCCGAGATAAGGATCAAGGCTGAAGAAGGTTATTAGTAGGTTTGACCAATATCTAGTCCATCAGCCGAGATAAGGATCTAGGCTGACAAGGTTTGGCAGGTTGGGCCATACCTGTTCTTCAGCCGAGATAAGGATTGAGGCTGAAGAAGGTTAGCAGGTTTGACCAACATCTAGTCCATCAGCCGAGATAAGGATCTAGGCTGACGGAAGTTTGGCATGTTGGGCCAAACATATCATGTTCTTCAGCCGAGATAAGGATCAAGGCTGAAGAAGGTTAGCAGGTTTGACCAACATCTAGTCTATCAGCCGAGATAAAAATCTAGGCTGACGGAAGTTTGGTAGGTTGGGCTAAACATATCCTGTTCTTCAGCTGAGATAAGGATCAAGGCTGAAGAAGGTTAGCAGGTTTGACCAACACTTTTTATTTCTTTAGCTGAGATAAGGATCTAGGCTCAGGAAGGTTGGCAGGTTTGACCAACAATTTTTTCATTATTCAGCCGAGATGCGTATCTCGGCCAAAGAAGGTTGGTAGGATCAGGTAAGGCCAAGCTAATTAGTTCGGCTAGGCATGCAGTCGGAATAATGCAAAACATTGAAAAAGAAATACAGTGACCGAGCAAAGAGATCAAAAATTTTCATTAATTGGAAGATGATTACAAAAGGTGCGACATATAGCCCGGTTACATAAAAAGAATGCCTTTTCATGCGATTGCGAACTCGAAGGGTATAAATGTTGAAGGCAAAAATACAGGGCTATTCAAATTTTTGGAGGTACATGACGGTTGTAACAGGAGAACGAGGATAATGGGGGCACGCCACGTATCTTGGGAATGACGTCGTGCCAGATTAGTGGAAGGACATGTTGAGCAACTAACAAAACTTATTGGGGTCGAACGAGTTATGAAACCAAACGACTTTTCTAGCTCGGCAAGTTGGGCATTCTCAGCTTAGCTGGAGGAAAATAATCCCAATCATGCTACGCAGATGGAATTAAGGGGCAATTGAGAGGGTAATTTGTAAACAAATTGGGCCGAGCTAGGAAAAGTCTTCTTTGGAAGTTGGGCCACATAATGGGCCGAGATAAGAGCTGGTGTAGCTCGGTCTTGGGCTAAGAAGACACTAGGCCGATCAGAGATGGGTTGCCAGGGCCTAGACCTAGCTATCTGAAGCTAGTTCTTTATTGGACCGAGATGTTGTCAATAGAGAGAACCGAGCTGTGCGTAGCTCGGCAGGGTGCCATTCGATAGATCGGCTTCCGGTCACACGGCCTGAATAACAGGGGACCGAGATAAGGTAGCTCGGTCAGGAATGTATATCTGAGCATAAGGAAGTGGCCATCTCACTTGGTTGGTAGTGAGTAGGAGTGTGACTCCTAGGGGGACTCTGCTAAGGAGAGTAGAGTCCTACTAGGATTGTGCAAACCATCTCACTTGGTTGGTAGTGAGTAGGGTGTGTGATTCCTAGGAGGACTCTTATAAGGAGAGTTGGAATCCTACTAGGATTGGGCCAGGCAGAGTCCATAAAAGCTCATAGCAGGACCTATGGACAGGTATCACAATCACAATTCTTACTCTCATAAACACAGAGCTTTTTGTCTATTGTCTATTTGCTGACTTAGGCATCAGAGAGGTTTTCGACACATACCCGCCGGCTAGCATACGTTTGTGTTTTCAGAAGTAAAGCGACGACGTTTGGAGAAGTACAAACTTGATCAACAGGATTATACGAGAAGATTATTTCGTGCTTGTCCAATTGGCGCCGTTTGTGGGAAGCAATCACAAAGAACAAACCTCTTGATTAAGTTTTTCTTTCAATTGATTTCAATGGCGCACAATGAAGACTTGTCACACTCTGCTATTGATGGGCAAACCCCAGAGGGGGGTAGGAGGCGTGAATGCTTGCCTTTTATCTCTCCCATGGCAGAGTTAGATCCCCAGCGACGAAACCATTGGAGGGACACACGAGAAAGACGGGACTCCAGTCCTCGTCGGAGGTTGGATCCTCAGGTTCTAGAAGATCGGGTAAGGGAGCTAGACAAATTGATACGGAGGATGGCGGCAGACATGGAGACGATGAAGTGTCAGATAAAACGCAAAGAGGTGGCAACAGAAGAGGGGCACAAAGGCAACACACGCTCTTACCACTCAGAAGATCGTGACAGACAAGTCATACCATCACAAGCTGAAAGTGGAAGCCTCAGGTCAGGCGATATACAAACAAGGACTTCCAGGACTCGTTACTCCTAGTCCGAGAGAACGAGGACTGAAAGGTCTCACACAAAAGGAAGCAGTTATCGGCCTTCACATTCCCATCAAACGACATCTAGGCACGCAAAGTTGCCTAGGTCGGCAGACCTGCGGACGATGCTAAAGGAAAGGGCTCGAAGGAGTGAAGACACTCAGGCTCGCGACCTCCATAGAGTCTTAACACTGCAGTGGTTAGCTCCTAGAACACATGGGAGCATCGAGGTTGAGATGCTAGTACCACGCCTTGCTTGCGAGCCAGCAGACAAAGTGTTAGCAAGGTTGCAGAGCTCGTCGTTCGTTCCGGCAATTGAGAACGCACCATTACCCGCAGGCTTCCACCAGACTAAGTTCACAATCTATAAGGGGAAGTCAGACCCCTACATGCACTTTCGCCACTTTCGCCAAGTTATGGCCATACATCGACGGAACGAAACTCTAATATGCATCTTGTTTCCGTCAAGCTTAGGCGACCTGGGCTTGACTAGTTTAAACGGTTACCGGAAGGTAGCATAGCTACATGTGCGCAACTAGCGGAGGCATTTGTGACCAGATTCAGAACAAACACCAAGATGCTAGTGGAGATTGACTAGCTTCTCTCCATAGACATGGGCGAGAAGGAAACATTGAGGTCCTACAATAACCGGTATTGGGAGACTTTTAATCAAATTGGAGATTGCCCTACAAACCTAGCTATCACACAGTACAAACGAGGTTTGCCAGCTGATAATAAATTAAGGGATTCAATGACAATGACGCCGCCTCTTACTATGCAAGCCCTGATGGAGAGAGTGCACCAACACATCTTGGTAGAGGAAGATGGGATGCGCACCAAGGCAAAGTCCGATACAAACAGTGATGTCAGACAAAAAACCCTTGGCAAAAGTTAACACGAAAGACCAACCAAGTAAAAAATCTTTGCCCAACTGGGGGCAAAGTGGGTTGGCAGGATTGACCAACTCTTTCCAACAAGTCTTTGCCCGACTGGGGGGCAACAAAAAAGGTTGGCAGGTTTGACCAACACTTTTTTCATTCTTTAGTCGAGATAAGGATCTAGGCTTCAGAAGGTTGGCAGGTTTGACCAACATCTAGTCCATCTGCCGAGATAAGGATCTAGGCTGATGGAAGTTTGGCAGATTGGGCCAAACATATCCTGTTCTTCAGCCGAGATAAGGATCAAGGCTGAAGAAGGTTATTAGTAGGTTTGACCAATATCTAGTCCATCAGCCGAGATAAGGATCTAGGCTGACAAGGTTTGGCAGGTTGGGCCATACCTGTTCTTCAGCCGAGATAAGGATTGAGGCTGAAGAAGGTTAGCAGGTTTGACCAACATCTAGTCCATCAGCCGAGATAAGGATCTAGGCTGACGGAAGTTTGGCATGTTGGGCCAAACATATCATGTTCTTCAGCCGAGATAAGGATCAAGGCTGAAGAAGGTTAGCAGGTTTGACCAACATCTAGTCTATCAGCCGAGATAAAAATCTAGGCTGACGGAAGTTTGGTAGGTTGGGCTAAACATATCCTGTTCTTCAGCTGAGATAAGGATCAAGGCTGAAGAAGGTTAGCAGGTTTGACCAACACTTTTTATTTCTTTAGCTGAGATAAGGATCTAGGCTCAGGAAGGTTGGCAGGTTTGACCAACAATTTTTTCATTATTCAGCCGAGATGCGTATCTCGGCCAAAGAAGGTTGGTAGGATCAGGTAAGGCCAAGCTAATTAGTTCGGCTAGGCATGCAGTCGGAATAATGCAAAACATTGAAAAAGAAATACAGTGACCGAGCAAAGAGATCAAAAATTTTCATTAATTGGAAGATGATTACAAAAGGTGCGACATATAGCCCGGTTACATAAAAAGAATGCCTTTTCATGCGATTGCGAACTCGAAGGGTATAAATGTTGAAGGCAAAAATACAGGGCTATTCAAATTTTTGGAGGTACATGACGGTTGTAACAGGAGAACGAGGATAATGGGGGCACGCCACGTATCTTGGGAATGACGTCGTGCCAGATTAGTGGAAGGACATGTTGAGCAACTAACAAAACTTATTGGGGTCGAACGAGTTATGAAACCAAACGACTTTTCTAGCTCGGCAGAGTTGGGCATTCTCAGCTTAGCTGGAGGAAAATAATCCCAATCATGCTACGCAGATGGAATTAAGGGGCAATTGAGAGGGTAATTTGTAAACAAATTGGGCCGAGCTAGGAAAAGTCTTATTTGGAAGTTGGGCCACATAATGGGCCGAGATAAGAGCTGGTGTAGCTCGGTCTTGGGCTAAGAAGACACTAGGCTGATCAGAGATGGGTTGCCAGGGCCTAGACCTAGCTATCTGAAGCTAGTCCTTTATTGGACCGAGATGTTGTCAATAGAGAGAACTGAGCTGTGCGTAGCTCGGCAGGGTGCCATTCGATAGATCGGCTTCCGGTCACACGGCCTGAATAACAGGGGACCGAGATAAGGTAGCTCGGTCAGGAATGTATATCTGAGCATAAGGAAGTGGCCATCTCACTTGGTTGGTAGTGAGTAGGAGTGTGACTCCTAGGGGGACTCTGCTAAGGAGAGTAGAGTCCTACTAGGATTGTGCAAACCATCTCACTTGGTTGGTAGTGAGTAGGGTGTGTGATTCCTAGGAGGACTCTTATAAGGAGAGTTGGAATCCTACTAGGATTGGGCCAGGCAGAGTCCATAAAAGCTCATAGCAGGACCTATGGACAGGTATCACAATCACAATTCTTACTCTCATAAACACAGAGCTTTTTGTCTATTGTCTATTTGCTAACTTAGGCATCGGAGAGATTTCTGGCACACACCTGCCGGCTAGCTCACATTTGTGTTTTTAGGAAGTAAAGCGACGACGTTTGGAGAAGTGCAAACTTGATCAACATGATTATATGAGAAGATTATTTCGTGCTCGTACAGGTCTCATCACCAAGGTACTATTTCTAAGTCCAGCTTGTTTAAGAATTTGACTATTTAATTATTTTATTAAATAAAAAAAAATTGTATTTAAAATGATTGATAAATTCCTTTCAGTTGAATAGATGATTAGAAAAAAAATAATTGATTGATATATAAAATGTGACATTTTATGTTATTAATAACTTTTTTTAACTTATGGGCTCAATGTATTTTCTCTTGACTATTTTAACTATATTAACCAAAATATATATATATATATATATATATATTGTTCCCAACCATCTTCCTTTCTTATCTAGGGTTTGCTATATATATATATGTCACGACCCAATCTCGGCAAGGCAACCCCGCCAAAAGGGTGCACTTCAAACGCTATAACACCTGTACACAATAATCACCTTTACCTCTTCGATTGGCCAATATATATGAGATGATCCATTCAAAGACAAAAAAATATCATCATACTACTAAGATAGTTCCCATGCACCACTACCCAAAAAATAAAACATACTATTCATGAATCCATCAATACATCCAACTTCACAAAGCAAATATTTACAATCAACCTCCTTCATAAAACAAAGGATAAAATTATATCCTAGAGTGACCCTAA
>JAPPVO010000013.1:94589135-94640504 GCA_030407325.1 Camellia japonica | reverse complement strand
TTGTTACCACACAATTGTTACCACACGATATCGGACAAGAATCCATGTGAGACACATGGGTAATGTTTGGTTTGATTTTTAAATATTTATTTCATAATTTTTTTATAAAAAATTAAAAATTAGTTTTGTGAAAAAAGCAGTAAAAAAAAATTAAAAGTATATCTCATTTTTATATAATTTAAAATTTTTGTAGGGTAGAATTAATTTTTAAAATTTTAAAAAGGAGTATTTATTCATAAATCTTTCTTCACCTATTTATGTTTCACTTAGTTCAAATTACTTTCTTATATTCTAATAAGTCCTATGAGTGACATAATTATCAAAATACTCCTAATAATAATATTCACAGTGTGAATGTTTCGTGATATGAACATTTACACTGTCAATGTGAACATTCACATTGTCCAATATGAATATTTATATCACCAAATTGATAAACATTCAAAAAATATTTGTTAGGATAAAATTGTTCATAAAATATTTTAAACATGAAAATTAAGATTTGGTGAATCAAATATCTAAATAATAGGACTTATTGGAATATAAGAATATATTATGGACTAATTAGAATACAAATATAATTGAAAAATTATTTCCTAATAAATCCCCCTTTTAAAAATATTTTTTTTTATGTCTATTTTTTTCAAACTAGTTTCTATTTTATTTTTTATTTTTAAATTCAGAAAATTGTTTCACAAAATTAAACCAAACATGGCCAATTGTCAAATGCTTAACTCTTAATATTGGACAAGAATCTCATGGTTATTTTTGGTTTGATTTTCAAATATTTGTTTCATCATGATTTTTTTTCAAAAAAAATAATAATTAGTTTTGTAAAAAACAATAAAAAACACTAATAATTTTTATATAATTTTAACTTTTTGTAAGGTAGAATTAATTTTAAAAATTTTAAAAATATACATTTATATTTATTTTTGTTAAATTAATTTCTACTTTTTAAAAGGGAAAAAAAAAATTTAAGAATTGTTTCACAAAACTAAACCAAACATGGCCAATTGTCAAATACTTAACTCTTACTCATCCCATTCCAAGAAGTACAAGGAAAAAAAAAATTGGGCCTTCCTATCACATGAATAAAGCCAATCATTGCTTCCACATAATAAAGGACATGAATTTCATGCAAGGGACAAGAGATATATCTCTTTAATATTAAATGTCAAATAATTAACTCTCATCACATAATAGTTAAGAATCTCATGTAGATGCTAGTTAAATTATTAATTCTTAGTCATTAGAAGAAGTGAAAGAAAAAATCAGAAATGAAAAGACTCTCTATGAGTGGAGCTAGAGTAACTCATTACTATCATATATCTAGCTGAAATTCATGTAAAAGAAAAAATATGATTATTTAGTATTTATATATCTTGTTAAATAACTAATTCTTACAACACAATATGATATAGGAATCCATTAGAGCCACAAGATACCCCTATCATGCTTTTTGTTGATCCAATTCTTAATAATAAAAAAAAAATCAAAAAAAAAAGTAAAAGAAAAAAGAAAAAGACGGGTCCTCCATATCGCATCTCATCGTTATTATACGACATAGGACAATGATCACATGTGAAACGCAAAATATGTCTCTTTAGTACTAGATGTGTTATTAAAAGATTAATTTTTAAATGATAGAACCTTAGTAATAAATATATATATATATGAAAAATGTTTTGGACCTCAAAAAAAAGTCCCCCTAATTCCCCTAATTTCCTTTTATGGAAACTGTTTTCTTTTTTTTTTCTTTTTTCTTATTATTATTTTTTTTTTTTTTACTAAAAAGGGGAATTAGGGGGATTCGGGGGCCCCGGATTCGGGGGCCGAATCACCCCTGTATATATATATAGTGCAAATCATCAACAATATTTTTCTTTACAAGATGCTTCCTTGTCCTCATCTCTTTTTCACATTTTTTTTTTTTTGGGTAAGTTTTCATCCTTCTTTAAAGTACAGCATTCTCACTGATTTGTATCACACACACAGCCACCAATTGAAATATCAAGTAGTTTATGGAAAGTTGGCCACCATGCCTTTCTTAGAGCTTAGTCCTAAGAAGGTCATGAGTTCAATTCCTATTAGGGAGTTGAATTAAGGGCGTGCAAGCACTTAGCTTTGCTAAGGGTGGGGAGATTTTCTCCCATAGGTGCTAATTTAACAACTAACATTTGCCAATCAAAAAAAAAAAAAAAAAAAGTAGGTTATGGAAAATTAATATATCTAATGATCATATTTTACTACACAAGCTGGTTCAATTTCTCGAGAGTTCATTGGTCAAAAGTGTAAATCGAATAGAATGTGGAGTTAGGAAGCTTTTACATGTTTGAACCAAATAATTTTATTTATTTTTTCTTTTTTTTTGGTTTTGTTTTTAAGGATACATTTGAACAAAAAGTCTAAGGCTCCTATTCAATGAGTATATTGCAAATGAAGTGTGCGGGGTTGAAACTCGCAAGGTGTGATGGTGCTTCGAATATGAGATCTGCGGGCCGGGTTAGGAATAGTCTGCAAGACAGAGATTGATATTCTGTCAACCAAACCCACAATCAAATTCATTTTCAAAATCCAAAAAGATTTTCATTTTCGCCCAAAAATGATAGAAACGTAAATTAGGAACAATCCCAACAATATCATAATATAAAACAAAGAGGAAAAGGAAAGAACAAGAAAGGGTATATAACACTTTACCCCCTCAACTATTCTTCCATATCACTTTATATTACTTAACTACAAGTTGTAACATATTATCTACTTCTTTTTTTTTTCTTTTTTAATTTGGACATTTATGATGAAAATACCCTTTCATCAATAGGATAAATTACACTTTACCCCCCTTGAATTATTATTTAATATCACTTTACCCCCTCAACTAAAACATGATACTCTTTGTCACTTTGAATTATAAATTTATATCAATGTAAATATTTTGTTAAGGATCTGTCTCTTAAATAGATGAAAAATTAACATCTAACTTATACATAACATGTTGAATGGAATGCCTAAAATAACATTATCAATGTATTTGGTTTAGTTTTTAAAAATAATTTTTTAGTGTTTTCTTTTTTCATATTTTTTTTGTCTTTAGTAATTTTTTTATTTTTTAGTTAAAGTTTTTATCTTTTAGGTACATCTAATTTAGATCCACCTAAAAAGTACATTTATGAAGAAATTAAAAAAAAAAAAATTACTAACAACAAAAAGTATAAAAATATACCAGTTTTTTGATTTTTTGTTTCTTATTTTTCATCTTTGGGGGTGAAGTGTAATTTAGCTTAAAAATATACCCCCCAAAAAAATAAAAAATAACAAAACCCTCAAAAATTGTATTTTAGCTTAAAAATAAAAATAAAAATTGGTTGAGGGGGTAGATTGATATTGAATGATAGTTCAATAGGGTGAAGTGTAATTTAATCCTATAGTTGAAAAGCTATTATTTTTATTAAGGCCCAAATTTATTAAAAAATATTAAAAATAAAAAATAAAAAAAGAAGAAGAAGAAGAAGATAATTTAATGGCTTGAGCTAGCATATGATTGGGTGTTTTTCTTAATGTCAACTTAGCTAGTTAGGCTTAGGAAGTTATACTATGATATTCTTTGCTCTTGCTTATTCTTTTTCATGATGTAATTTTATATATATTGTATGTTGTTTTCATTAATAAATTTTTTTTTTACTAATAAAAGAAAGTATTATAATTTAAAAAAAATTAGTGACAAATTCATATTCTCACCCCTATCTTATCTTATTATATAAGGAAAAGGAGCTTTCTAGTAAGAAGGCTTGTGAGAGTTCCAAAGTCTCATCCTAATTTTAAAAAATTTATTTAATTTTAAACAATTTGAAAGATCTTCATTGATTAGCTTTTATTTGATAATCTCACATTAGAAAAAGAAGAAAAAATGAATTGTTTTACTTAAATAAAGGGAATCTTATGCTTCCTGTTGTGGGAATTGAAAAATATTTATCTTAAATTAATTTTATAGAATAATATTGAAAACAAAACAGATTCTAAAAAAATAGGTTTTACAATTCAATATATACTATATATACATATATATAACAGAATAAGTAAAAGATGAAAGGATTCAGTAAATAGCCTGTGTGATTGTGAGAGGCACGTCAAAGACGCTGTCCTAAAGTCGTTATGCGCTCCCTCCGTGCAGGTTCTAATGATCACAAACGACTCCAAGATACAACCCAAGAATTCACAGGAATCTGATATAATGCACAGTTATACCAGAAGAATTTGCCAAGTCTGTTTCAGTAGCCCAGAAATATGGAAGATATAAAATACTGTAAAGAGAAGAAGGAGAGAGAGAGAAAACAGAGTACGTTTTTTTTCCTGAGTAAGAGTCATATTTTAAATAGACTCCTTGATGTCTGTTGGGAACAGACGTACCCATTCATTTTTGAAAAACAAATACAAGTTTAAAATTCAAACAAATAATACTATTAAAAGAAATAAATAAATAAATACAAATAATAATAACAAAATAAAATAAATAAAGTTTTGAAGCTTTAGGAAATCTCCAACACTTCCATCCCATTTAGTGAGAAGTATTATGAGAGTTTCAATATCTCATACTAATTTTCTAAATTTTAATAAATTAAGAAAATAATTTAGAAAATTTTCACTACAAAAAAAAGGTCTTCGGTGACGAAAACGCATGACGAAAAAAAATTTCGTCTCCAAACATGCATGTTTTAGAGATAAAAGTAAGATTTTGTCTCCAATTATAGTACTTTTAGAGAGAAATCCAAATTTCGTCACCAAAGGTTTAAAATCAATAAAAAATAGGTGACAAAAATTTTATTCATCTCTATATTTTATTTTTCGTCACAAAAAACTTTCCCGCCCTTGGAAAATTTTGCGGAATATTTGGGCGCCATTTTAAAGACAAAAATTTTTGTCACCATTGTACAACATATTCCGCGTGGAAATAATTTCGTCTCCTATGGTTTTATTATGCAAAACGACGTCGTTTCATGCTATAAGTAAGAAGCCCTCTTTGTTTGCCCAAATCAGTTCCTATTTTGCAAAGCCCTTTTTAGGTTAGACATGAGTACTTGTTTAAATGGATTTTTCTACCACCATTGCCACCACTCCAACACCACCACCATCTCTGCTGCTACGGATCCATTACCACCGCCGCTACTGCTGCCACCACTCTACCACCACCTCTCCTCCACTTCTATCGCCACAACCGCCACTACTCCACAACCACTGTCGCCACTACTCCACTACCATTGTCACTCCACCACTACTATCACTACTACCACCACCTATCTTCCACCACTGCAATCACCACTCTACCACTGCCACTACTAACTCTCTTCCACACCACTACCACCACTGCCACCGTCGCTACTTTACCACCACCACCATCACCTTTACACCACCGCCGCTACTACTTCACCACTATCATTACCACCACTGCCGCTACTCCACCACTGCCCCTGCCCCTGCCCCTGCCCCTCCCCCGCCACTGCATCACTACCACTACCACCATCACCTCTCCACTACTTCCACCACCACCACTATAGTACCACTGCCTACTACTATTACCACCGCCGCCGCTACCATTTTTCTTCCACCACTATTGCCTTACTCTACCATTACTGTTGCCGCCACTCCACTTCCACCACTGGTGCTCCACTACCACCACCACTAGCACTCCACCTCCACCGAACCCATTTAAACCTCTTTATTATTAAATAGGTGAGTTTGAATCAATTTCATTTAGTTTCAATTTTCGAAAACTATTTTTCAAGTTTCAACTCTTATTTTTTAAATTTTTAGTGAACCTTTTTTTATTTTAATTATTTTTTTTAAAATATTGAAAAATTTCACTAAAACTTTAAAAAAGAAATACTAATTAAAAACTCAAAAAAATAATTTTCAAAAATTGAAACAAATTTTTAATACAAAACCTATTTTGACCCGTTGAGACCAGCTTGTTTGCCACGTCTACAAAAAAAAAAAAAAAAAAAAAACTAACAAATTATTCACAAATTTTCCCTCATTTTTCTTCTCCTCAGTCGCGCTCATCTCTCTCTCTTTCTCTCTTAGGTGTTTTGTATTTTTTTCCCTTTGATTTTCAGCCTTTTTCTCTCTCTCTCTCTCTCTCTCTCTCTCATTTGTTGGATAACCCAAACCCAACCCATCTTTGAGAGAGACGCGGAGATGAAACGACGTGGAGACGAAGGCGATGTGACTCCAGCAGACAACTCCGGCAGCTAGGCGAGGGGAGGCGACAGCGAGGCAAGGGAAGGCGGCGACCGACGAGGTCCCTTTCGTCTTCATTTTGATTTGTTACTGATATATATATATATATATATATGATTACTTGCCATGGTTTGATTTGTTGTTGATTTGTTGAATGGGTTTGATAAGTGCTTTGATTAATTAAGTTTTATGGGTTTGATGATTTAGGGTTTGTTGTGGATTTTTTTCAATCATCATTCTCATTTGTTCCTATTATATATATATGATTTCCTGGGCAAAAATTGTTGTTGATTTCTTAGATTTGTTGTTGATTTCGGACATGGATTTGATAAGTGGAAAAGAAGAATGAATGGTTTTAATGATGTTTATTCGATCAAAGGTCTAATTTTGTTCATAGCCTAGTTTAGTAAACTGATTCCTTGAAAGATCTAATTAATTAAGTTTATTCTATCAACCAACTGATGTTTTATGGGTTTGATGATTTAGTGTGTGTTTTTTTTTTCCTCGAAATAACTAAGTTGGTGTTGAAATGTTACAATTTGGTTGGTTTAAATGTGGGTTTTTGAATTTTTGTATTAAAGCTCACTTTTTAGACTCATTAGCATTAATACGAATATAGAATTCCTTTCAAGCTGCTACTAAGTTTATGAGTCAGCTAGTTGGGTTTCATGTTTTGTGTAATGATTTTTGTTTTTTGGCCTGCTTCAAAAAAATTTAACTTGCATAATGTGCTTCCTATGAATTTCTAATGTTATTTAAAAGAGAGATAGAGCATTTAGTGCAAACAGAGCTAATGGAATTAATTGTGATTTGATTTGATTTGAAACTGCTTTTTGATTTGTATGCTTTATTGTTCCCTAGTTGAATTCTCTTAAATATGGAATTAATTGTTTCCCTCCATGTGGAGAAATTGGAAATGGAATATGGGGTTCTTGGTTTATGCCCCTACTGGAACAAGTGAATCTCACATTCTAGTGCAAACAGAGCTTGCCATCTGTTATGCTGTAATATGAATTTTACCGGCAATTTAAAACTTTTCTTGCTGCACTTTGTAGACTTGTGAAAAGGTGGTAAAGCTGTCTGGTAATTTGTTTTGCCTCCTTGAACTGGCATATGACATTTAACTTTATTTTTTTCATCAGTTAGTGCCTTCTTTAATTTACAGGTGAAGGAAATGGATGAACTTAGTGAAGGTTACAACATAGTTGGACTTTCTCAGGTGAAATAGAAGTCATTGTGAATGTTTCTTTCTCATGTCGTAGTTTATATTTGATCATGAGTCATTTAGTAGCACGCTGTTCTCCCTAAGCTATGCTAAAGTCCTTATTTTGTTTGCTTACTGTGTTTCTTTACGTGTCTGAGTGTTTTGGGAATTATATATCAGAATCTTTGCAAGAAACTAAGGCCTCGTTTGGGAAGGCTCTGTTTTAGCCAAAAAGTCAAAAAGTTACTAAATTAGCCAAAAAGCCAACAACCCATACCAAAAAGTCAACAATTACGGCTTCTCTCTACTTTTTGCACAGCTTTTCGTAATTAGCCAAAAAGTCATCCCAAACATACAAGTTTTTTTTAGCTACCTTTTTAGCCAAATAGCCAAAAAGTTACTAAATTAGCCTGTTCCCAAACGGGGCCTAAGTTGGTTACCTTACCTTTGCTGCAATTCATTGCTTTCTTCTGGCGCCCCTCATTTTCCTAGCATAGAACTGACTTCTGGTCTGCATATGAAACTTAATTTTGTGGCCTCTTATTTTTCTTGTTTGAGACAGGTGAAGAATTTCATATCATTGGCAGGTCATCATGCTGGGACAGCTTCTATTCCATTTTGTGGAGTAAGTGATCCTTTTTACACTTGTTGTTTTTGGTCTTGATGCTTCATAATTTTGATTTTTTCATTTGGACTAGTATAAAGGCTAAACAACTTTATTTAGAAGGTGACATTAAAAAGATAAAACTTTAGAAAGTCATGTGATGTAGAGTAAACCTTAACTAGAAATAGAAAATTAGCCCTAATCTTTTGGTTAAAAAGATAAAACTTTAGAAAGTCATGTGACAGAAAAGTAGTATTCTAACCATTAAACTCAATGTAGTAGTACACAAAATGTATAAAATACCCTTTTTCTTTGAGTTTAATAACAAAAATATAATTTTTTTTTCTATCGGTCATACTTAACAAAAATAAGCAAATGGTTTAGATTGAAAATATAATTTGTTAAGGATGGCACCAACATCAAAAGAAGAACAAAAACTCAGGCTTTTTAATGGTGAAATTTCTCAACTTGGGCTTGCTAACCGGTTCCTAAAATTCTTGGTTGACAACCTTATGCCTTTAAAAGGCTGGAATCTTTGCTTTTTATGTGCACCCTTCAGGAGGAGGTTTCAATGATTAAAGATTCCCTCACAACCTTAGAGGTAACAGATTGTACCTCTAGAATACACATTTTGTTTGTTTGTGAGTCTCTTTGCTTGTAGCATTTCTCATCAAAAATTTTGTGGGGTATATATATATATGAATATATTGACTATGAGTATATCTAGACTCTAGAGCAATATAGTTCAATCCTTAACCCGTATAAGGAGAATAGATACATTCTCTTGAGGTGTATCCAAAGTTCAATTTGGAATTGGAAAATTGGACTGCAATTAACATTTCCTTTTTCCCCCTTAGTTTTTGGCCTTATATCATATATATATTGAGTGTGACAGATCCAAGACTTGATTAAGCTGCCTAATTAGGTGTGATGAACATGTACTCTTCTAATGCAATGATACTGAAATTTGAACTAATGTTGCATTTGCTTGAAAAACTGTACAACTTTGGTTAGTCAACAGGGGACCTTGGGCAGTGCCCTTGCTGGAGTGGGCCTGTGCCCCATTGCAAGTGAGCTTTATAATTATGACTTTGGTTAATTTAAAATTGCAACCAAACTTTTTTACACACGCATGTACACAATCACACACGTCAATGAGGTTGAGGGTGAGCCTACTGAAAACCCATAATGGTCTTAAGAGGTTGAGAGTGAACCTACTAAAAACCCGGATATGTTATATTTGTTGTATGGGTTGTTGGTAGAGGTTGCGGGTGAACCTACTGAAAACCCATGTATATTGTTTTATTTATTGTAGCATTATTGAAAACCTGTATACGTTAAATGGAAATGCAACATCAAGAAAAAAGAAAAAAGAAAATTAAAAGTAACCAATTAAATATCTAATACATCTTCATAATTCATAATAATATATGCATGGATATAGGACGGGACTACCGGTTTTAAAACTATGTAAAAAAATATGCTTTTTCAAACTAAGTTCAAAAATACACTTTTCCAATACTTAGGTTTGAAAATAGGCCATCGGAGGCCAAAATCGTGTAACAGCCATGAAACGGCCCAGGGAACACCTCAAACACCTCGCGAGGACCAATGTAAGTTGTGGAAACTTACGGAATTAGTATGGGACTCTCGGTTTGAAAACTAAGTCGAAAAATGCCTTTTTCCAACACTTAAGCTTGAAAATAGACCATCGAAGGGCCAAAATAGTGTAAGAGCCACGAGAAGGCCCGAGGAACACCTCAAACACCTTGGGAGGGACTAATGTAAGTTGTGGAAACTTATGGAACTAGCACGGGACTCCCGGTTTGAAAACTAAGTCAAAAAATGTACTTTTCGAACACTTAAGCTTGAAAATAGGCCATCGGAGGCCAAAATCACGTAACAATCACGAGAAGGCCTGGGGAACACCTCAAACACCTCGGGAGGGACCAATGTAAGTTGTGGAAACTTACAGAACAAGCACAGGACTCCCGGTTTGAAACCTAAGTCCAAAAATGCATTTTTTTACACTTAAGTTTGAAAATAGGCCATCGGAGGCCAAAATCGTGTAACAGCCATGAGACAGCCCGGGAAACACCTCAAACACCTCGCGAGGGACCAATGTAAGTTGTGCAAACTTACGGAACTAGCACGAGACTCCCAGTTTGAAAACTAAATCCAAAAATGCACTTTTTTACACTTAACCTTGAAAATAGGCCATCGGAGGCCAAAATCGTGTAACAGCCACGAGACGGCCCAGGGAATACCTCAAACACCTCGGGAGGGATCAATGTAAGTTGTGGAAACTTACGGAACTAGCACGGGACTCCCGGTTTCATAACTAAGTCCAAAAATGCACTTTTTCACACATAAGCTTGAAAATAGACAATCGGAGGCCAAAATCGTGTAACAGCCATGAAACGGCCCAGGGAACACCTCAAACACCTCGGGAGGAACCAATGTAAGTTGTGAAAACTTACGAGACTAGCACGGGACTCCGGTTTGAAAACTAAGTCTAAAAATGCAGTTTTTCACACGTAAGCTTGAAAATAGGCCATCGGAGGCCAAAATCGTATAACAGCCACGAGATGGCCCGGGGAACACCTTGGGAGCAACCAATGTAAGTTTTGGAAACTTACAGAACTAGCACGGGACTTACAGTTTGTAAACTAAGTCCAAAAATGCATTTTTTCACACGTAAGCTTGAAAATAGGCCATCGGAGGCCAAAATCATGCAACAGCCACGAGATGGCCCGGGGAACACCTAGAACACCTCGTGAGGGACCAATGTAAGTTATGAAAACTTATGGAATTAGCACGGGACTCCCGGTTTGAAAACTAAGTCCAAAAATATACTTTTTCACACTTAAGCTTGAAAATAGGCCATCGGAGGCTAAAATCGTGTAATAGCAACGAGACGGTCTAGGGAACACCTCGAACACCTCAGGAGGGACCAATGCAAGTTGTGAAAACTTACGGAACTAGTACGGGACTCCCGGTTTGAAAACTAAGTCCAAAAATGCACTTTTTCACACTTAAGTTTGAAAATAGGCCATCGAATGCCAAAATCGTGCAACAGCCACGAGACGGCCCGGGGAACACCTCGAACACATTGGGAGGGACCAATGTAAGTTGTGAAAGCTTACGGAACCAGCATAGGACTCCCGGTTTGAAAACTAAGTCCAAAAAGGTACTTTTTCACACTTAAGCTTGAAAATAGGTCATCAGAGGCCAAAATCATGTAACAGCCATGAGATGGCTCGGGAAACACCTCAAACACCTTGGGAGGGACCAATGTAAGTTGTGGAAACTTTCAGAACTCGCACGGGACTCCCAGTTTGAAAACTAAGTCCAAAAATGCACTTTTTTACACGTAAGCTTGAAAATAGATCATCAAAGGCCAAAATCGTGTAATAGCCACGAGATGACTTAGGGAACACCTCAAACACCTTGGGAGGGACCAATGTAAGTTGTGGAAACTTACGGAACTAGCACGGGACTCCCGATTTGAAACCTAAGTCCAAAAATGTACTTTTTCACACTTAAGCTTGAAAATAGGCCATTGGAGGCCAAAATCGTGTGACAGCTATGAGACAGCCCGGGGAACACCTCGAACACCTCGGGAGGGACCAATGTAAGTTGTGAAAACTTACAGAATTAGCACAAGACTCTCGGTTTGAAAACTAAGTCCAAAAATGCACTTTTTCACACTTAAGTTTGAAAATAGGCCATCGAATGCCAAAATCGTGCAACAGCCACGAGATGGCCCGGGGAACACCTCGAACACCTCGGGAGGGACCAATGTAAGTTGTGAAAGCTTACGGAACCAGCATAGGACTCCCGGTTTGAAAACTAAGTCCAAAAATAAATTTTTCCAACACTTAAGCTTATAAATAGGCCATTGGGAGCCAAAATCATGTAACAGGCACAGGAAGGCCCGGGAAACACCTCAAACACCTCGGGAGGGACCAATGTAAGTTTTGGAAACTTACGGAACTACCACGGGACTCTCAATTTGAAAACTAAGTCGAAAAGTGCATGTTAAATTGTATATTTAATTGATAAGATAATAATTGTCTAACCTGCCTTTGTTTTTCTTTTTTTTTTTTTGGCAGATTCGAGATTTGATATGGACATGTTTGGTAATTTTGAGAGCAGAAGCTAGCTCATTTTGTGTTTTTGTTCATATTACTTTACATGTATTTTGGTTGCGTTTTAAATTTTATATTTTTGTTGGTATTATAGGACATGTTTGGTAATCCGCACTTGATATTATATTTTTGTTGATATTAGTAGACATTTTTTGTGGATATTAGGAGATGTGTTTGGTAATCTGCATACCGTTGTATTTTTGTGGATATTAGGAGACATGTTTGGTAATTCGCATGCAGTTGATATTGTATTTTTGTGGATAGCGCTGAAATTCGATTGTGATGTTTATGAAAATGAATGGATTTTTGTATTGATCTGTAATAGATATTTTATTGAACAGGTTATTGAAATGCGCAGGAAATTTTTAGTGAAAAGAAAAATTTTAATTTGAAAATAGTACCCCAATTTTAAAAAAATTTAATTATTATTAGCGACGAAATAAAAAATGTCGCTATTAGTTTTCAAAAAACATGATGAATAATTTTGTCACTAATAATATAGTTCCAAGCAAATAATTTCGTCACATTTGCTCAATGTTTCATCGATAAATTGAAATATTTGGTAACAAATTTTTTTTGTCATTGAAGAATTTTTTTTTTGGTGCTCATTTTAGTGACGAATTTTTTTGTCACCTTAATCTATATCATTGGTGAGGAAATCTTTTGCCACTAAAATCTATTTGGTGACGAAATATTTCATCGCCAAAAACAATTAAAAAAAAATATTATCTAATTTTAGTGACGAAATTGATGTTATAGAGGACGAAAAATTTCGTCGCCAACAATTAAAAGCAGGCGACGAAACTGTTTTTCGTCACTAGGTACTTTCAGTGACAACGTATAGGCGACAAACGTGGTGACAAAAATTTTTCGTCATAGATCACTTTAGTGACGATAATTTGATGTTTGTAGACAAAATCAGTCTGTCACCAAAGGCCTTTTTTGTTGTAGTGCTTCATTGGCTAGCTTTTATTTGATAATCCCACATTGGGAAAAGAAGAAAAAAATTAGTTGTTTTACTCATATCAGTGAGGAGCCTTGTGAAAATTTCAATATCTCATACTAATTTTCTTGATTTTCTTAATTTTAAACAATTAAGAAAATCTCCATTGGCTAACTTTTATTTGATAATCCCACATTGGGAAAAGAAGTGGAAAAAAAAGAGAGTTATTTTACTCCTATAAAGTAAATTTTATACTTTCATCTCATTTAATATTGCAGTATTTTGCATGTTTCAATTCAATATAGTTTAAATTTTAAAAGTTTTAATTAATTAATTATGACTTAACCAATTAGGCTAAATCGTTTTTTATTTGATTGATTTATTGATTTAACTGCAATTTTAACAGTTTTATCAAAATATATTGATTAGATTTGTCTGATTCGAAATAAATTAAATTGATCGGACTAAAAGATTGAAAAACTGAGATTGTTTGATTAGAAATAAACTTTCCATCCAAATAATTGTTAACTTTTATTTTATAATCTCACATTAAAAAAAAAAAAAAAATGTGAGTTGTTTCACTTATATAAAGTGAATCTTAATAGTGTAGTATTGTGTATATTTCAATTCAAGACAGTTTAAATTTTAAAATTAAAATAACATTTAAAAGTTTTAATTAATTAATTTTTGTATAAGTTGATTGGTCATTTGACTTAACCAATTAGGCTGAACCATTTTGGATTTGACCGATTTGCTGGTTTAATCGCGACTTCTCATATTTATTTTATTAATTTTAAACAATTAAAAAAATTTCCAACTTCCATTTAACCATATAAAAATAAAACTCTAATTAGTTTATGATTTATTTTATAATCCCACATCGGGAGAAGAAAAAAAAAAAAAAGCAAAGCCTGTTTCGCTATCTATCTATATATTATATAAGGAAAATGGAATTTTTAGGAAGAAACTTTATAGGAGCTCCAAACCCTTATTCTAAAATTATTAAATTTTCTTAATTTTAATTAAGAAAATTCTCGTTGGCTAGCTTCCATTTACTTTTTATTTTATAATCCCACATCGAAAAAAGAAAGAAAAAGTGAATTGTTTCACTTACATAAAATGAATCTTATGCTCCCATTTATATTAGCAAAAAAAGATTTTTAGTGAGAAGCCCTATGATCAATATCACATACTCTTTTTTTTTTCCTTAATTTTAAACAATTAAGAAAATCCTCATTGGCTAGCTTCCATTTAACTTTTATTTTAAAATCCCACATAATTTTGATTTTAAAAATAATTTTGTATGAGATTTTAAAACTCTCATAATATTTAACTTTAAAATAATTACAATCCCACGTCGAGTAAAGGAAAAAAAAAAGTGAGTTGTTTCACTTATATAAAGTGTTACAATCTCACATCGGGAAGAAAGAAAAAAAAAGTGAATTGTTTCACTTATATAAAATTAATTTTATAAAGGGAGTTTAAAGGAGAAGCCTTCTAGCAGTTCCAAACCTTCATTCTAAAATCATTGAATTTTCTTAATTTTAAACGATTAAGAAAATTCTTATTGGCTAGCTTTCATTTACCTTTTATTTTTCAATCCCAAATTGGGAAAAAAAAAAAAGAAAAAAAAAGTGAATTGTTTCATTCATATAAAGTGAATCTTATGCTTCAATTTATATAAATTATTGAAATTTCTTAATTTTAAACAATTAAAAAAATCCACATTGGTTAGTTTCTATTTAACTTTTATTTTACAATTCCACATCAAGAAAAGAAGAAAAAAATGAATTGTTTCACTTATATAAAGTGAATCTTATACTCTCATTTATATAAGTAAAAGAAAAAAATTTCTGAGAAACCCTATAATCAATTCTTTTTTTTTTTTTCTTAATTTTAAATAATTAAGAAAATCTCCATTGGTTAGCTTCCATTAACTTTTATTGTACAATCTCACATAAACATCTTAATTTTAAAAATAATTTTGTATGAAATTTTGAAACTCTCATAATATTTAACTTTAAAAAAATTACAATCTCACATCGAGAAAACAAATAAAAAGTGAGTTGTTTTACTTATATGAAGTGAATCTTATACTCTCATTTAATATCATAGTATTGTGCATGTTTCAATTCAAGATGGTTTAAATTTTAAAATAAAATTTGAAGGTTTTAATTAATTAATTTTGTTGTAAATTGGTTTGTCTTTTCACTTAGTCGATTAAGCTGAATCGTTTTCGATTTGACTGATTCACTAGTTTAATCACCGTTTTAGCTGTTTTATCAAAATATATCACTTAGATTTGTTTGATTTAAAATAAACTAAGATTGACCTTATTAAAAATTGAACAACTGAGATTGTTTGATTAGAAATAAACTTTCCGTCCAAACAACTGTTAACTTTAATTTTACAATCTCACATCAGGAAAATGAGGAAAAAATGAGTTGTTTCATTATATAAACCTTATACTCTCATTTAATATTGTAGTGTTGTATATGTTTCAGTTCAAGATAGTTTAAATTTTTAAATTAAAATAAAATTTTTAATTTTTAGTTAATTAATTTTTGTGTAAATTGGTTGGTCCTTTGACCTAGCCGATAGGGTAAACCGTTTTCGGTTTGACTGATTCGTTGATTTAATTACGATTTTAACGGTTTTATGAAAATATATTAGTTAAATTTGTTTGATTCGAAATAAATTAAAGATTGACCTAATTAAAAATTAAACTGCTAAATAACTGTTAATTTTATTTTACAATCACATGTTAGGAAAATGAGGAAAAAATTAGTTGTTTCACTATATAAACCTTATGCTCCCATTTAATTGTAGTGTTGTGTATATTTCAGTTCAAGATAGTTTAAATTTTTAAATTAAAATAAAATTTAAATTTTAATTAATTAATTTTTGTATAAGTTGGTTGGTCCTTTGACCTAACCGATAAGGTGAACCGTTTTCTGTTTGACTGATTCGCTGGTTTAATTGCGATTTTAACGGTTTTATCAAAATATATTGGTTAAATTTGTTTGATTCGAAATAAACTTCCCGCTCAAAACAATTGTTAAATTTTAAACAATTAAGAAAATTCCAATTTACTAGTTTTCATTGACTTTTATTTTATAATCTCACATCGAGAAAAAAGAAAAAAATGAATTGTTTCACTTACATAAAGTGAATCTTATACTCCCATTTATATAAACAAAATAAAAATTTTAGTGAGAAATCTTATGATCAAATCTGGCGATTTTAACGGTTTTATCAAAATATATTGATTAAATTTGTTTGATTCGAAATAAACTTCCCGTCCAAATAATTGTCAAAATTTTAAACAATTAAGAAAATCCTAATTGGTTAGTTTTCATTTAACTTTTATTTTATAATCTCACATCGAAAAAAAAAAGAATTATTTTACTTATATAAAGTGAATCTTATACTCTTATTTATATAAGCAAAATAAAATTTTTACTTAGAAATCTTATGATCGAGGTAGGGAATCTTCCTCTTGTGTTACTGCTTTTGTTTGTTTGTTTTTTTTTTTAAGGACTTGGGGTCACTGCTGTGCCTTTGGCACAGCAGTGACTGTTGTGTCTTATTTTAAGATGCATTATGAGTTTATTTTTATGATCTGAACCGTTCATTTTGTAGGATTTGTTGAGTACTTCAAGCCTACCAAAAATCATATTAATCGGATATCAATAACTATATGATCGAATTGCATATTTTTATACTATTTTTCAAAAGAAAAATTTCTTGTTTATTTTTTTGGTTATCAATCATAGTTATTGGTATCCGATTAATATGATTTTTGGTAAGCATGAAGTACTTAACAAATCTTACAACATGAACGGTTCAGATTATAAAAATAAATCCATAATACACCACAAAATGAGGCACAACAGTCACTACTGTGATAGCAGTGACCCCAATTCCTTTTTTTTAATTATTAAACTTGGATCCCCAATGTTTTGCCACCCAGATGTGCTTTGTTTGCTGCTGTTGATCTTTAATTTTTGGTGTTTTGATGCACCAAAACATCTGTCAAAATCTTTCTTTTATTTATCCAAAATCCAACTCTCTCTCTATTAGAAAGCAAAACCCACAAACCCACTAGCTGTTCAAAACCCAGAGACGAAGAATTCTGTAGTGTGAGATTTCAAGTAGTGGTCAATGCTACGGAAAAAGGAACAAATGTGGAGATATATGAATTAATCTTTGTTGTTGTAAAGGATGTTTCCACAAACCCGCTATATGTATGTATTCGAAATCTGGGGCCTATCCAGCTCCACTGATCGAGATCGAGGGACCTAGCCAGAGAAGCCCTAGATCTATGGTTTGGGGCTGGCGGTGGTGAGAAGGTGGCGACCGGAGCAGAGACGGAGGGGAAGGAGAAGAAGAAGAAGAAAGGATTTCAGATCATGGTTCTTTGCTCTCTATAGTTTTGTGCGGCGACGGAGGTGGTAGTACGGAGGTCGGAGAAGGAGAAGAAGACGATGATGGTGATGGTGATGGTGATGGTGATGGTGATGAAGGATGATGGTGGTGGTGGTGGTGGTGGTGAACCCAGAAACCAACTCGACCTCCAGCCGGCCAGATTTGCCTCAGGTACGACTTGTGTCTTCAGTGATCTCCAGATCCAGAAACCGATGACGAAGACAGTTTGCGCAGGGTTTGGCGGTGGAGCCACCGATAGGATTGCCAGAGAGGTGGCTGAGGTCGGCGGCGAAGCCAATGAGGAAGACCGCGATGGCGACAAGGGAAACTCCGGCGACGATGAAGGAGCGGTGACGGCCGAATCGGAAGGAGCAGATAGGAAAACAACTTGGTTGCTCGGAGGAGATAATAAATGCGTGGACCTCTGGTGTAACGGATGTCGTTTTGAACTTAGTAATTTAGCACATGGAGTTTTAGATGTAAGGAAAATCAAAATTGGACTTTTAAACAGAGGGCCTTATAATTTTTAGTTCAACAGAACAAAGTAATATGAGATAATAATTATATAGAAAAAATGTAATTTACCTAAATAAAATAAAAAAAGTAAAATAAATTAAAAAAAAAAAAAAACCCCAAAACGAGGCTATTTCAATCCACTCCATGAAACGACTACACAGAATCTCAGCTCTTGGTCATAGGCTATTTCTTCGACTGTAAGAGCATCTCCAATGGTTGTTGCTATATTGGGGTTGCTATTGCTATAATTTAGCAATGAATAGTGTTATTTTGCCAAATTATAGCAATGGTGCTCCAATAGTCATTTGTTATTTTTGGCAAATCTCAACTAACTTTCCCTTCAAGTTTGTAGGTGTTGTTTGGATATAGGTTTTTTGTGATTTTATTTTTATTTATTTTTTGTCTTTTGTGACATTTTTTTATCTGTTTGTTAAAAAAATTATATATTTATTTTATTCTTAACTAGACAAATATAAAAAATTAAAAAAAATTAAAAATTGGAAAAAAAATTTGTTTCAATTATGTTTTTATTTAATTTTTTTTTTTTTTTAAATCAATAAAGTAACCCACTCATGAATAAAGTAAACCCAAGTTGAATAAAGTAACCCACTCATGAATAAAGTAAACCAAGGTCAATGAGCTTTAGGAAATTTCCAGATTCACTCTTCACAGAGAGAGACCTTCGAAACTTGAGAGAGAGAGAGAGCTTCGGATGAGTGGCCCCTGTTGCTTTAGATCAATGAAGATGAACTTCTAACCCTTTTCAACCCTTGGATCAGTGAAGATTTTTTTCAGATCAGTGAACTTCAACCCTCAGATCAGGTATTTTTCTTGGATTATTTGAGATTACCTCTCATTAATCTTGCTCCTTCAACCCTCCTTCTACGCTGCTCTTGGATTATTTTCAGCCCCGATCTCCTGCAAATTTGCAGCAAAAAAAATATTTTGATCAATTTGCTGAATTTGATGAAATTCGTAGAAAAAAAAATTGATGAATTCGTATAAAAAAAATTCATGAATTCGTATAAAAAAATTGATGAATTCGTAGCAAAAAAAATATTCCCAGATCATAGCAAAAAAAATTCGTATAAAAATTCGTATATATTTTAATAAATGAAGATGAATTTGATGAAATCTTTTTAAATCTGTTTTTGGTATGAATTTGATGAATTTGATGAATATTGATGAATTCTGGAATATTGATGAATTCTTGTTCATTCTTGTTGAATATTGATGAATTTGATGAATATGTTCTTCATTTGATGAATAAAATTAGTGAATATTGATAAATTTGTTCATTCTTGTTCATTCATGAATATTGATGAATCTGGAAAATCCCAACCGAAAGGGAAGGAAGGAAGGAGGGAAGAGAGAAAACAGTTAATTTGGATGACTTGGCAGATTTGGCAGCTGCCAAAGTAGTTGCCAAGTTTGGCACTTGATTTGGCAGCTGCCAAATTTGGCAGCTGATATAGCAGCCCATTGGAGAAGGCCATTTTTGCAAGAGCTGCCATTTTATGGCTTTGGCAGCTGATATACCCATCCATTGGAGATGCTCTAACGCTTCTCAATAGAGAATCGCAAATCAAGCCAAACAAACACTACCAAAACAAAATGAATATACCCGAAATCAAATCTATGCACCTAACTCAAGACTTTTGGAAGGGATAATTATTTAATAATTTTGAAATATAGATATGTGATATTTTATGATATTGTGATTGGTGGAGAAAGTAGGTAAGTCGGGTACCTGTTTGGTATAGCTTTTTTTCAGCTTATTTCAGCTTTCAGCTTAATTTAAGCTATTTTGATGTGTTTGGTTTAGCTTAACAATGCAGCTTATAGCTTTTTGTAAGTCAGAAATCAGCTTATTCTTTGAGTGGGGCAGGAGAAACTTAATTTATAAGTCAGAAATCAGCTTATGTTCATAGTTATAAGCTATAAGCTGTTAAGACATAAGCTATAAGCACTTTCCCACAGCTCTATCAAACAGGGCCTGTGTTGGATGATTAAGGATATAAGGGGACAAAATAAATTATGATGGGTTAGAAATACAGACAAACAGAACTGGGGGAATAATCTATAATTTTCCTTCTAGAACTAACCAAAACCATAGAAGACCAACATACTAAACTCAAGATGACCACCAGAAAATCTCACTTCTCTTTTGGCTCTTGATCGTGATCCAAAATTGCCCTTCTCTTTGCAGACATTTCTATGTAACTATTCTTAATTCACATATCTATAGTATGCGATTTTGCTACTCTAGGTTCATGTCATTCATTTTAACATGTGATTAATCATAGAATTTTTGCTTTTCAATGTCTCTGGTTCGCTTATTTATTTATATTTGAGAAGTGACTCCACATAGGAGTTGATGGGTCTTAAGTCCCCATCAACCTAACAAATATATATTTTTTTTTTGTGTCTACCAACACGATTAGTTTTAGGAGAGACGTTGAAAATCGATTTAACAAGTGGTATTAGAGCCAAATTGTTATAAGATTTTAGAAGAGATGATAAAACTCAATTCAATAGGTGGTATTAAAGCTAAATTGTCATGGGATCAAATTGCGGGAGTATAATCGTGGGAGAAGGATTGTTAATAAGTCACACTACAATTTTAATACCTCAAATACAATTTTCAAGAATGGGCTAACAATATATATATATATATATATATTAGATTCACCTTTCAAACTTAATGATGCGACTATATCAAAATATCTAAAATAACACTACATGGGTCTTTAAAATAGATTTGTCTATATTATTTGTTTTAAATAATATATAGGATAAATTACACCGATGGTCCTTATATTTTATCTCTTGTGTCATTTTAGTCCCTACACTTTTAATTGTCT
The DNA here is from genome assembly GCA_030407325.1 of Camellia japonica. Lineage (NCBI taxonomy): Eukaryota > Viridiplantae > Streptophyta > Magnoliopsida > Ericales > Theaceae > Camellia > Camellia japonica. The sequence continues at coordinate 94,619,557 of JAPPVO010000013.1, read as the reverse complement.
CAATTTTGACCATGAATTTTAATTTTTTTGTCAATTTGGTCCAATTAATACTGGTAAGTATTTTTGACATAAAATAATCATTGAATTGGTTGAGGTTAACTTACTGAATTGAGTAAGTTTTTAATTTTGCTCTTAAAAATATGACACATGTCACTATATGCGTATTTTTTATAAAAAAAAAAATGCTAAGAGTTGTAATAAATTAGACCAAATTTAAATAAAATTATAAATTCATAGTCAAAATCGGGTTAATTGAAATTATAAAAACTAAAATGACATAAGAACCAAATTATAGGGACTATGGTCGTAATTTATCCTAATATATATATATATATAGTTTATTTTTGACATTAAAAAAATATATATATTCATAAAACAAAAGACACAAAAAGTATATGGATCAAACTCATCATACATACAAAGAAAACCATTTATTCATTTATGCTATGTTTGGTTAGAGGATTTGGGGAGGGATTTGGAAAGGGAAAGGGAAAAGGTGTGTGAAACTATATGTGAAATTTAGGCATATTTTATTCTCATTTCACCTACCTTTTCTATTTTCCTTTCCAAATCCTCCAACCAAATACAGTATTAATAGATCATCGACAAGTAGAACATCAAATAGCAAAAAGGTTGTTAGGAACCCAAACATGGAAAAAGAGTTCCAACTTCCAAGTTGACACAACAAAACACCGTTAAAACCCTTTAACAGCGTATTGTACATCGTCTTTTTATTTTTCTACAACTATGTATGCACACAGTTAATTCAAAAGACAAACCATGACATTCATTGCTAGTGGTTAAATATTTAAGATCTTCAAATAGCAAAGCAGGCGTTATATATGTTTGTAATATATATTAATATATGTAAAAATGGTCTAGAATCTGAAGGCATTTCACGGATCTCAGCCAACTGCAAAACGGAAAGCTACACAACCAAGTCTAGGACGTCTCCAATTGATAATGCTGTTAAGTATTTTTGATATAATATAATCACTGAATTGATTGAGGTTAACTTACTGAATTGAGTAAATTTATAATTTTGCTCTTGATTAAAAATATGACAGATGTCACTTACATGCGTATTTTTTATATAAAAAAAATGTTAAGAGTTGTAATAAATTAGACCACATTTAATAAAATTATAAATTCATGATCAAAATCGAACTAATTGAAATTACAAAAACTAAAATGATACAAGAACCAAATTATTGGGACTGTGGTGATAATTCATCCTAATATATATTGTTTATTTTTGACATCAAAGAAAACATTAATACATTCATAAAACAAAAGATACAAAAAGTATATGGATCAAAATCATCATACATAGAAAGAAAACCATTATTCATTTATTAGATCATCGACAAGTAGAACATCAAACAACAAAAAGGTTGTTAGGACCCCAACAAAAAGGTTATTTCATTTTTACCCCTATATTTTGTCACTTTTTTTAAGACACCCCCAGACTACTGTTATTTTCACGCGTACCCCTATACTATGTGAATTCCTTTCAATTTTACCCCTACCGTCTATTTCCGTCAAGGAAGTGGACAGAATGGGTGACGTGGCCCCCTATACTTTCACATGGAGGGAAAATTAAACGACCTGGCTGAGCATAATCAAGTTACATACATTGGGGTTGTTTAGAACTCCCCAAATAGCAAATAGGGCTTTTAATTTTCTAGAAAAATTCCAAAATCAAAGCTGAGAGTGAACAACGACTGTGAAATCACATTCAAATCAAAGGTTGATCAATGGGTTGGGTGCTAAGAGAGAAGAATAACGGTGGAGGAAGACAAACACCTGTATATGGTATGTATTTTTTTTTAATGTTTTTTTAAGTTATTTTTTGTTGTTATTGGAAACCGCATGTGTTTGATGTTAATATTATTTTAGAAAGGTAAAATCATTGTTTATTTATATGTGACATGGATTTGTTAATGAAATTTGTTTATATTTGTTTTGGTTTGAGCAGTTTTATTTTAAGAAAATCTTTGTTTATGTTTGTTTGAAATTGATGAACACATATGAAATCTTTGTTTTCTTAGTTGTTTGTATTTCACATGGATGACTACTTGTTTATTATTTATCTATCTCTACTGTAATGTAATAGGATTTTATCATTGTGAGTTCCATTGAATAGTAGTGTTAATGACACATTTCAAATACAAAATGCAGAAGATGGATGTCACGACCCAAACCCGGCCCTATGGGTTTAGCACCGTAACGGCCAGTAATCTGAGATTACCGAAGGCCTGCTTAACAGTAATACAGTAAAACAGAGTACAGGGCCTGGCGGAAGCCAATACAGTAAATAAATAATGTCCAATGAGCTGTGACAGTCTGTATGCCAAAAGATTTTTCTCTTGCAATCACACATTCAGAACAGTACAGTAAATACAACATTTACAGTCACACAGTACAGAGACCTAATCCCTTGATGACAGTACAGTAAACATTCAAGTTATACAAAACGGTGAGACAGTACAGAAGGGGGAAGCTAAGAACCCCTAAGCCCTGGCATGATAGGCTTGGAACCTCACAGTGAGGCACATAGGCTGGCTTGACAAAACTGGAATAACCCCGACGTGTCTAGCTTTGGTCCGGTGCCTGTACACCTACATATATATATGAGCAGTGAGCTGAAGCCCAGTGAATAACAATGTATAAAGAGGTTAAGAATGTAATGTCCTTACAGTAATGAAAACAGTTCATTAAACAGTATTTCAGTCTTTCAGTCAGAACAGTTATTCAGTCATATGTGGTACATCCATTAGCATAACAGTAAACAGTAGGTCTTAAAGACCGAACAGTAATGATGGCCAGTCATTCAGTAAACAGTATGGTTCCACAAGGGAACCGACAGAGATCTCTGTAACAGTACAGTCAGTAACAGTAGGTGCTAAGGATGCCACAGTACAGTTTAAAATAAAGGACATACATTCATTCAGTAAATAATTACATTTCAGTAAACAGTTCAGTTGCAGTTCCATTCAGTAGACAGTTCAGAAGATAATCAGATAACCATTTTTGAACATATCTTTATACAATTGTTACTCACAGTGTTCTGGGCTATCAGTAGCTAGAGCGTCTCCTCGGAATGCCAACCCTAAACAGTCAACAGATTGAACACGCTCTAAGTTTAACAGTTGGGAAGTATAATAATAACTCCCTATTAGGCCTCGGTGTGTTCTACATCTATAGCCTCATTAAGATGTCTTAAACTAGGCCTAAGAATGCCTAGGATGGAATGAGGATACGAAAATACACTTAGAAAACAATTCCAGAATTTTCAGTGAAACAAGGCTTCCGCTCGAGCGCAGGTTTCCCCGCTCGAGCGGACAAGCAATCAAAGGTCCCCGCTCGAGCGTCAACCTCCCCGTTCGAGCGTGTCAGACAACTCTCCGCTCGAGCGTACATTCCTCGCTCGAGCGGACTGATGAACAGTGCAAGATGCTAGATGCTCGATTTCCCCGCTCGAGCGCGCATTTCTCCGCTCGAGCGGACTGCAACACAGGTCAAAAAAATACTGAGAGCTTGATTTCCCCGCTCGAGCGGCACTTCCCCGCTCGAGCGGAAGCAAAAAATCTGGAAAACCCAAATTCGAACTCCAAGTTCCAAACCAAGTTTTCAAGCACCAAAATTGATCCTCTTGGGCCCATTTTCTGGAAAACTCTTTAAAACACACAATGTTACTTGATTCCAAGCTCAATTTGTAAAATCAAAGCCCAAGGGGAGTTTAATCAAGCTCATTTCCAAACCAATTTTTCAAGAACATGCATGAACAACATCCAAACATGACATGCATGACTTTAAATCCATTTAAGGCTTCAAAACATGCTCTAATGAGCTCAATACTTTGAAAACATGATGGTTTCATGAATCTTAATTAGAACTTGTACATGCATGCAACAATTAGCCATGGATTCCACTTAAACTCAACAAGGAACACATGTATGCAAAGATTTAGCTTCAATTCAACACTTTTGGACCAAATCATGACTTAGTTCTACAATGAGGCATGAATCACGTAAGAACTAGCTTAATGACAACAATAAGAGGACGGATGGCCTACCTTAGTGTATTCAAGGCTTAGGAGCTCAATTATGAAGTTAAGTTAACAATTCCTTCAATTTTGCTAGCCAAAACCTCAAGATCAAGTCAAGTCCCTCACTCTCCCTCTAATTCTCTTCTTTGGTCGGTTGGAACAAGAATAAGACTGAGGGAAATGTTTTGTTTCAACATGTATGAGGCTCCAAGTGTTGACATAATGGGCCACTAGGTGTGGCATAATGGTAAATAAGCCAAACTTAGCTTTTAACCAATATTTAATCTAATTTAATCATGCCTAATCACTTTTTAGATAATTATACCATAAAATCACATAAATTCCACTGATCATAGAACACTAAACGGTTTCTAATTCGGCAGCCGATAAGGCCTTCAATTAGCAGTTTAAACATAAAACACGAACAGATATGTAATCAATCAAACAGATAAAATATGCAATACAATAGATAAACTCAATCAATTCAGTTTCAGTTTCAGTCAGTCAGTTCAGTATTTTATTCAGTTCACTTATCAGTTATAATCGGTTCAGTTTATCAGTAATCGGTGGTTAATCGGTAATTAGTAACGAGGGTCGTTACAATAGATCTGGTTATTTTATAATCAAAATACATCATGGAGGTGTGGTGAGGTATATTCCACAGAGGGTTTACAGTGGTGGTATGGGAAGTCATTTTGACTTTTGTCATTCTGATCAAATTTTCATTACAAAGTTATGTTGCATGGCTAAGGAATTAGGACATAGGCCAAGTAATAATTATTACTATAGCAATCCCGGTTTCAATCATTCTTTCATGTTTTGCCACTTCGACTGGGCAGGTCGGGGATCGAGCTGCCCGGTCAGCTCGCGGGGGTCCAGGGGGCAGCGCCCCTTGGCGGGTCTGAGGGCAGTGCCCTAGCGAGGTCGATGGGCAGCTCCTTGAAGCAAAAATACAAAATGCATTCGAAGTTGCTTGTCTGCTCGACCGACCGTTTATGCGCTCGAGTGGAGAATGTTTGGTTCCAAAAGTTTGACCTGTCTACAAAAGTACTGGGAAGGTGTATTCGACGCTCGAGCGGGGCTTTCTACGCTTGAGCGGACCATGTTATATCAGTTCGTGAATCTGATATTTCATATCACTTTTGTATATCTCTTCTCTCTCTAAAAACATTTCCTCTCCCTTCTCTCTACTTTTCCTTACGCCAAATTGGATCAAAACCTTGATTTCTCAAGATACATTAGAGTTCTGCCATAGGTTCTTCATCAAAGTTGGTTAACTTCTCGAGGGCTTCATTGTGGTGGTGAAGATCGAGTTTCGACACCGTTAATTTTGGGAGTTTCATCTCATTTCTTCTTCAAAACTTGAGGTAGGGATTTTGTTAGAGTTATATATATGTTTTTGCAAGATCTATATGATTTTCGAAATCATCTTTCGATAGCTTTGAAAATTGATTGTTGATTCAAGAAGTTGAGTGATTTTGAAAGTGGGTTTGTCTCTTGTTCTTTTAAAATTATCTTATGGGTTTTGATCTTCGTTGATTTAAGAAAAGATGATTTTGGAAAGTTTTCTTTCAAAAGATTTGAGTTGTATAGTTTTGGTGAGAAAACCTAGAATTTGAGAATTTTTTTTAAGAGAGTGAAAATTCATGAATGATGTTGTTATATTTATTTTGTGTGTCAAAATAAATAGATGTTTGGAAAATTTCTTATTTATATTTATATAAATGATGAATTTCAGGGAATATGAGAATTATTGTTCATTTTGAAAATTATTGTTCAAAACGTTGAAATAGTCTTGAAATGACTAATTGTTGAGGATACTTGAGAAGAGGGAATTGTGTTATTCCTTGAATGATGAATTGGAATAAAAGTATTTATATTCATCTTGTGTCATTGGCATATCAATTCATTTGATTACATTAAACTTTGAAAGTTGATTTGAAAACTTGCATTGAGAAAAGAATGTTGAGAAACAAGTTTTCATGGAATGGTTTTAGGGTAAATACGTTGGTAAGTCTTGATAGGTGGTGTAGATGATATTGAATAAGTTGGCCTGAGAGTCCGGGGTGGAAGACCGAAAACCCGCGCAGATAGGTGTCGAGCCTTCCAGTTAATACCGGTAAAAATGTCAAATTGGTAGAACTTGTATAGTCTACTTGCAGACACCGGCCTAGGGATTACCAAAGTCGTATTTACCGCTCTTGAAATAAATTGTTAAGTTTTGAAGAATTGAAATTGCATGACATCATTGAGCATGAGGGTTTTCAAAGATGAAGATGTGATTTTCTTTCAAAAGAGCATAGCATGGCATATGCATTTCATCTCTTGAGACTTGTGTAAAATGTATATACTTTGTTAAGGATTTCCTACTGGGCTTTATACTCACCCTACGGGATTTTTGTGCAGGAAAAGATGTGGTGATGCCGCCTAGCTAAAGGCGAGGAAATGTGTGTTGAGAGTGCGAGACTCTCATTTTGCTATGACTCTGTGTGTAAGGCAAGGGCTGTATGTGTGTGGGTTTGAATAACCATTTTGTGTAACCAAGCTCAAGCCTTGGAAACTTGTAAACCCCTTGGGGGTATTTATTTGTTTATTTACTTGTTGTTGGATTAATGTATTATTGTATGAAGAACTATTGTATCATGTAATGTAAGTTTGGAGATTTATATTCGGTTTTCCTTGAAAGAGCCATGATTTTTTTCTTATCATTTAGGCTAGAAATTTGGGGCGTTACAACTTGGTATCAGAGCCACCGGGTTTGAATACTTGGAGCTCGTGAGAAGTGGTTGTTTAACCACAATGGGTTCATTTAGCATGCTTAGGAAGTGTTATGCATTTTGTGACTATGTGATAAAATGCTTATGTAACTAAATGGGTATGGGATTGGACTTTTGGAATGTTATTTGCGCCTGTTAAATTCCTTGAGGTCTCATTAGAAGAGTACTTGATCAATACTCGTTCTATTAAGAATTCTTGATTTTTTGTGGGACGGATTTCATCGTAAAAGAATAATCCGTATGTGTTTACATGGCTAAGTGCTTATGTGGAGTGAAATTGAATTGTGTATATGGTAGAGAAATATATGGAATTTTTGTAGTCGAACGTATTAGTCAAGTTACGAGCACATATGAGTTAATGTGCTAAATTATTTCTCTTGTGTCCTTATTTGGATGTCAAGAAGGGGTCAAGTCCATGGTGGTAGAGGTGGGAGGCGTGGTAGGGCTCGCCGAGGTGTGCATGAAGTACCAGTCCATAGGGTTACAGTGCAAGAAGAAGGGTTCGGCCAAGCTAATATGGTCGAGCAAGCAGGCCAAGCTAATGTGGCCGAGCAGGTGGGACAAGCGGGTCAAACCACAATGGGGGCCCTAGCTCGAGAAATGGGAGGTGCTTTAAGGGAGTCTATGAACTTGTTAAGGGTGAAGAATCAAGCCAGAGAGAACACCGCGGAGTCAAGGGCAAGTTTCCTTACTAGATAGTACTTGCAGGCCAAACCGGATGAGTTCCATGGTGGTCCCGAGCCCAAGAAAGCGGATGAGTGGCTCGAACAAACTATATGAAGACATTCGAGATGCTTCACATCGAAGATAGTGAACTAAGAGTGACTCTAGCGAGTTACTACCTTAAGGGAGACGCGGGTCAATGGTGGAAATATGCCAAGGGTAGAGTAAAGCCGACATGGGAAGCCTTGCGATTGTTTTCCAAGATAATTACATACCTCCCACTGCTAGGAAGAGATTGAGGCAAGAGTTTAAAGACCTCAAACAACTCGACATGTCCGCGGCCGAGTTTGAGGCGGTCTTCTCCAGTTTGTCCAGATTTGCACCAGAGTTGGTGGCAACGGAAGAACACTGTTGCATTGAATTTGAAAAGAAATTGAAAACAAAAATTATGTTCAAGCTTGTCGAAAATATGATTCAGGAATATGACCGCCTTGTGGAGACGGCGACACATGTAGAAATTTCCATACAAGCCAAGGAGGAGAGGCTTCGGAGTTCAAGGTCTAGGGGCCAAGAGTCTCAAGGAGACTATAGGCAGAACAAGAAGAGCAGGAATACCTATCCATCTCAGTCCCAACCACAGTAGTCTAGAACCACTTTTCCTTTGCCTAGTGCGGGTCCGGGAAAAGTACATCGGGTAGCTTCTCGCGTTTCAAGTGTGGTCAACCGGGTCACAAAAGCCTTCTCATGCCCACAGAAGGAAGGAGGGCAGTTAATGTTACCACCACCTAACCGATCTCAAAGTCAGTCTCAGTCTCAGAATAAAGGTCAAGGGTTTAATTGTTATCAGTGTGGTCAGCCGGGGCATATGAAGAGAACTTGCCCACAGTTAGGAGGCGCATCTGGCGCATCAGGGTCGAGGCAGATTCAGAGCAACTAGCAGGCTCAATCAGTCCAAGCTTCGCGAGTTAATCAGGGAGCCACTTCGGCTTAGTCAGTACAACATGCCTATGCTCCGAGAGGGAGAGCAAGTTAATCAAGGGCCACAGGGGCGTGTGTATGCTGTTACTGTACCAGAGCAATTGCCAGAATCCTCAGTTGTGAGAGGTATTTTTGTTGTGTGTAATTCTTTGGCTAATGTATTGATAGACATGGGAGCGTCTCATTCATTTATATCTACTGCATTTGCTTCTGCATTGGGGTTAGAGGTAGCACGATTAGTGCCTCCACTCAGAGTAGAGTCACCTGTTGGGGGTATAGTTGATTTAGACCGGGGTTGTCGTGATTGTTAAGTACAAGTTGCCGGGCGTCGACTTCCGTTTGCTTTTGTATTGCTAGATATGTCGAGTTTTGATGTCATTTTAGGCATGGACTGGTTGTGTTCTTATCAAACTGTGATTGATTGTTACCGTCAGAGAGTTACGGTGTGCACTTCAGGTGGTGATCATTTCTATTTTTTGGGGAACCGAGTTGATAGAGCCTTGTCACCAGTTGTTGACCCTTGTAGTAGGAGCAAGCTTAGTGGCCTTCTTGCAACTCTCTTGGATAGTGAAAGTGACGGGGATCGTGTTGAGTTATCAAGGGTAGTTTGTGAATACCTGGACGTCTTTCCAGAAGATCTTACTAGTTTACCACGTCACCAGGGATCAAATTCTCCATTGAATTATTGCCTAGCACGACACTGATTTCCATGTCACTGTATAGATTTGCACCCGCCGAATTACATGAGTTGAAGATTCAACTCCAAGAACTTTTAGACAAGGGCTTCATTCGCCTTAGTACATCACCTTGGGGAGCGTCGGCTCTCTTTGCAAAGAAGAATGATGGGTCATTGCGGTTGTGTATTGATTACCGCAAGTTGAATAGAGTTACATTAAGAACAAGTATCCTCTACCCAGAATAGATGATTTGTTTGACCAACTTAGAGGGTCTCGTTGCTTTTCAAAAATAGATTTGAGGTTGGGGTACCATCAGTTGAGAGTCCAGGAGGAGGACATTCAGAAGACGGCCTTTCGTACTCGTTATGACCGCTATGAATTCCTTGTAATGCCTTTTGGGTTGACCAATGCACCGGCTTCCTTTATGGATTGATGAACAGAATTTTTCAGGAATACTTGGACTGTTTTGTGGTCGTCTTTGTGGACGACATCTTGATTTATTCAACCTTGAAGAAGAACACGAGACTCACTTGCGGGTAGTGTTGGGTTTACTTAGTGAGCACCAATTGTATGCCAAATTTGAAAGATGCGAGTTTTGGTTAACGGAGGTGAAGTTTTTGGGGCATGTAGTGTCTAGAGAGGGAGTAACTGTGGACTTCTCAAAGATAGATGTCGTACAAGATTGGGAACAATCGAAGAATGTTTTTGAAATCCAGAGTTTCTTGGGATTAGCGGGGTATTATCGACGTTTTGTAAAGGACTTCTTTATACTAGCTGCACCTTTGACTAGGTTGACTAGAAAGGGTATCAAATTTGTGTGGAGTGAGGCTTGTGAAAAGTCATTCCAAGAGCTTAAGACTAGATTGACTACCGCACCGGTTTTGATAATTCCGAAAAGGGTTTTGAATTACACTGTTTATTGTGATGCATCCATGGATGGACTTGGTTGTGTCGTGATGCAAGAGGGAAAAGTTGTGGCTTACGGATCACAACAATTGAAAACTCACAAGAAAAATTACCCCACCCATGATTTAGAATTAGCGGCGGTGATTTTTGCCTTGAAAATTTGGAGGCATTACTTGTATAGTGAGAAATTTGAGGTTTTCTCCAGTCATAAGAGTCTATAGTATTTGTTTTCTCAAAAAGACTTGAATTTATGACAACAGAGGTGGAAAGAATTTATGGAGGATTATGACTTTGAGTTACACTATCATCCGGGGAAAGCCAATGTGGTGGCTGATGTTTTGAGTCAAAAATCTGTGAGTAGTTTGGCAAGTGTGGCCATCTAGGAATGGGATATGCTAGATGTTATTAGCAAGTTTAATTTGCACTTGGGTGAGTCTGGAGAGAGTGCTACCTTGTTTACTTTGAATACTCAACCTACCTTGGTTAGTAAGGTCATAGAGGCACAACGAGGAGACCGTGATGTGAAATCAATTCGTTTTAAGATTTCCAATGGGAAAGAAGACAAATGTTTGAACGTTCACTTAGATCTGAGTGTACGTTACCTAAACCGTTTGTTTGTACCAGAATCTTGTAGAGAGGAAGTACTTCGAGAGTTCCATCACTCATGCCTTGCGGTACACCCAGGAGGCACTAAAATGTATCATGATCTTAGTCGTCAGTTTTTGTGGAGGGGTATGAAACGGGATGTCGCTTTATTTGTATCGAAGTGCCTTACTTGTCAGCAAGTGAAGGCCGAACACCAAAGACCAGCGGATTTGTTACAACCTTTACCGATAGCTGAGTGAAAATGGGAGCGTGTTACCATGGATTTTGTAATTGGGCTTCCTAAAACACAACGAGGCAATGATGCCATTTGGGTGATTATTGATATGTTGACTAAGTCTACACATTTCATTTCGATGTACACCAGTGACTCAGTTGAACGCTTGGCAGAGTTGTACATTAGAGAGATAGTTCGACTTCATGGAGTCCCTGTGACTATTGTGTCGGATAGGGATCCTCGTTTTACTGCCCGATTATGGCAAAGCCTTCAAGAGGCATTGGGAACTAAGTTGACTCTTAGCACCGCTTATCACCCTCAAACCGATGGACAGTCGGAACGTACCACTCAGATTTTGGAGGACATGCTTAGAGCTTGTGTCCTTGATTTTAAGGGGCCTTGGGAAAGGCACTTACCATTTATTGAGTTTGTTTATAACAATAGTTACCAAGCTAGTATTGGGATGGCACCATTTGAGGCCTTGTATGGCCGACCTTGTAGATCACCGATTTGTTGGGCCGAAGTCGGTGATGCACCATTACTGGGTCCAAAAATTGTTAGAGAGACAACCGAGAAAGTTGTTCTCATTCGGAAGAGGTTAGCTACAGCCCAAAGCCGACAAAAGAGTTATGCCGATAAGAGGAGACGACCTTTATCTTTTGAAGTTGGTGACCATGTGTTTCTAAAAATCTCATCAAGGCGGGGTTTGATGGGATTTGGTAAGAGTGGCAAATTATCTCCAAGGTTCATTGGGCCTTTTGAGATCTTAGAGCGAATTGGGGAAGTGGCATACCGGTTAGCTTTACCGCCACAACTTTCGGGAGTTCACAACGTATTTCATGTAGCTATGCTTAGGAAGTATGAACCCGACCCTTCTCATGTTCTTGATTGGGTTGACTTGGAGGTAGATGAGGATGCTTCTTACAAAGAACGACCGGTTCAAATATTAGATACCCGGGAGCAAGCGCTATGGGGCAAAGCTATACCGTTGGTAAAGGTGTTGTGGAGACACCATGGGGTTAAAGAAACGACGTGGAAACGGGAGGCGGAAGTCCGCTCCAAATATCCGGATTTGTTTGAAAATGCTTAAGTTGCTTTTCTTTGTAATATTCCCTAGTGTTGAGGGAAACGTATTTAAAGTTGTTAACCACATGTTGATATGTGCGTTGTTGTTTTAAGCATAAGGTTGTTGAGAGTTGCCATTACATTTTAGGAAATTTCATATTTATGTGTATTTGGGAGGTTGTTGTTAATGAGATAACCATAGTGGAAATTGTGGAATTTGGTTGAGAGTTAGTATTATGATTTGAAGATGAAATAGCGTGGCTTTGATCACTAGAAACCCCTTTGTTTGGGTAGTTTGATTTGAAATTTCGGGGACGAAATTCTTTAAGGGGGGAAGGTTGTAGCAATCCCGGTTTCGATCCTTCTTTCATGTTTTGCCACTTCGACTGGGCAGGTCGGGGATCGAGCTGCCCGGTCAACTCGCGGGGGTCCAGGGGGCAGCGCTCCTTGGGGGTCTGAGGACAGCGCCCTGCCGAGGTCTGTAGACACCCCATTTTTTGACCGACTTTAAGATTCAGACGTCACCAACTGAGCGCTCGGTGATGTTGCATATTGTGCTCGTTCTGAGGTTTCAGAGTCTCGGCTGCGAGCCTTGCCTCCAGACTTCGGGGCTCTTTTGTGCTTTGCCTCGGTTTGCGAACCAGGTCCTGTTTTCTCTATTTTCTCTTCCCGAAGGGAGGGAGAGGTCTCGTAGACCATCTCTTAGTGGCCGTAGGCTACGTTTCGTGGTCGTAGGCTATTTTTCCCGTTTGGAGACCAGTTTCTGATTTTCGGAGCCGTCGGCCGTGTGCCTCGGTTCGGGACCGCTTAACTACCTCCGTTTGCTCCGATTTTTGGCACACACCTTGTTTCCTCTCCTTAGAGGGACACTGTGGCCCGGGAGACCACCTTTGTGGTCGTACGCCACCTCCGGTGCTTAATAGTCAGTTTTCGGGGCCCCTGGCTGCGCGTTTTGGCCCCCGAACCCTCGTTTTGCATCCGTCTTGGCTCATTCTTGGTGTGGACCCTAGTTTCATTGTTAGGAAGGTGATAGTATGGTGTGAGACTACCTTTTCTTCTTGGAGACCACCTTTCTCTTCGCTACCCGATTTTCTTGGCAGGTAGGTGGTCTCCCTCACTTTTGAGCCACAATTTCGGGTCTCCCATACCACCATTGTGTTGTACTCATCTGGGAGGCCACCAATATGGGTAGGCTGACCAGCTTTTCTTCCTAACCCTTTTGAACCTTGCTAGAAAGCTGGTTTTCCTCTCTCCTGGGTCACAATTTCTGGTCTCCCACCATACCACTGAGCTGCATTCATCTGGGAGGCCACCAATCTGGGGTGGCCGACCACTTTTCTTGCTTGAACTTTTTGACCCCTGGTCGGCCGACCAGGGGGAGTGGCCGGCCGACCACTTGAACTGGTCGGCCAGCCTTCTGCTTTTTGCTCTCTCTGAATGCAATCCAGCTGTGCCAGCTAGGAGGCATTTGGACCATCCTCCATACACATGTATGGAGGATCTTCAAAGTTGGTTTTAAGCTTCTTGAAGAAGCTTTAGAGCCTCTCCTCTATAAAGGAGGGGCTGATCTTCCATTGCAAGGGTTGAACCTTTTGTTAAAGGCTTATACACTTCTCCCTCCATAGCTCCCTTCTTCAAGCTCCAAACCCCATTATTCTTGCATCCATTACACCACACCTCCTAGCACAACACCTCCACCATCCGTCCAAGCACCTTGGAACTGATTTGCAGAGGTTGAAGGCTCATTACCTTGGTCCAGAAGTTGCTGAGGGTCGGCTCTACAAGGGTAAGCCTTTATTTCCCTTTTTCTTGCATTATTTTGCTTCATATCTTAGCCCTATTTACGAGCATTTTTAGGTTTCGACATAAACTGAAAACGTTTTCTTTTGAGCTTATAAACATGTTTGCTTAAGGTCATTTTTCTGTTGGGGGTCATCTACCCCCTTCCATGCTTCATTTCCTCGTGTTTTGAGCTATGCATTTGAGCATTTGCATTGGCCTTGGTTTAGCCTTTTAGCCACTGAAATCCAGTGGATTTTTAGTGGCTAACATGTGTCTTTGAGCTTCAAAATCATAGAGGGGTGACCCTCTCACCCCTTGTTCTCTTTACTAGCTTTGTTGGCTTTCCAAAGGAGCTCTATTTTGCATGTTTTGAAGTCATGTTTCAGGCCCTATTTGGTGAGTTTTAAGGTCTGCATAAGCTCTGTCCAGAGCCCTTTTGGCCATTTTGAATGTCTATTATGCATGTGTAGAACAATCCTATTCAAGGCCTTTCAAAGGGGCTTTCACTTGCATGCTTCCTAGACTAATTTCAGGGCCTTTTTGGTGGGTTTTAAGGATGTCATAACCTCTTTCCAGAGGTGGTTTTGCCATTTTGTATGTCCATCATATATGTGTAGAATAACCTCTTGTATGGCCTTTCAAAGGAGTCCATCATTCTTGCATGTGTTGACTGAGTTTCAGTGATTATTTGGGCATATTTTGGCATGGAATACTTCTATTTTTGGCTGGTTTGGTGAGCCCTCATGTGCTTCATATAGTTATAGTGCAACTCATGGTTCACTAGCTTTCTTTGCATGCTTTGTTGACCCTTGATTCTAGCACTTTTTGGCCATGCCTTAAACTAATTTTGTGCATATTTTGGACTGCCCTAGCTCTTTTTTTGGGTCTCATGGTCGAATGATGTTTGTTTTGCATGCTTGTAGTTCAATACCCATGCTTAACTTTGAGTTTTGAGGCTCATTCCATGCATATACTGAGGTGTGTTCATGTTTTGGGTCCATTATACATCATATTTCGGAGCTTGTATGAATGCCATATTGCCATGTTTTCTACTCCTTAAGTGTGCTTGAGAGTTGTCCATGAATGCCTTGTTTTCGGACCATTGAGTGAGCTCCATTTCCTTGCATGTTGAGCCACCATTTTAGGCCATTTTCCCACTGTTTCAGACCTGCCTAGGGTCTGTTTGGGGTTGGTTTTGCCATTTGTGCATCGCTTTGGGTACCTCTAGTGTAACGCACTTCACTAGTTTCGGTACCCGAGCCCCCTAGCATGCATTGTGTGACATATTTGCTTGATTCGGGACCATTGTATATCATGTTTCAGAGCTGGAACTTGTTTGTTTGTATGCCATATTTCATTCCTTGCCATGCCTTGTTAGAGTTGCATGTTGCGCCTTAGGATCGGTCCTTGGCATCCATGCATGTTTGCATATGTTTCGGTTGTCTCATTTCCACCATTGGCCACTGATGTGAGTGTGGCTGAGGTCCACTCATATTGGTGTAAGTCCATCTTGCATTGTGTATGCCATTTTAATCCATAGCATTGCGTATGCTAGGTTGCATGTTAGAGCATTGTGCATGCCATTTTAGTCCATAGCATTGCGTATGCTAGGTTGCATGTTAGTCGCATTGTGTATGCCATCTCATTTGCATTGTGTTTGGGACAAGAGTTAGCCCAAGCACAGGAAACGAGGGACGTTTCGTACTCAAAGTGACGAAACGTGTCTCACTTCCCGGTCGCCGACACTCTGGATTACCCATGATGGAGTCTAGGCCTTGTTGTGTTTATATGTGCATTCATTTCACATCGAGTCATGCAATTCGACTCCTCAGTCATCATGCATCGAGATACGTGATTGGTGGCACGAGGATCGAGGTGTGCATACATATGTGAAAATACTTTGCCATGCCCCTTTCTTGCTCTCTGTTGCAGCAAACCAGAAATCAGCAGCCTTCTAGAGCTTTGTACAACATTCCGGGATTAATTGTAAACAGAGGCAAATCGGGGCATCGCGAGGAATTTCCCGACGAGGCAACGCGAGCATGCATGCATCTTTTATCATTCGGAACAGAGCTGAGGCGGTCCATTTGTTGGCTTGCATGCTAATTTACTTACTTTCCTAGTTAATTTGTTAATTAATTAGGGTTTTGTAATATTTAATTATTTATTCGGACTGTAATTATTTATTCGGACTGTATTATTTATTCGGACCCTCAAAGCGAGGGCACAATTGTGTAATAAGTGTGCGTGTGTGTGATGTATGTCTTCCAACCCCACGTCTTTCTCCCTTTTATTTACCAGCTTATGGTGGTTAGATTATGGCACGTTTCAATTAGCATACTTATGCTCGCATGTTTGCATTCATTCTGTCTTGCATGTACCGGGCTTGGCGCATCATACTAACTGCATCGTATTTCAATTCCAAGTTGAATACGTGTTAGCTGTAGCATCTCATATGCCATTCTTAGAATAGCCGAGCCTATTTTTAGTTGCATTTTGCATGTGTTGCATTAGGCATTTCAGTATAGTTAGGATCATGCATTGATTTCTAACATAGCTTCTGTTTTGGCTCGGAGTACTCGGTGAGTATTTATGCTTTAGCATCTTACATGCGTGTGAGTGACTGCCATGATAGCATGCTTACGATGAGGCTATGTACTTATGTGATATACCTGCCTGAATGCCTGTGGGTGAAGGTTGGGTTATTTGGATTGGAACAATTCATCGACTGCGAGTTTTAAGCCCACTAGATAGTGGCAAATCACCATATTTTCTAAGCCCACCTGAGGGTGGCAAATCCACATCTTAGCCTACTTGCGAGTAGCACCTTCAAACCGTTTTTCAAAACGAACATGAGATGTTTTGTTCTAATTCAGGCGACCCAGTCTATACTTGTATGCTGTGCGCATCACATAGTAATTCTAGGCTAATAACCGGAATAAGAACACATAACGTTTTCAAAACTAGATATCATGGTTAGTAGAGGCCGATCTTTGATCGAGCGAGCGGGGGTGCCCACGAAGTGACCTTCCTCAATCGTACCCAAGTTCCCAAGCCGAGGCAACTTTGGTGATGATGGACACGTGGCCTTAGGCAACGAGTCAGGGTTTCCTAAATTCCCCAAAAATATTTAGGTGGTGACTCTGTATTTGGCAAAGTAGTCCATGTTTGGCACTTCTTTCAAAAAAAATCTATTTTCAAAAACGATTTGCCGGATTTGGACTCTTTGATGATTCATCGGTCTTGCATTGCACTCTGTGAGATTAGATATAGAACCGTGACATTGAGTTCTAAGCTGTAGTGAGCCGAATGAACAAAATGGGATTCCCTCCTGGGATGTTCAGGGATGTCTATAAGGTCGAGGGGCAACGCCCCTGAAGCAAAAATACAAAATGCATTCGAAGTTGCTTGTCCGCTCAAGTGACCATTTATACGCTCAACCGGAGAATGTTTGGTTCCAGAAGTTTGGCCTGTCTGCAAAAGTACTGGGAATGTGTATTTGACGCTCGAGCGGGGCTTTCTATGCTCGAGCGGACCATGTTATATTATTTCGTGAATTTGATATTTCAGATCATTTTTGTAGATCTCTCTCTCTCTAAAAACATTTCATCTCCCTTCTCTCTACTTTTCCTTACGCTAGATTGGATCAAAACATTGATTTCTCAAGATACATTAGAGTTCTGCCATGTGTTCTTCATCAAAGTTGGTTAACTTCTCGAGGGCTTCATTGTGTGTGGTGAAGATCGAGTTTCGACACCGTTGATTTTGGGAGTTTCATCTCATTTCTTCTTCAAAACTTGATGTAGGGATTTTGTTAGAGTTATATATATGTATTTGCAAGATTTATATGATTTTCGAAATCATCTTTCGATAGCTTTGAAAATTGATTGTTGATTCAAGAAGTTGAGCGATTTTGAAAGTGGGTTTGTCTCTTGTTCTTTTAAAATTATCTTATGGGTTTTGATCTTCATTGATTTAAGAAAAGATGATTTTGGAAAGTTTTCTTTCAAAAGGTTTGAGTTGTATAGTTTTGGTGAGAAAACCTAGAATTTGGGGATTTTTTTTAAGAGACTGAAAATCCATGAATGATATTGTTATATTTATTTTGTGTGTCAAAATAAATACATATTTGGAAAATTTCTTATTTATATTCATATAAATGATGAATTTAAGGGAATATGAGAATTATTGTTCATTTTGGAAATTATTGTTCAAAACATTGAAATAGTCTTGAAATGACTAATTGTTGAGGATACTTGAGAAGAGGGAATTGTGTTATTCCTTGGATGATGAATTGGAATAAAAGTATTTATATTCATCTTGTGTTATTGACATATCAATTCATTTGATTACATTAAACTTTGAAAGTTGATTTGAAAACTTGCATTGAGAAAAGAATGTTGAGAAACAAGTTTTCATGGAATGGTTTTGGGGTAAATACGTTGGTAAGTCTTGATAGGTAGTGTAGATGATATTGAATAAGTTGGCCTGAGAGTCCGGGGTGAAAGACTGAAAACCCGCACGGATAGGTGTCAAGCCTTCTGATTAATACCGGTAAAAATGACAAATTGGTAGAACTTGTATAGTCTACTTGCAGACACCGACCTAGGGATTACCAGAGTCGTATTTACCACTCTTGAAATGAATTGTTAAGTTTTGAAGAATTGAAATTGCATGACATCATTGAGCATGAGGGTTTTCAAAGATGAAGATGTGATTTTCTTTCAAAAGAGCATAGCATGTCATGTGCATTTCATCTCTTGAGACTTGTATAAAATGTATATACTTTGTTGAGATTTCCTACTGGGCTTTATGCTCACCCTACGAGATTTTTGTATAGAAAAAGATGTGGTGATGCCGCCTAACTAAAGGTGAGGAAATGTGTGTTGAGAGTACGAGACTCTCGTTTTGCTGTGACTCTGTGTGTAAGCCAAGGGCTGTATGTTTGTGGGTTTAAATAAACATTTTGTGCTACCAGGCTCAAGCCTTGGAAACTTGTAAACATCTTAGGGGTATTTATTTGTTTATTTACTTGTTGTTGGATTAATGTATTGTTGCATGAAGAATTATTATATCATGCAATATAAGTTTGGAAATTTATATTCGGTTTTGCCTGTAAGGGCCATGATTGTTTTATTATCATTTGGGCTAGAAAATTGGGGCGTTACAATTATAGTAAGGTTAGTGGTTATGGTGGGATGAAGTTATTAAAATCTGATGCTGATGTATTGATGTTGGACACATATGTGGGTGAAAACAGAGTAATAGATGTTTATATAGGACACAAGTTGGATGATTATGTAAGTACACAAAGTAGTCAAGTAGGCTCAAGTGTATAAACAAGTAAGGGTAAGGGGGTAATGCCTGATGTTGAATTGGAGGAAGATGAAGATAGTGATACCTATGATCCTGACCAGTCAGACTCACCCTCTGATGAGTTTGAAAAATATAATGACAGTGAATATGAGTAAGGTGATGATGATGCTTTATATGATAAACATGTTGACAAAGATGTGGAATTTGGTGGTTTAGGAAATAGTAAGGATGCTTTGGGTGATGTGGCTGACAATAATGACCTACAAAGCATGGACAACTCATTTGATGAGTTAAGAAGCCTTCATAGCTCCTCTGATGAAGATAGTCAATGCACTAGGATTAAGTACCCTGTTTTCAGTGAGAGTGACATTCATAATCCTACATTCCAACTTGGCATGGAGTTCAAAAAAATGTGTTGTTTAGAGATGCTGTGAAGGAGTATGCTATTAAGTGGGGCAAACAAATCACATTTACTAAGAGTGACAAACAGAGGGTTAGGGCAGAGTGCAAATCTAGTTGTCCTTGGGTTTGCTATGCTTCTTTTGTGAAGGGTGAAGGGTGAAGGGGTGTTTAGGATCAAAACTTTTGTAGATGAACACACATGCAACAGAACATTTGATGTGCCACATGTGAGTAGTAGATGGATTGTCAATAGGTATTGGGAACGGATAAGGTTAAACCCTACTTGGCCAATTAAGTCATTGGCAGACACCATTACAACAGAGCACAATGTCAAAGTTGACTTGCAGAAAGTGAAAACGGCAAAAATTAAGGGTTTCACAATGATTGAGGGTACTGCATCTAAACAATTTGCAATGTTTTGGGGTTATGTAGAAGATATTAGAAGTAGTAATCCAGGAACAACAATTTCCATGAAGGTGAAAGAAGTTCCAAAAGTTCATAAAGAGGATAAGCAAATGTCCAAGCTTAAGAGATTGTATTTGTGTTGGGGTCTATTGAAGAAGAGTTTCCAAAATGCTTGTAGGCCAGTCATTGGAGTGGATGGTTGTCATTTAAAGGGGCCACATGGTGGAGTGTTGTTGATTGCAGTGGGGATAGATGCAAATAATTGTATATTCCCATTTGCCTATGCCATTGTTGAGAATGAGAAAAAGAAAACATGGTTGTGGTTTCTGAATTTGTTGGGGCAAAACTTGAATATTGTGAATTCTCATTGTTACACTTTCATAAGTGACAAACAAAAGGGCCTAATTGATGCAATGGTTGAGCTCTTTCCAGATGCCTCACACAAGTTCTATGTAAGGCATTTGTACAACAATTTCAATGGTCAATTTAAGGGTAGGGTATTGAAGGATTTGTTATGGAAGGCAGCCAGGGCAACCACTGTTGGTGTATTCACTAAAGTAATGGAAGAAATGAAAGGAGTTGATGAAGAAGCATACAATTGGTTGGCTAGAAGAGCTCCAATCCATTGGAGTAGGAGTCATTTCCACAGTTTCCCCAAGTGTGACATTTTGTTAAATGATCTTTGTGAGTGTTTCAATGCAAGCATATTGCAGGCTAAGGATCAACCTGTGCTGTCCATGTTAGAGAAGATAAGAGTTATGTTGATGGAAACAGTTCAAAAAAGAAATGAAGCAATGAAAAGGTACAACAGAAGTGATATACGTTCTAAGATTCAAAAGATTTTGGAAAAGGTCAATGTGAGTGCAGCTGGATGGATTCTTAGATGGAATGGGGGTTCCCAATATGAAGTTGTTGGCCCATATGGTGAGCAATATAAGGTGGACTTGAAAGAATAGACTTGTGGATGTAGGAAATGGGATCTATCAGGCCTTTCTTGTGTCCATGTTGTGGCTGCTGCAAACTATATGGGTGAAGAACCAGAAAAGTATGTGCACCATTACTATAAAGTTGAAACCTACCTGAGGATTTATGAGAACATGTTGACTTCAATCAATGGTAGACAAATGTGGCCAACAAGTCAATATGGTAAAGTGCTACCACCTGATGTGAAGAAGAGAGTTGGAAGGCCAAGACTGAAAATGAGGAAGGACACAGATGTCCCAATTGATGCAACTGATTCAAGTAAGCTGGGAAGGAGGGGAACTCAGATGACATGCAAGAATTGTGGCAAGTTGGGACACAACAAAAGGACATGCAAAGTCAAAGGCCAATTTACTTACCTGAAAGACCCTATGAGTTCTAGTCAAGTAATTCATATATATATATTTTTTTTGGGGATTTTGTTAACTTACACATTGCTAACTTTTGTTTTTTAGTTTTTGCAGTGCCAGCATGGAGGAAGCCAATGTCAGGCCTAGACTGAAGGGAGCCAAACTCAAAGTCAAGTAAAAGAAAGCCTAGTTGGGAGTCAGGTTACAGAAGTAACTCAAGTTAGGAAGAAGAAGTTAACTGTAAGTTTTGCAAAGGCCCTATTTGTTAATTTACAGATGTCTTCCTTGCATATGTCCTAACAATGATGATGGCTATTGCAAGTAACAAAGAGAAAGGTTATGAGAACAAGTGACTCAACTCCATTGCATGCAAGTCAGGATGTGCAGGGGTCTACAATAACTTCCAATACTAACATTCCTGTGCAAGCTCAAATGAGATGGAGAGGAAGAGTGGTGTACAATGTTAGTGCTGTCAAATCTGTTGTGGGTCAAACCAAGAATGTAGCTGACACAAAGTAATGGATGTGAAGGACCACTATTTTTTTTTTTTTTTAAATGTTGGAGAAGGTTTTTGCTACTTTTGTTCATGAAATACAATGTAATGGATGTAAATGTTTTTGCTACTTTTGTTCATATTCCATAACCTTCATAGTGGTAGGGGCTTTTTGTACATTTGAAGCCTGGTTTTTATATTGGCTGCCTCTTTCTTAGTATATGTTTTGAACAACATGAATGGCAAGTGTGTAACTGATCAACGTTTGAATGATAATTTACTCTTGAATTGCTGCTGTTTCCAAGTTATGATGTTCATTGGTTATGTTCACAATTGTTGATATTCATTATTCATTGGTGATGTTCATTGTTCATTGAATTTGGAGTGACAATTATGGTCACAGATTGTGTACCTACTTTTGTATGTTTCCTTTATCTATGTCAGAGTCACCAGACACAAAATAATGGAGACAACATTAATAAGTCACCAAGCACACAATTTTCATCTCAAAAACATATTTTCTATTAACAACACTTCACCCATTGCATATGATTCATAAACAGGATACAGACTCCATTCATTCTTACACTACCATATAACTTCAAACTGTACATTACAAACCATATTCCTACAACCAACCATGACAAAACCAAGCAAATCCGTAGTTTCCTCTCTCTTCGAGTCCTTCTCTTCAGTTGTGCTTCCATTTTATTCAACTTCTTCAACAGCCTAGGACTGATCTGCACTGCCCGATCGTACATGGATGGGTCTATTCAGGTAAAGTGATTACAACCACTGTTAGGGCAACTAAGAAATCTCCTCCCAGGATTTGTGTCAGTCCATGCTGTGTGTATCAGCCTTCTTCTTCCACAAACATTGCAAAACATCTCGTCTACACCACTTGCGTTCCATCTACCTTGATTTCTTGAGCTTCGATTGTTCCTCATTTCTTCGCTCCAATTGATTTCATTGATGCTCTGTTTTTTTCTTCTGTTTGTAGTCATCTCTATTTGTATAGGTTGAAAGGAATACAATGGTAGGTTAGGTTTTGGGGGGAAAAGCCTTAATTTTCCCTCCATGTGAAAGTATAGGGGGCCACGTCACCCATTCCGTCCACGTCCTTGACGAAAATAGACGGCAGGGGTAAAATTAAAAGGAATTCACATAGTATAGGGGTACGCATGAAAATAACAGTAGTCTGGGGGTGTCTTTGAAAAACGTGACAAAGTATAGGGGTAAAAATGAAATAATCTCTCAAAGAATACATTAATACACTCATAAAACAAAAGATACAAAAAGTATATGGATCAAAGTCATCATACATAGAAAGAAAACCATTATTCATTTATTAGATCATCGACAAGTAGAACATCAAACAACAAAAAGGTTGTTAGGACCCCAAACACGGAAAGAGAGCTCCAACGTCCAAGTTGACACAACAAAACACATGTCAGAAAATGATTTTCTAACAGGAACTAAACATCTTCAGCAAATCAAAACACAAAACATACTACAACAAAATTCACTTTTAATGATCTGAAATACAAACCGTGGTGACGATTCTACGACGTGCAATGTAAAGTCATGTTAGAACATGTTTTGAAAAGTCATTCACTTTAATGGTGTGTCATAATATGCCGTTAAAATCACTTTAACAGCGTATTGTACGTTATTTTTTTATTTTTCTACAACTACATATGCACGCAATTAATTCAAAGGACAAACCATGACGTTCATTGCTAGTCGTTAAATATTTAAGATCTTCAAACAACAAAGCAGGCATTATATATGTGTAATATATCTTAATATCTGTAAAAATAGTCTAGAATCTGAAGGCGTTTCTCCGATCTCAGCCAACTGCAAAACGGAAAGCCACACAACCAAGTCCAGGACGTCTCCACTTTTATCCGCGTCTTTAAAACCCAAAACACCAGCCTGATGTAATAACTGAACAATGGAACCCCAATTGACAGATAGACCAGAAAGTAAGCAATCCAACTCGGCTGTAAAATAAGAAAAATTGTCAAACCGTAACCTATTGTCATAAACACTAACGATGCGTGCAATAGGTAGCTGTAAGGTTCCATCTGGAGGACCATCATAATCACGATGATTGAAGTGGCAAATGCTACCGTGTTGGTCAAATAAAATTCTACTACTAGCACAGCTTTGTAAGTAAAGTTTTGACCATCGAAATTGAATAAAACTTTTTCAAGAGGATTGTTCGCATTGGTGGTGGTGAAGTTTCTGCTGCTCTTTTGAGCGGTAGTTGTGTTAGTAGTAGAAAAAAGAATATCTGTCGAAATTCCAGTTGGGAAGTTAAGTATGGCTTGATATGTTGCTGTTGCAATCAGTACCACTATGATCAATACCAGATTGACCATGTCCAATGTCAAAATTTTTCTGCAGGAAACAACAATTCTATAAACAAATTTGAACCATTTCTCTAGAGAGTTCAGTATTGCAGCCACACTATATTTTTTTCTTTTGATCTGAACGTCTTGCACGCTTCAGCAAATTCTTAAGGTCATGTTTTGGATCAGGGTTCAGGGCAATGTCAAAGGCAATGTCTAGGGCTGTAGAGCCCTCTGAATTCTGTTCATTTGTGATGCTGGGTGCTTTGTCAACCAACAGCTTCACTATATGCATTCCAAGAAAAGAAAAAAAGAGTAAGTTGCTGCACTCTCAAAACACCATGTGAAATTGCTTACATGGTGGTTTAAGCCAATAACATAGCGGGAAATCTTATTCATGGAATATGTTGACTTTCACCTTTGTTGTTTTTTATTTTTTGAATCAGCAAAAATGGAGACATTTTATTGATAAAAATCAATCTACAAGGATTATTGAGAGAAATATCAATAAAGGAGGCGAGCGCACAAAGCATTAAAGAAAAACTAATCAACCCCAAATATATTGGCATTGAAATCTGCTGGATTACACCAAACGTGGATGAGGAACCAACTGAAACAAAATAAAACCAAAATGAAATAACAAAAACAACTCCAAATAGTCTAAAACCGCATCAATAGGAACCAAATGTGAAGGGATTGGGCTGGCTTTATTAGCTCTACTGTTTGTTTTCTATTTTTGTTTTCTTGGCTGTAGTGTTGGTCTCTCACCAACTTTGGAGTTGTGCTAGCATATGATCTGGTAGGCCTCGTAGTGCCAACATAGTTCAGATGGCATAGGTCTATTGTGATACTCTTTGCATTTCCTCCACTTTATTGATGTAAGGCAAAATAGTTTCACATTTATTCAACAATAAAGTTCTTTCTTAGCTGATCAGAAAAAAAAAAAAAGGTAAACTATGCAAATGGTTCCTGTAATTTACACGATATGTTAATTTGGTCTTTGTTGTTTCAATTTGCTCAATTTTGTTCCTTAATTTAACAGATTGTGTCATATTAGTTCAATAAATAACGGTTGTTAGGTTTAGTGGACGAAAAGTCAAACGATGTGTCAATTTGGTACATGTAGTTTACACGATGTGTCAATTTGGTCCCTATCAAAATCAAGCAAATTAAAATAACAGGGACCAAATTGACGCATCTTATAAATTACAAGGACCAAATTGACACATCATTTGACTTGTCGTCCACTAAACCTAACAGTCATTATTTATTGGACTAATATAACACAATCCGTTAAATTAAGGGACAAAATTTGAAAAATTGAAACGATAGTGACCAAATTGACACATCGTGTAAATTACAGGGACTATTTGTATAATTTACCACCTCAAAAAAATGTGAAGTCTTAACCCCACATAATTAGAAAATAAGAAATAACTCACTTAGTGTGAATAGCGAATTTTTGTTTGTCAAATATCACGTACAAACTACTAACGTAGCTAGAAATGTCTAGGGAAAAAAGTTCCTACCCCCATTAATAAAATAGTGGTGATACAGACCACTAATTTAGGAGTATTAATGTCAGCTCAAATAAGCTAGCAGTGCAAGAAAAAAAAAAAAAACAAAGGCCAAACTATCACATTAAGGTAGGACCCACAACAATGTTACCTCATTAGTACAGCTTTAGAGCTGCTACTTTAGTGGTCACAAACATTATTTTTAATAAAATGCCTTGCGTAAGGCGTGTACCATAAAAAGTTATTATGCAGTATTATTTATATGTGATATTTTTACTAAGAAAAATAACATTTAACATAAAAATATTTAATATATATAAAGGAAAGCAAAAGGATAAGAGGAGATGTGCATCGTTTTGTTGAGTTTTTACAGCAATATGCAGCGCGGTGTTGCCATGCTCATCTCCCCGACGTAGCACCTGTTGGTTGTTAATCTTCAAAAGGCACTGTAACAAGAGCCTAAAACCATTAGTATTATAATTTTTCACAGCAATGTGCATGACAGTGTTGTCTTGAATTGTCGAATAATTGAAAGAAGCTGGGCAAGCATACAGCAATTCTGCCAAAAGATCCATTATGTCTTCATTATCTCTTTCAATTGTGCCGGCTGCGTAGTGCAAAGGAGTCATCCCTCCCCTTCCTTTCACATGGACAAGCTCACTGTCCAATGCCACCAGCCGTTTCACCGTATCAGAATGCCCATTTTGCAATGCCAGGTGCAAGGGGCTTAGCCCATCTAGATTCAACTTCTTGCCCATTGATGGCTTTAAGCTCACCATTTCAAAGGCAAATTGTGTGTTTCCAACAGACGCGGCTATGTGCAGAGGAGTCTCGACAAAAAGCTTCTCATCTATACCGTCCAAAACGTCTGGTTTTGACCGTATTGCTGCATAAAAGTGTTCAATACTTCCTGTTCGAGCAGCCTCCATCAATTGTTCCATTCTGATGATTTGATGATAGCCTTTTGATTAACAAATTGCTCAAATTTTCTGTTACCTGATGATCACAAGAAGTAATTGTGTCAGCCAACTTTTAGCTAATCAATGTAGCTATAGACTAGTAAAAGATGAATCCAATGCAACCATAAGGAACATCCGAACATGTCATTTATAAAAAAAAAATAAAAATTAAAATATATATATATATATATCTTAGGAATGTCCTTGGAAATTTCTTTAAACTTTAAAGTACTAGAAAAATTCTCAGTGATAGTAGCTCTAAATTGTTAATGACAAAATCAGAATATGTAGTAAAGCTCTGTTTATTTTGGTAAAACATATTTTCTGGTATTTGATATGTTGGAAGAACAATTTTTTTTTTTAATCTATGAAAAATGATCTAATTTGGGAGGATCTAGAATCTTGTTACATGGATGCAGGTACGAATATCAAGTGCAGGTGCATATCTAGGAATCGCACCCATCAAACCTCAAATTTAAAAATAGGAGAACTCTGGAAAAAAAATGGATATATTTATGAAAAAAATGGTGTTATATCACTACAATATACAATGATTTTCGACCAGGCAAACCCTAAGATTTATGAAGCTTAAGGCTAAGAGTGTAAAAATGGCCCGCGGCCCAGGTTGGGCCGGGCCCGATTAGACACAAGCCCCGAGCCCAGCCTGGGACCATTGGCTTAGGCCTAGGCCATCATTTTTTAAGTCCAACCTGGCTCAAAACCCACTCAAAGCTCCACCCGAAGTCCATTGTCATTTTTTATAGAAAATAATAAAATTTTGGTGGGAAAAATAGAATAAAAAAATTATAAAAAAAATGTTCAGGCCCGACCGAGCCTGAGCTCGAGCCCAGGCCAAGGCCTGAATACCCCTAGGCCTGGGTTGGCCCGCCCAGCTTGAATTTTGGCTGGAGTTCACGCGGCCCATGGCCGGGCCGACCATGCCAAATTTACACCCCTACCTAAGGCAAACAATGAAAATGGGGCCCTCATATATATATAATAATAAAATCTAGGCATAAAATGAGATAAGTATCAACAAGTTTTTTATTTAAGTTTACTTGCACATATAATTATTAAAATTATAAATTAAAATTTACTTTTATATATTAAAATAGGAAGAAATCATTACAAATACTCAAAAATATTAAAAATTAGGCCAAAACAACACTTTGTTTGTATATGTTTTAATTTCAATTGGATCAAACTAGACTTACAAATAATTTTTTTTTCATATGGGCCCAATCGAATTTTTTGGGCCCTTTAGACTAGCCTAACGCAACAAAAATAAATTGGGCCTATTTGAATTTGTAATATACTATAAGACACTACTAAATTTGGGGGCTCTATTTTGGGCTATTTTTTGGGGGCCTAAGGCACAGACCTTAGCCCAAGACCAGTTCTGATTTAAAATTTTATTGCAAAAAATATTAAGAGATCAATTTTTGTTGTCATCAGAGTGGTCACTAAAATATTGTCCTAAAAGATATAAAATAGTAACAATAAAAAAAAAGACCTTTAGCGATCAAATTTTGAAAATGTCACTAATAAAAAAAAAATTAGGGATTAACAATTTCGTGCCAAAAAAGATTTACTTTTTAAGATGAATTTTTAGTCTAAAAAGATAGTAATTCATAACTAAATGTCTATTTTCGTCACTAAAATTATGATAATATATAACACTTTTGGCAACTAAGGTAATTTGTCCCTAAATTTTTGTCTCTAAAATCTTAATTTCTATGCAATATATAGTGTCAAAAAGGTATTTTATCATTTTATAATTATTATACAACAATATATACATATAAAAATAGTATTAAATACAAATATATAAAAGCGTCTAATGAAAAGTATTAAACGTATACCTCACACCATTGTTCAAGTATCGAGTGACCGATATGAATATTTAATTCATTCCAGAATACACACTCTCAAATGTTATAATTAAAAAATAATAATGAGTCATAACTAAACACCACATAAGGAATAATTAGATTTTTTCAATTATAACCAAAATAATAATCACAATAGGTTATAACCAATATCGCAACGACCTTATTTGTTGCAGTTTATTGTAAACTAAAAGCAAATAATCAGAAAGTAGTTACTAAAAGCATTTATTTCCCAACTTTTAGATAATCAACTATTTTTTAAACTTATGTAAGCTATTTCTGCTTAATAAATTGTAGGCAAAAGTTAACTAACTAGGCCTAGCCTAGTTGG
This sequence comes from Camellia japonica, assembly GCA_030407325.1. NCBI lineage: Eukaryota > Viridiplantae > Streptophyta > Magnoliopsida > Ericales > Theaceae > Camellia > Camellia japonica. The sequence continues at coordinate 94,590,841 of JAPPVO010000013.1, read as the reverse complement.
CCAACTTGACTCTCCTAAAGACTTAGTCTCATGAGGAATGTCATAGATTCAACTCTCCTTTAAGAGGTAGTTGAATTAGGAGGCAAGCACTTGATACTTTGTAAGGGTGGGGCAACTTACTCTCATAAGTACTAATCTAATAACTAACAACTGACTTTCTCTACTAAAAAAAACAAAATTGTAGGCAAATTTTTTTTTTAGATGGTGTTGTAGGCAAAAGTTGGTCATAACAAAATCATAACTAATATTATAATATGTCATAATTAAATATTACAAACGTCATAACTGGAATATATAATACACCCAAAATGAAGTGTGTATTATAAAATTTTCAATGTGACATATGTTCGTACAACCAAAATGCTACACATGACTCAAGTAGAGCAATAGTAATGATGAATGCAGATGCCAGATTCGAGCAAAAATAAAGAAGGCTCAGATTATTTACTTGACAACGAAGTGGGTGTTGACCAGCCAACAAACAATTGAAGACAAAACAAATTGGAACCAGCAAAAGAAGGAAGAGAGATTGGTTTAAGGAGTTTGAGGGACTTGCATGCAGGTTGTGTACATATATAGGCATGCAATTGCATTTAGATTAGGCCTTCTTTTTTTCTTTTCTTTTTTTTTTTTTTTTTCCTTTTGAGAAATTACAACAACAACAAAAAATTCTTTTTTAACAAATAAATTTTGAGTTTTTAATTTTATCAATTTAAATCTTAATAGGGAAAATTATGTAAATAGTCCCTGTTGTTTACATGATGTGTCAATTTGGTCCTTGTAGTTTTAATTTGCTCGATTTTGCCCTCTTAATTTAACGGATTGTGTTATTTTAGTTCAATAAATAACGGTTGTTAAGTTAATTTAACAGAAAGTCAAACAATGTATCGATTTAGTCCCTGTATTTTTTACAATGTGTCAATTTAGTCCCTGTCAAAATCGAGAAAATTGAAACTACAAGGACTAAATTGGCACACCGTGTAAAGTACAGGGACCAAATTGACACATTGTTTGACATTCCGTTAAATTAACTTAACAACCGTTATTTATTGGACCAAAATGACACAATCCGTTAAATTAAGGGGCAAAATCGAGCAAATTAAAACTACAGGGACCAAATTGACACATCGTGTAAACTACAGAGACTATATGATCCAAATACAATTTTATGTTTTTTGTCAATCAGATTCAATGGAAGACTTTGTTAACAAAGCATGTGTGCATGACATGCGCTAATTAAACATCAAATTTCTGCAAAGTTGTATTTCGGTCTCTATATAGTTGTGGTTATCTTCTATGGCATGGCACACACAAAATAAATTAATTAATTAATTTCAAGAAAATATTGCATATATTATACATAATGTGACTAGATTCTCTCTCATTTCTCCTTTATCTCCTTGTTTAAATCTCTCCCTACCCTACAATAAGAGTTCAAATATAATTCAATGCTACAACACACTATAAGCAAGTCTCATGCGATGTGAGACACAAGATATGTCTCTTTAGTGACAAATACCTAACTTCTCAAATGATTATTTTATGTGAAACACAAGATATATCTTGTTTCTTTAGTTCTAAATTAAAAAGAGTGATGGCTACCTCACCATATGGGACAAGAATCCTGTGAGAGACCCAACATATCTTTTTAGCACACTGAAGTGTTTGTAAGACATGGATTCAAGGTTCTAAATCGCGGTATTGGG
>JAPPVO010000013.1:94429553-94589035 GCA_030407325.1 Camellia japonica | reverse complement strand
AAAGAATCTGATAAGGAACCTCAAGAAACTCCATGGGTAACAACGGAGGGAGCTTTCTCTCTCTATATTCTAGAGAGAGAAGCTCTCAACCTAATTAGTGGTAACTAATTCAAGCAAATGTTGTAATTATTTAAGTAGAATGGTTAGTTAGATACTTTATGTCGTAATTAATTAGCTTAATTGCTTTGTAATTAATTAGTGAAGTATTTAGCTAATTAGATTGATTTGCAATATTTAATTAGCTTAGAATAGTTGGTTAAATTGTGTTGTAATGGTTAGCTTAATTAGCATAGCTAGTTAGTTAGCTTATTTATCCGGACCCTCTTTCGCGATGGCATATTGTTGTAATAAGTGTGCGTGCATGTGTGTATGTCTTCCAACCCCACGTCTTTCTCCCTTTTATTTAATCACTTTTGATGGTAGGATTAGGGACATTTTCACTTAGCATACCTCATGCTCGCATGTTTGCATCCATTCATTCGTATTGCATGCACCGAGGCTCGGCGCATCATTTAAACTGCATTGTAATTTTAATACTTCTTTGAATACGTATTTAATCGCATGTTGTTCAAATCGATCCATATGACATATTTGTAGTCGAGCCTATTAATTGCATTATTGCATGCGTTGCATTAGACATCTTGTATAGTTAGGATCATGCATTTTTCTAACTAGTTTTTGTTTTCGCTCGAAGTGCTTGGTGAGCTTTTATGCTTTAGCATATTTGCATGAGCGTGATTGCCATATTGCCATGATTAAGCATGCTTGCCATGAGGCTATATGTTTACTTGCTAAACTGCATGAGTGCCTGTGGATGAAGGCTTGTTGTTTGAATTGGAATAATTCAATGAATGTATGTTTTAAGCCCACTTTGTTGAGTGGCAAATCATGTTTTAAGCCCGCTATGTTTGGTGGCAAATCTGCATCTTTAAGCCCACTTGACGGTGGCAACTTCAAACCATTTTCGAAAACAAACATGAGTTGAATTTGTTCCAAATTGAGCAAACTAGTCTATATTTGCTTGTGCGCATCACATAGTAAGGTTAGATTAATAACTGGAACAAGAACACATAATGTTTATAAAACATCATATCATAATTAGTAGAGGCCGATCTTTGATCGGGCGAGCGGGGTGCTCATTTTAGGACCTTCTCCTCTTGTACCCAAGTTCCCGTGCCGAGGCAACTTTGGTGATGACAGACACGTGGCCTTTGGCACAAGTTAGGGTTTCCTAAATTTCCCCCAAAAATAAAATATTTAGGTAGCGACTCTGTATCTCGCAAAGTAGTCTAATTTTGGCATTATTTGATTTAAAATCGATTTTCCAAAAAGGTTTGCCGGATTTGGACTCCTTGGTGATTATCAGTTTCACATTGCACTTGTGAGACTAGATTCAGAACCGCGGGAGTTCGAACTGTGAGGCCTTTCTTTTCAAACCCTTTCCGAAATGCGGGGTGCGGAAAATGGCGAGTCCACAGCAGCCTTCAGTAATCTAATCATATCTTTTTATGTACTTAGAATTTAAATGAGACACCACCACCATTGGAAACTAGACTTCTAGGGCTTGAATTTAGACTCAAGAATCACTTAAAACCGAGTCTGGATGAGAGAGATATGCTCAATTGAAGTTGCAAGGTATAAGCTAAAACAGGGCTGGCTGCACATGCTTCCATCTTGGACACTTGTGCGGTGGCTGGGCCGCTCGAGCGGTGGACTTGGATGTTTGAGCGGTGGGTCAAGATAGAAAAAATGCATTCTGCATGCTTATGCGCCCAAGAAAGGCCGCTTGAGCACCAAGCAAGCAGAAACAAAACTTGGGGCTGTTCTTCAAGTTCTAAGGCTTCTTAACTTGATTTTATTCATTTTCAAGTCCCAAAGCACGATGTCTAAGGTCCAAATGTATAGATAAAGAATGCATAACTCATGGAAAAATAGTTTTATACATTAAATTCAAAATTTTATGAAACAATTCATAGATTTTTGTTTAGAAATTCAACACTTCTTCTCTTTACTACAATCCTCCATTTTCATCTTTTTTTAAACATAGATTAAACTCTCAAAAATCATCAAAACTAAAGGGAAACATGAAATAGCCATTGTCGACTCTTCCAACTCAAATTAAGCCCAATCAAGACAACGCCCGGCCCACCAATGCTTTCAAAGCACTGCAGATCTCTCTCTCTCTCTCTCTCTACAGAGCAGCTATGGAAATCACTACATGTATCGTTGAGGCTCTCATTCCAATTGCGGTCTTGAGAGGGTAATTTGTAAACAAATTGGGCCGAGCTAGGAAAAGTCTTCTTTGGAAGTTGGGCCACACAATGGGCCGAGATAAGAGCTGGTGTAGCTCGGTTTTGGGCTAAGAAGACACTAGGCCGGTCAGAGATGGGTTGTCAGGACTTAGACCTAGCTATCTGAAGGTATTCCTTTATTGGACCGAGATATTGTCAATAGAGAGAACCGAGCTGTGCGTAGCTCGGCAGGGTGCCACTCGATAGATCGGCTTCCGGTCACATGGCCCGAAAGACAGGGGACCGAGGTAAGGTAACTTGGTCAGGAATGTATATCTGAGCATAAGGAAGTGGCCATCTCACTTGGTTGGTAGTGAGTAGGAGTGTGACTCCTAGGGGGACTCTGCTAAGGATAGTAGAGTCCTACTAGGATTGTGCAAACGATCTCACTTGGTTGGTAGTGAGTAGGGTGTGTGATTCCTAGGAGGACTCTTATAAGGAGAGTTGGAATCCTACTAGGATTGGGCCAGGCAGAGTCTATAAAAGCTCATAGCAGGACCTATGGACAGGTATCACAATCACAATTCTTACTCTCATAAACACAGAGCTTTTTGTCTATTGTCTATTTGCTGACTTAGGCATCGGAGAGGTTTCCGGCACACACCTGCCGGCTAGCACACGTTTGTGTTTTTAGGAAGTAAAGCGACGACGTTTGGAGAAGTACAAACTTGATCAACAGGATTATACGAGAAGATTATTTCGTGCTTGTCCAATTGGCGCCGTTTGTGGGAAGCAATCACAAAGAACAAACCTCTTGATTAAGTTTTTCTTTCAATTGATTTCAATGGCGCACAATGAAGACTTGTCACACTCTGCTATTGATGGGCGAACCCCGGAGCGGGGTAGGAGGTGCGAATGCTTGCCTTTTATCCCTCCCATGGCAGAGTTAGATCCCCAGCGACGGAACCATCAGAGGGACACACGAGAAAGACGGGACTCCAGTCCTCGTCGCTCCCAAAGCCCTGAAGGCAAAGGCGGAGGTTGGATCCTCAGGTTCTAGAAGATCGGGTAACGGAGCAAGACAAATTGATACGGAGGATGGCGGCAGACATGGAGACGATGAAGCGCCAGATAAAAGGCAAAGGGGTGGCAACAGAAGAGGGGCGCAAAGGCAACACACGCTCTTACCACTCAGAAGATCGTGACAGACAAGTCACACCATCACAAGCTGAAAGTAGAAGCCTCAGGTTAGGCGATATACAAACAAGGACTTCCAGGACTCGTTACTCCTAGTCCGAGAGAATGAGGACTGAAAGGTCTCACACAAAAGGAAGCAGTTATCGGCCTTCACATTCCCATCAAACGACATCTAGGCACGCGAAGTTGCCTAGGTCGGCAGACCTGCGGACGATGCTAGAGGAAAGGGCTCGAAGGAGTGAAGACACTCAGGCTCGCGACCTCCATAGAGTCTTAACACTGCAGTGGTTAGCTCCTAGAACACATGGGAGCATCGAGGTTGAGATGCTAGTACCACGCCTTGCTTGCGAGCCAGCAGACAAAGTGTTAGCAAGGTTGCAGAGCTCGTCGTTCGTTCTGGCGATTGAGAACGCACCATTACCCGCAGGCTTCCACTAGCCTAAGTTCACAATCTATAAGGGGAAGTCAGACCCCTACATGCACTTGAGCCACTTTGGCCAAGTTATGGCCATACATCGACGGAACGAAACTCTAATATGCATCTTGTTTCCGTCAAGCTTAGGCGACCTGGGCTTGACTAGTTTAAACGGTTACCGGAAGGTAGCATAGCTACATGTGTGCAACTAGCGGAGGCATTTGTGACCAGATTCAGAACAAACACCAAGACGCTAGTGGAGATTGACTAGCTTCTCTCTATAGGCATGGGCCAGAAGGAAACATTGAGGTCCTACAATAACCGGTATTGAGAGACTTTTAATCAAATTGGAGATTATCCCACAAACCTAGCTATCACACAGTACAAATGAGGTTTGCTAGTTGATAATAAATTAAGGGATTCAATGACAATGACGCCGCCTCTTACTATGGAAGCCCTAATGGAGAGAGTGCACCAACACATCTTGGTAGAGGAAGATGGCATGCGCACCAAGGCAGAGTCAGATACAAACAGTGATGTCGAACAAAAAAACCCTTGGAAAAAATTAACACGAAGGACCAACCAAGTAAAAAATCTTTGCCCAGCTGGGGGCAAAGTGGGCTGGCAGGATTGACCAACTCTTTCCAACAAGTCTTTGCCCGACTGAGGGGCAACAAAAAAGGTTGGCAGGTTTGACCAACACTTTTTTCATTCTTTAGCCGAGATAAGGATCTAGGCTTCAGAAGGTTGGTAGGTTTGACCAACATCTAGTCCATCAGCCGAGATAAGGATCTAGGCTGATGGAAGTTTGGCAGATTGGGCCAAACATATCCTGTTCTTCAGCCGAGATAAGGATCAAGGCTGAAGAAGGTTTTTAGTAGGTTTGACCAATATCTAGTCCATCAGCCCAGATAAGGATCTAGGCTGACAAGGTTTGGCAGGTTGGGCCAAACCTATTCTTCAGCCGAGATAAGGATTGAGGCTGAAGAAGGTTAGCAGGTTTGACCAACATCTAGTCTATCAGCCGAGATAAGGATCTAGGCTGATGGAAGTTTGGCATGTTAGGCCAAACATATCCTGTTCTTCAGCCGAGATAAGGATCAAGGCTGAAGAAGGTTAGCAGGTTTGACCAATATTTAGTCCATCAGCCGAGATAAAAATCTAGGCTGACGGAAGTTTGGTAGGTTGGGCTAAACATATCCTATTCTTCAGCTGAGATAAGGATCAAGGCTGAAGAAGGTTAGCAGGTTTGACCAACACTTTTTCTTTCTTTAGCCGAGATAAGGATCTAGGCTCAGGAAGGTTGGCAGGTTTGACCAACAATTTTTTCATTATTCAGCCGAGATGCGTATCTCGGCCAAAGAAGGTTGGCAGGATCAGGTAAGGCCAAACTAATTAGTTCGGCTAGGCATGTAGTCGGAATGATGCAAAACATTGAAAAAGATATACAGTAATCGAGCAAAGAGATCAAAAATTTTCATTAATTGGAAGATGATTACAAAAGGTGTGACATATAGCCCGGTTACATAAAAAGAACACCTTTTCGTGCGATTGCGAACTCGAAGGGTATAAATGTTGAAGGAAAAAATACGGGGCTGTTCAAATTTTTGGAGGTACATGACGGTTGTAACAGGAGAACGAGGATAATGGGGGCACACCACGTATCTTGGGAATGACGTCGTGCCAGATTAGTGGAAGGACATGTTGAGCAACTAACAAAACTTATTGGGGTCGAACGAGTTATGAAACCAAACGACTTTTCTAGCTCGGCAGAGTTGGGCATTCTCAGCTTAGCTGGAGGAAAATAATCCCAATCATGCTACGCAGATGGAATTAAGGGGCAATTGAGAGGGTAATTTGTAAACAAATTGGGCCGAGCTAGGAAAAGTCTTCTTTGGAAGTTGGGCCACATAATGGGCCGAGATAAGAGCTGGTGTAGCACGGTGTTGGGCTAAGAAGACACTAGGCTGATCAGAGATGGGTTGCCAGGGCCTAGACCTAGCTATCTGAAGCAAGTCCTTTATTGGACCGAGATGTTGTCAATAGAGAGAACCAAGCTGTATGTAGCTCGGCAGGGTGCCATTCGATAGATCGGCTTCTGGTCACACGGCCCGAATGACAGGGGATCGAGATAAGGTAGCTTGGTCAGGAATGTATATCCGAGCATAAGGAAGTGGCCATCTCACTTGGTTGGTAGTGAGTAGGAGTGTGACTCCTAGGGAGACTCTGCTAAGGAGAGTAGAGTCCTACTAGGATTGTGCAAACTATTTCACTTGGTTGGTGTAGACGTCCCCGAACGTCCCGGGAGGAGATCCCATTTTGTTCATCGGGCTCACTACAGTTCGGACTCAATGTCACGGTTCTGTATCTAATCTCGCAGAGTGCAATGCAGACCGATGAATCAAAAGAGTCCAAATCTGGCAAATCGTTTTTGAAAAACAGATTTTAGAAAGAAGTGCCAAACATGGACTGCTTCGCCAGATACAGAGTCACCACCTAAATATTTATTTTGGGGGAATTTAGGAAAACCCTGACTCGTTGCCTAAGGCCACGTGTCCGTCATCACCAAAGTTGCCTCGGCTCGGGAACTTGGGTACGATTGGGGAAGGTTACTTCGTGAGCACCCCCGCTCACCCGATCAAAGATCGGCCTCTACTAACATGATATCAGGTTTTGAAAAACATTATGTGTCTTATTCCGGTTATTAGCCTAGATTTACTACGTGATGCGCACAGCATACAAATATAGACTGGATCGCCTGAATTGGAACAAAACTCATGTTTGTTTTTTGAAAGCGGTTTGCTACTGCAAGTAGGCTGAGATGCGGATTTGCCACCCTCAAGTGGGCTAGAAAACATGATTTTGCCACTCTCAAGTGGGCACTTAAAAAACTCTCATTTGGTGAATGTTCCAATTCAAATAACCCAACCTTCACCCACAGGCATTCAGGCAGTTATATCACATAAGCACATAGCCTCATGGCAAGCATGCTATCATGGCAGTCACTCACACGCATGCAAGGATGCTAAAGCATAAATATTTACCGAGTACTCCAAGCCAAAACGGAAACTAGTTAGTAATCAATGCATGATCCTAACTATGCTGAAATGCCTAATGCAACACATGCAAAAATGCAACTACAATAGGCTCGGCTATTCTAAGATGGCATATGCGATGCTACAAATAACATGCATTCAACTCGGAATTGAAATACAATGCAATTAGTATGATGCGCCGAGCCCGGTGCATGCAAGACAAATGAATGAATGCAAACATGCGAACATATAGATGCTAATTGAAACATGCCCTAAAACTAACCATCATAAGCTGGTAAATAAAAGGGAGAAAGACGTGGGATTGGAAGACATACATCACACACACGCACACTTATTACAACATTGCCCTCGCTCGGAGGGTCCGAATAAATAATACAGTCCGAATAAATAATTAAATATTACAAAACCCTAATTAATTAACAAAATAACTAGGAAAGCGAAATAAACTAATATGCAAATCCATGGACTGCCTCAGCTCTATTCCGAATGATGAAAGATGCATGCATGCTCGCGTCGCCTCGCCGGGAAATTCCTCGCGATGCCCCAATTTGCCTCTGTTTGCAATTGATCCTGGAATGCTGTGCAAGGCTTTAGAAAGTTGCTAATTTCTGGTTTGCTGCAACAGAGAGCAAGAAAGGGGCATAGCAAAGTATTTTCACATATGTATGCACACCTCGATCCTCGTGCCACCAATCACGCATCTCGATGCATGATGGCCGAGGAGTCGAATTACACGACTCGATGTGAAATGAATGCACATGACAACATAACTAGGCCTAGACTCCATCATGGTTAATCCGGAGTGTCGGCGACCAGGAATTGAGACATGTTTCGCCACTTTGAGTACGAAACGTCCCTCGTTTCCCATGCTTGGGCTAACTCCTATCCCAAACACAATGCAAATGAGATGGCATACACAATGCGACTAACATGCAACCTAGCATACGCAATGCTATGGACTAAAATGGTATACACAATGCACGTGGCACAACATGGCAATGCACTATGCACTAACATGCAACCTAGCATACGCAATGCTATGGACTAAAATGGCATACACAATGCAAGATGGACTTACACCAATATGAGTGGACCTTAGCCACACCCACATCAGTGGCCATATGATGGAAATAAGACAACCGAAATACATGCACAAATGCAAAGGACCGAACCTAAAGCATCAAATCCACTCTACCAAAGCATGGCAAGGGATGAAATATGGCATAGGATGGCACATGATACAGCTCTGAAATGGCATAAAAGATGGTCTCGAAACATGCAAGTATGTCACGCAATGCAAGCTAGATGGCCTGAATACCGAAACTAGTGAAGCGGGTTACACTAGAGGTACACAAAGCGATGCACGAATGGAAAAACCAACCCCAAATAGACCCTAGGCAGGTCTGAAATAGTGGGGAAATGGCCTAAAATGATGGCTCGGAATGCAAAGAAATGGAGCTCATTCAATGGTCCGAAAACAAGGCATTCATGCACAACTCTCAAGCGCACTTAAAGAGGAGAAAACATGAGGATATGGCATTCACATAAGCTCTAAAATATGATGCAAAATGACCCCAAAGCATGAAAATACCTCAGTATATGCATACAATGGACCTTGAAACTCAAGGCTAAACATGGATATTGAACCACAAGCATGCAAAACAAGCATCATTCAACCACGAGACCCAAAAACAGAGCTAGGGCAGTCCAAAATATGCACAAAATCAGTTCAAGGCATAGTCAAAATGTGCTAGAATCAAGGGTCAACAAAGCATGCAAAGAAAGCTAGTGAACCATGATTTGCACTACAACTATATAAAGCATACGAGAGCTCACCAAACCAGCCAAAAAAAGAAGTATTCCATGCCAAAATATGCCCAAAAACTCACTGAAACTCAGTCAATGCATGCAAGAATGATAGGCTCCTTTGGAGGGCCATGCAAGGGGTTGTTCTACACATATAAGATAGACATACAAAATGGCAAAACCACCTCTGGAAAGAGGTTATGAGGGCCCTAAAACTCATCCAAAATGGCCTGAAATTAGTCTAGGAAGCATGAAAGTGAAAGCCCCTTTGAAAGGCCTTGAATATGATTGCTCTACACATGCATAATAGACACTTTATATGGAAAAATGGGCTCTGGACAGAGCTAATGCAGACCTTAAAACTCACCAAATAGGGCCTGAAATATGGCTTTGAAACATGCAAATAGGGGCCCCTTTGGAAGGCCAACAAAGCTAGTAAAGAGAACAAAGGGTGAGAGGGTCACCCCTCTCTGATTTTAGGGCTCAAAAACACATCTTAGCCACTCAAAATCCACTGGATTTCAGTGGCTAAAAGGCCAAACCAAAGCCATCACAAATGCTCTAATGCATAGCTCAAAACATGAGGAAATGAAGCATGCAAGGGGGAAGGTGACCCCAAACAGGAAAATGACCTTGAACAAACTTGAAGAGAAGCTCAAAACAAGACTTTTTCATTTTATGAAAAAGCTCGAAAATGCTTGCAAGTAAGGCTAAAATATGAAGCAAAATAAGGACCAAAGGAGGGAATATGTGACTTACCCTTGTAGCACAGAATGCAGCAAGCTCTGGACCAACAAAGTGAGCTCTCAACCTCTGAAAAATAGCTCCAAGGTACTTAGGATGGTAGTGGAGGTGTTGTGCTTGGAGGTGTAGTGTAAATGGCCAAGAATAATGGAGTTTTGAAGCTTGAAATGGAGAGATATGGAGGGAAGTGTATGTATGCCTTCACCAAAGTTTTCAACCCTAGCAATGGAAGAGGAGGCCTCCCTTTATAGAGAAGAGAGGCCAAAGCTTCTCAAAGAAGCTTCAAACATCCTCCATACACGTGTATGGAGGATGCATCAAATGGCTCCCAGCTGGCACAGCTGGAACACATTCAATGAGACCAAAAAGCAGGAAGCAGGCCAACCAGTTAAGGTGGTTGGCCGGCCACTCTCCCTGGTCGGCTGACCAGGGGTCAAAAAGGTTAGGTTGAAAAGGTGGTCAGCCTACCTATATTGGTGGTCTCCCAGATGAATGCAACACAGTGGTGATATGGGAGATCCGAAAATGTGGCTCAAAAGTGAGGGAGACCAAGGGGTCAAAAGGGTCAGGAAGAAAAGGTGGTCGGCCTACCCATATTGGTGGTCTCCCAGATGAATGCAACATAATGGTGGTATGGAAGACCCGAAATTGTGGCTCAAAAGTGAGGGAGACCACCTTCCTGCCAAGAAAACCAGGCGGCGAAGAGAAAGGTGGTCTCCAAGAAGAAAAGGTGGTCTCCCACCATACTACCACCTTCCTAACAATGAAAATAGGGTCCATGCAAAAAATGAACCCACACCGATGCAAAACGAGGGTTCGGGGGCCAAAACGCGTAGCTAGGGGCCCCGAAAACAGGTTGTTAGGCACCAGAGGTGGCGTATGACCACAAAGGTGGTCTCCCGGGCCACATTGTCCCTCCAAGGAGAGGAAACAAAGTGTGTGCCAAAAATCGGATCAAATTGAGGTAGTTAAGCGGTCCCAAACCGAGGCATACGGTCGATGGCTCCGAAAACTGAAAACAGGTCTCCAAACGGGAAAAATGGCCTACGACCACGAAACGTAGCCTACGGCCACTGAGAGATGGTCTACGAGACCTCTCCCTCCCTTCGGGAAGAGAAAACAGAGAAAACAGGACCTGGTTTGCAAACCGAGGCAAAGCGCAAAAGAGTCCCGAAGTCCGGAGGCAAGGCTCTCAGCCGAGACTCCGCAACCTCAGAACGAGCACAATATGCATCATCACCAAGCGCTCAATCGGTGATGTCTGAGTCTTAAGGTCGGTCAAAAATGGGGTGTCTACAGTTGGTAGTGAGTAGGGTGTGTGATTCCTAGGAGGACTCTTATAAGGAGAGTTGGAATCCTACTAGGATTGGGCCAAGCAGAGTCTATAAAAGCTCATAGCAGGATCTATGGATAGTTATCACAATCACAATTCTTACTCTCATAAACGCAGAGCTTTTTGTCTATTGTCTATTTGCTAACTTAGGCATTAGAGAGATTTCTGGCACACACCTGCCGGCTAGCTCACATTTGTGTTTTTAGGAAGTAAAGCGACGAAGTTTGAAGAAGTGCAAACTTGATCAACATGATTATATGAGAAGATTATTTTGTGCTCGTACAGGTCTCATCACCAAGGTACTATTCCTAAGTCCAGCTTGTTTAAGAATTTGACTATTTAATTATTTTATTAAATAAAAAAAAATTGTATTTAAAATGATTGATAAATTCCTTTCAGTTGAATAGATGATTAGAAAAAAAATAATTGATTGATATATAAAATGTGACATTTTATGTTATTAATAACTTTTTTTAACTTATGGGCTCAATGTATTTTCTCTTGACTATTTTAACTATATTAACCAAAAAATATATATATATTGTTCCCAACCATCTTCCTTTCTTATCTAGGGTTTGCTATATATATATATGTCACGACCCAATCTCGGCAAGGCAACCCCGCCAAAAGGGTGCACTTCAAACGCTATAACACCTGTACACAATAATCACCTTTACCTCTTCGATTGGCCAATATATATGAGATGATCCATTCAAAGACAAAAAAATATCATCATACTACTAAGATAGTTCCCATGCACCACTACCCAAAAAATAAAACATACTATTCATGAATCCATCAATACATCCAACTTCACAAAGCAAATATTTACAATCAACCTCCTTCATAAAACAAAGGATAAAATTATATCCTAGAGTGACCCTAAGTAAACCTGAACTACCAGATGCTCACATTTGATCCTTCAGAAACTCTAGTCTTCCAAGTTGAGGCGAGCCACACAAAAGTCTAGGAATCTTAAAAAAAAAAAAAATTGATTAAAAAAGAATGAGCTAGAGCCCAATGAGTTTACAAATCTCATGGAGTTATAAAGCTTGCTCCTTCCAATTGTGCTCAAAATAAGATAATAAACACAAGAGCTTAATTGGACTAAAATTTATACAGATTGAGAAAGTTTTGCATAAACCGTTATCAAGATTTTTCCAAAGAATCTCATAATGTAGGAAAAATACATTTGGATAAGGAAAATAAACAAAAATACAACTTTTCAATACATTAAGATTTCATGCCCATCATACGAACCACTACATAGCCTTAGGGTCGCGTTACCTCGCGACTTAGGTGGTGACGGTACCGTTACCCTAAACATAACCATAGGAACATAACTCATGTTATTGTAGCACTTCAATTCTCATTTCAATGTTTCGGTCTCCAGGACCCCTTATGTACAACGACCCTTATGGTCCTTAAAACATTTCGGTCCCCAAGACCCCAAAGCATTTAGGCCCTTGTAGCCCCAAAGGCTATATTCGGTTATATGATTAATAAAAAAAATACTCTCGCATAACGTTTCATTGTCATTTAATCATCATCATCATAAAATTTGAAGGACTCAACTTAAATAAATTCTCATAAAAATTAATGCTTCATTATACAAATGAAATCATATATTTATTTAAAACTTAACCTTTGACCTCAATAAATTTATAGATTTTCTTTTTATACATATATCATGATGAAATGTGTTACTTCCTTTGATTCAAAAATATTTCAAACTTTGTATTAAAGATAAAGATAAGGTAAATTTCTATGGTAAGTATACTCACCTCCAAAATAGCAAAAGTGTAGATTTGAAACCCTACGAGTTAATTCCCAAGAGGTGTAGAGACGCCATCCTCCAATCCTAACAATTAGTAAATAAGATCTAAAATTAGGGGAAAGCTTTTAATGAAAATTACAACATCTACAAAATTGATCCTAAATAAGACATGCTATGGAATGAGAGCTAAAACCAAACTAAAGAACTCCTCCAACTTCAAGTCACCCAAACAAACAACTTATCCAAACTCCACAACACCCAAACTTTGTACATTTTTGAGTTATTAACTTTTTTTTAAATCTTCAACCAATTTATATGCACAATAACACCATCAATTAAACCACAAAAGTCAAAAATCAACATTTTCATAAACTCAACAATTTAGATAAAACCACTTCAATCATTAATAAAATTCCTCCAAAATTGTTTATAGAACATAGAGACACCCAATCCACCATTTATCAAATCAATTTCAACATATAAATTTCCTAACACCAAAATCTCCAATTTTTATATCACATTCAAACCTAGATTAACCCAAATCTCAATCTCCAAAACAACCATCAAATTGATCATTTTTCTACATGTAAAACATTCATAGAAACTAATTGAGAGTATAAAACTTAACAATCAAACCCCAAATCATAATAGATCTAAAATAGAAAAAAAAAAATTCATCATCTCTAACTCAAAATATGTAAAACCTTAAACTAAACTTTTTAGAGAAAGATTCTTACCAATTAAAAGCCTCTAATCCATCAAGAAAATAAACCCAAGCTTTGATTCTTCAAAAGATTTAAGAAAAATCTAGAGTTGGTACTTCTATTGTGCTATTTTCAGATAGAGTGATGGAGTGGCCGACCGGACCGTTTTTTTGGCAAGATAAGATGGCCGGCGGTGGTGGAGATGGTGGTTTAAGGTGGTGGTGTAAGGGTGGAGCAAAGGTGGGGTGTTTGGCCACCAAGAAAGTAAAGGAAAATGAGAGAAAATGTAGAGAGAAGTTAGAGAGAGAAAAATGAAAACAATGAAGTAAAAAAATCTGCACTTTTTTTTTTTTTTTTTATAGTTGAAATGGGGTGTTTGGTCACACCTATACTATCAAGTTTGGAGTTTGGTTTTGATATCCTAAATGGAGTTTAACTTAGGAGTGTGTTTGGCTCTAGATGAATGTTGGGAATATTATAATATATATATGTATGTATGTTTCTCTGTATATGAATTTTTTTTGATGGGAAAATGATGAGATAGGGGGAATGGAGGGTTTTGACTACTGAGATTAGAAGGGGTAGTTTTTTTGAGTTGATTAGTTAAGTAGAATAATGTATAATGAAAAATTTTAAAGTTAAGGTTTTGCAATGCAAGGGTTTTGAGTTTTGAATGTGTTTAAGAGTTTCTGATTTATTCATTTGGTTTAGAAAATCAATTCCATGCTAAAATGGTTAAAATTGATGTGAATTGGAAATTTGTTTCTATATCAAAAGTGAAAGAAATGAAGCACTCATACTTATTAGGAGGGTTTAGACTTCAAAAAAAAGTCTAATCTAAGATTAGCAGAGATACATCAGTAACTGTAATACTTTCAATCTTCTAGGAAAACTGATACATGTATCAAATGCTCATATGGGAAAGCTTACACACTAGTTTGTAACTCTTCTACTAGTGCAATTTAAGTTGCCCAACAATTCAAAAAAAAACAAAAACAAAAACTTTTGTTTCCCTTAAAATACAACAATTATACCAGCAAAACAAACAAAAGTGGCGAAAAACGTTGACAATTCAGTTGAGGTACATTAACAGCCAAGAAGGGTAATTGTTATTCGAAAGGTAACAATTGAATCATATTGGATTGAGGTAGGAGGAGCAAATATATATATATATTTTGGTAAACTACACCAACCTCTCTCTTGAGTTTATAGAGAAAATAGGTTGAGCCCACAAGTTTGGTATTGCTATATTGTGTTTACACATAAATTGTATCATTTCTTTTATCAGCAAAGGAAAAGTTTATTACAGTACAAAGAGAGTAACTTCAAGAGAAACATCAATAAGACAAGCCAAGTAAGTACAATGCAGCAAAGTAGAGAGCTAAACAAAACAAGTGGCTTAAACTCCCACACAGAAATCTGCAAAACCATCTGGCTCAAATCAAGACCAAAACAGAGAAAATGAAGGCAAGCTTATGTCCTCAAAACCAAAAAGACTCCGAAACCTCTGAAAAAGAATCTTGAAGAATTCACAAAAGTTAAGAGCTTAATTAATAAGATAGATGTCAAATTTGGCTTCGCTGACTCTGAATTTGCTTTGACTTGTCAATGGACTTGTGTAGCATCTGGATGTGCTTCCGCAGTTCATCTGGCATGGAACAACATTGTCCAACTTTTGGGAAAAGAGAGATTATGGAAATCGCTATCCATAGGCTATAAGCACAAGGAAAAGCAATACAGGATGCGAAGAAAAAACTGTTAGCATACGAAGAAGGTGGAGATATGCTGTAAAACGCTATCCCATAGTTCACCATTAGAAACAACAAAGGAATGTGCAACATGAAACTAGAGAGTCGTAAGGGAAGCACAAATATCATTGCGGTGATCGAGGCAAGAAAGCATACCGTGTTCAGGGTAAAAAAATTGATGAAAAAGGATCCGTAAGTCATAGATTTCGTTAACTTGATTTCAGCAGGATTGTCGGTGGTGTCGGTGTTGTTGGTGAATATGGTGGCGTTAAAATGTGTGATGTTAGTAGAAATAAAATTGGCGGTGGTGATGGTGCGGTTAATGTAAATATGAGTGGTATTGTTATCGCGCATTACTCTGCCTGGAGGCTGAAGTAAAGCTTGGAATGTAGCTGTTGCGATCAGAACAGCTATGACAAGTATCATGTTTCGCTTGTCCATTGACATTTCTCTGCGCCTGTGAATGATTCATCTGATTAGAGCTTGGAACCATTGGCGCGGTGATATAAAAAATTCTCCAAGGTCACTAACTAGGTATGATCATTCTAAAGCTCGTGCATGGCCTAAAGTATTCTCGATTTCAGTTTTGGCCTGACCGTTAGGAAGTGTTGCTGCAATGTCAAGAGCTGTTTGCTTCATCAAATTCTTTGCATTTTTGTCAACGTAGATCTCTTTCACTAATAACTTCACAATCTGTGTAAACGAAAAATGTACAAATCAATTATTTTATATTGGGTGTTGCTCATCGGCAGTGTTCGTTAAAGATCAAATTGTTGGAAAAAAATGGATTTTTGTTAACTTTAATTAAATATTTAAGTGGGTCCCAACCATCTATTGTGTTTGGTCCAAGTGGGTCTAGATACTTTGCAATGAGATCTTTATACCACAAATAGAATGGCCAAAAACCATTGAGAATTGAATGAGAAATTGCCCCATGAAGTTAGCTTCATGAAAGAGTTAATGGGGTTTGTAACTTCTGCCTTTATTGTAGAGTTGAATAGTGCATTAATGGGGTTTGTAACTCCTGCCTTTATTGCAAAGGTTAATGGTGCATTAGTGACCAGCCATAAAGGCTGGAGGCTTCTCCTCTCTCCCCTATAAATGTATAAATTGAGACCCTCCTGTCAAAAAATTGTTTCTTCCATTCTTTAGTCAGTTTGCTAGAAATTTCTTACAGTGAGAGAGTGCTACTACGGTTTTGTTCGCTAAGCTAGACGGAGAGTGCTTCTGCTGTAGCTGGTTTTTGACCGTTGTATCCTGGGAGACAGACGCCGGAATTCCTCAAGCACTTGACCCGTGAGGCGGCGAAATCTGTTTTAAGGAAATTGCTACCGTGCAGGCTTCGGTTTGGTTTCTTTACCATTTTATTGTATTGTGTATTTCTGCTGTAATTTAGTTATAATTATCAGCATATGTTCTTGGTATATAATTTTGATTTATTCGTGAATTTGTTTATTTAATTTCACAATTTGAACAACAAGCTTAAAACAGATTTTTGATGTTTTCATAAATTATATAATTAGATTCATAAGATTGCATGCTACTGTTTTATTTTTCATTGTCTATGATTGGAATCCAATTTATTAGATAATTATTTTACGTTTATTAGATAATTTATGGTTGATTGCTTCCAATTTTTTTTTAATATTTTTTTTTTATCAGCAAAGAAAAATTTCATTAACAACATGAAATTAAAGGTACAGGAAGATGACATGCATCGAGAGAGATTCGGAAAGTACATAATACCCCTACTACTGCTACTCGCATCCATACAACCAACCCCTTGGCCTCACGATTTTTTTTTTTTAAACAAAAGAGTTAAGAAGAACTTAACTAGAAAATAAAAACAAGACTCCCCACAAAATCAACCCACACAACCCGAACCCAATAAACAACACCAAAACACCCAAGCTAATCACACTAACTCCCAAAGCTGCTGCACACCCAATACCAAAACCAATACCCATTCCTGCCAAGGCCCATGCCTGGTAACACTTGCCAAATGAAAATTAGCTACCTCTTCTACCTTCCACTCTGCTGTTGCCCTTTGCGGGCTCACCTACCCCCTTGCTCCTGCCACCATCAACAACCTCCACATTGCTGTACTCCCAAGCTGCTGCACGCCCAACACCAAACCAGTCCCCTTGCTCCGTACACCATCCTCCTTGCCGATGGAACCATCTTTTGACTCCATGCTAGCAACCTCTTTGATGGCCAACTTCTATGCAAGCCCCTGAACAATAAACACACACTACCAGCCGAGCCTACCAAGACCCCCGTTTGAACACCCATCTCCATTTCCACGGTCGGAACACTGCTTTTCCGATTCAAAACTCCGAACACTCACAGCAGCCGAACACACCCGAGGACGAACACAACCCACTGCCACTGCCGAACAAGACCCACTTCCATTTCCAGTTCCATGTTCGGGCACCTCTGTTCCAATCCAACCTCCGAACCCACCCAATGCAGAATCACCAAAGTTAACAACCCAAAACCAATGAACAACCACCAAGGCACCTCCATACATCTGGAAGAAGTTCACCCCTCAAACACCCACTCGAAAAGGAGCGCTCGAATGAAATCTTAGATCTGGATCTAGATCTAAACTCCTAAATCTTAGATCTGGACCGAAGAATCTCCAAAGATCCGAACCAAAGTTCACCCCTCAAACTCCCACTCGCACAGGAACGCCCGAATGAAACTCCTAACCAGATTAGAACAGCCTCTATTCCGGTCCAAAACTGACCACCATCTACTTTGTTTTGCCCCTATTCCAAGCACCCCCTGGTGAAACAAAAACAAACAACCCCAATGGGAGCTGGACCAGCAGCACCGAAACACACCTAAGTGGGAAAACATTGTGGGAATCAAGTTATTGTAAGGAAAAAACAACGCACAAACACAAGAGGGAGTAGGACCAGCCGACCCCATTTTTTTAAAATATGATTTGCATGACTTTTGAGTTTGTCATGTTCTGATTTTAGTTGCATGCTTGGTATTATAATAATAAATAAACAATAGAATAGATATTACAACCGTGCCCACTGTTGAAATTTCTTTTATTATAAATTTATTCAATATAATTTGCATGCTTATAGACTTTCAATTTGATGGTTTTTAGTCCACTGGTTTTTCCTGGAAATTCAATATTTGTAAATTATGCAAGTTTTGACATGTTATTTAGTTTCTAGCTTTTAGTTTTTCTTACATGATTTAATCTTTAGAATTTTTTGCATGTTAATTGCTAAATGGTTATTGGTTTCTAACAATTATATATAATTCTTGCCTATTAATTTTAGTTTAATGTATTTTGGAGTTATAGAGTTTTGTAACTTGTATGAATTTATGTACATAAATATTGTGTAATTTAATTGTGTGCATTCATCTGAATTTAATTGGGTGCATTAACTTTGAATTTAACTTATTTGAAGTTATTAGTTTAATTCATTGGTTAATTTTATAAATAGTTGGCTAGATGGTTTCAATTATTTATTATATTTATTTTTTGCTTAATTATTTGTTTGTATTTTGTTGTGTTTTTCTGCTAACTTTCTTTACAGAAATACTTATGCGAAAGGGAATGAAAAAAAAATACAAAACCAAATGAATAGTATTTGGGATGTAAAAACAAAAATGTTTGGACTACTAACCTTTGTGTTGAATAGGAATACCTAAGCATGGAAAGGCTTTTGGACTAAATAGAATCCTTATGGATTGGCTATTTTATTTAAATGTTGAAGCATGTTTTGCTTGAGATTTAGTTGGTTTGTTTACCAATTTGTGGTAGCAAGTTTTATTTGCTTGTTTTGTTAGAAGCATTTTATATGCGTGTAATTGTTATAGCAATTTTTTAACATTGCTTATAATTTGGTTAGCAATTTTTAAATTGCTTGTAAGTTTGGAATTTGGTTTGGTTTTCTGCAATAGAAACCAAAGTGTTTAGCCTTGGCTAAAGAGTAATTCTTATTTGTTCAGAAATGACAACTAAGATGGATTTGGTTTCAAACCTTTGGAGTTTGAGGAAGTCTTTGGATTTAATCATTTTATTCCCGAAGTGTTGGAAAACCAAGTTTGGAGAAAGCCTTTGGTTATAATCTGATTATGTCCAAAGTGTTTTGGTTTTGAGAAAGGAAACCAAATTTTAGCATTAGTTAAAATATTTTTGATTTTGTTTAGAGATAATGGGCTTAGTTCCGGGAGTACCGGTTAACTTTTATGAGTGGTGTAATTTTGGTAGCAAATTTTATTTGCTTGGGAATCGGTTTGTTATAACCTGGTTTATGCCTTGGAAATCTTAATTTTAAAATTGTTTCCCATGGACTAAGAGTCAACATGCTCTTGAAAGTTTTGTCAAAAGGTTAACTGGGTTTTTAGTAGGACCGTTGTGACCCTTCTAGTCTTCTTGGGAACATTCTTGACCATGTTCGATTCTAGGTTTAGTGGTGAGACTAATTTTGAATTCACTTTTCAACTATGGGATTTTCTAGTGTTAAGTTTAATTTCTGAAAACACAGAATATGATATTCTGGTGTAATTTTCAGAAATGGCAACTATCACTGATGTTGTTGCTACTGCTAACATTGGTGGGGATCTGAACCCCGGGGCAACTAGGTTGCCAACCCCTACTACTGTGACCTCTGTGGTCAACCTTGGTGTTACTCCGACCGTTCCGGGAGGACCGCTTAGTCATCAAGAGCGCCCAGAGAAATTTACTGGGGTGAACTTCAAGAGATGCTGTTCTACTTGACCACGCTGAACCTTGCAAAGGTTTTGAGCGAGGATCCTCCAGCTGTGGTAGAGAATGAGCCAGACAGGCAGAAAGTCATGGCGCTTGACACATGGAAGCAGACAGACTATCTCTGCCGGAACTATGTGTTCAACAGCTTGGTACTCACTATACAGTGTGTTTTGTGCCAAGGGCTCAGCAAAGGAGTTATGGGAATCTCTAGACAAGAAATACAACTGAGGACGCTGGGGCAAAGAAATTGTAGTGGCTGGTTCCTGGACTTTAAGATGATTGATTCAAAAACTGTGATAAGCCAAGTCCAGGAGTTCCAAGTGATCTTGTATGAAATCATGTTGAGGGGATGCCTTTGAACGAGTCATTCCAAGTTGCTGTGATCATTGAGAAACTTCTAATGGTTGGAAGGACTTCAAGAACTACTTAAAACACAAGCGCAAGGAAATGTCAATTGAAGAGCTGGTTGTCCGACTCCGAATTGAGGAGGATAATAGAAAGAAATGAGGGAGTACCTCCATAGTGAAGGCCAATGTCATTGAGCATGGCAAATCTTCTGGGGTGAGGAAGAAGCCTCATGTGAACAAAGGCTCAAAGTTGGGGCCAAGGGGTGGTGTTGCAAAGAAGCCGGCATACAAGCCACAGGAACCAGGTTATCAGTTCTGGATTGCCACAGAATATGTGGGGGGAGGCAATTCTCTCCGCGAATTACATTCTGAATAAAGTACCCGGGAAGAAGGTGGACAAGACCCCATATGAGTTATGGAAAGGTGTCAAGCCTTCTTATAAATTCTTACGAATGTGGGGGTGTCTTGCAAAAGTGGCGATGCCTACACCCAAGCAGGTTCAGATAGGATCGAAATCAGTGGATTGTATATTCATTGGATATGCACATAATAGCAGTGCATATCGATTTCGTGTGTTTAAATCTGCTATTCCAGATATACACAAGAAACTATCATAGAATCAAGAAATGCATCTTTCTTTGAAAATGTATTTCCATGCCGTCTCCAAAAAGAGATTCAGAGTTCCATGAAAGAGGTTGAAGTGACATGATTACATAGCTAATCAAACAAATGATCACTTACGTGATCAAGTTAATGATCAAGCTGAAGATGTAGATGAGCTAAGAAGGAGTAAGTGGGCTAGGACTGCAAAGTTCTTTGGTCCGGATTTTTTGACTTATATGTTAGAGGGAGAACCTCGAACTTTCCATGAAACTGTGACTTCACCTAAAAGTCCTTTGTGGAAAGAAGCAATTAAGAGTGAGATTGGTTCCATCTTGCATAATCATACTTGGGAGTTGGTTGATCTACCCCTAGGCAGTAAAGCCTTGGGAAGTAAGTGGATCTTTAAAAGAAAGATGAAAG
The DNA here is from genome assembly GCA_030407325.1 of Camellia japonica. Classification (NCBI taxonomy): domain Eukaryota; kingdom Viridiplantae; phylum Streptophyta; class Magnoliopsida; order Ericales; family Theaceae; genus Camellia; species Camellia japonica. The sequence continues at coordinate 94,567,913 of JAPPVO010000013.1, read as the reverse complement.
CTGATGGGTCAATTGATAAGTATAAAACTAGACTCGTTATCAAAGGATACAGGCAGAGAGAAGGCCTGAATTACTTTGATACATATTCACCTGTGACAAGGATTACATCCATTCGCATGGTGATTGCGATAGCAGCGTTACGTGGTCTGGAGATGCATTAGATGGATGTAAAGACAGCTTTCTTAAATGGAGATTTGAATGAAGAAATCTACATGGAGCAACCTGAGGGGTTTTCAGCTCCAGGACAAAGTAAGAAAGTCTGTAAGCTTGTCAAATCATTGTTTAGTTTGAAGCAAGCTCCTAAGCAATGGCATGAGAAGTTTGACAACGCTATGTTGTCAAATGGATTTAGAATCAATGAGTGTGACAAATGCGTATATGTTAAAGACAGTGACATGGGTTATGTCATTTTGTGTCTATACGTTGATGACTTACTCATTGTTGGTAGTAATGATGAGATGATTAAAACTACCGAGAGATTGTTAAACTCTAAGTTTGACATGAAAGATATGGGCCTTGCAGATGTTATTCTAGGTATTAAGATTACTAGAACATCTAGTGGAATTGTACTTTCTCAGTCTCACCATGTTGAGAAGATACTTGAGAAATTTGGTAAATCAGATACAAGTGTGTCTAGGACACCGGTAGACGTAAGTCTGCACTTGACCAAGAATAACAATGAGAGGGTCTCTCAGCTAGAATATTCTAGGGTCATTGGCAGTTTGATGTATCTGATGAGCTGTATAAGGCCGGATATAGCCTACCCTGCTAGCAGGCTTAGTAGATACACGAATAATCCGAATGCTACTCATTGGAGGGGTAGTATGCCGGTGTTAGCTTATCTATGCTACACCCGGGATCATGGATTGCATTATACCCGATACGCAGCGGTACTAGAAGGGTATAGTGACGCTAATTGGATATTTGATATAAAAGACTCCAAATCCACTAGTAGTTGTGTTTACCCTCGGAGGGGCAGCCGTGTCTTGGAAATCTTCCAAGCAAACATGTATATCGAGATCAACGATGAAATCTGAGTTTATTGCTTTCGATAAAGCAACTAAAGAAGCTGAATGGCTTCGTCAGTTTGTTGAGGATATTCCACGTTGGTCCAGACCTGTGCCAGCTATCTGTATTCATTGTGACAACCAATCAGCGATTAGACGGGCACAGAGTAATATGTATAATGGAAAGTCTAGACATATTCGTCGTAGGCATAATTCCATATGACAACTACTCTCAAATAGAGTTGTCACTTTAGACTATGTAAAGTCTTCGGACAACATTGCGGATCCGCTAACCAAAGGGTTAAATCGAGTGTTAGTAGAGAAGTCGTCAGAAGGAATGAGGTTAAGGCCTTTAGTGTAAGTGTTACCGGAATGGAAACCCGACCTAGTTGACTGGAGATCCCAAGATCTAGGTTCAATGGGACAACCTAATTGCGTGTAACGGTGGTATGTCACTGAGGAGGTTAATCCTTCAACCATTCCTTTAAGCAGTGATACCTGCGGGGGTGAAGGTTAAGCAAAGCTTTTAATGACTCTTATGTGTTGAGAATTCAAACAGGGTATAGCAGGATACCTTAAAGAGTCACCTATGTGAGTGTGAAGTGGGGCCACTTCTAGAAGAATTGGGAAGGCAAAAAATTCTTTGAAACCACTTGCTGAACCAGGCTAGTGCTTAGGGCCATACAGGGCACACCAGTGAGAACAAAATGGTGGTAGGAGTAATTCCCGTGTGAGATCTATTGTCTCAGTTTACATAAACGGCAGCGCAGTTCAAGATGTCATATTCAATAATCAGCCAGTAAACTCGATAGGTTTTCACTGGGAGAGGTTCAAAGCCAAAAGCTACCTTCTCTAATGTCGGGGTTAGTCCGTTGTACTCTCTCTCCGAGTCATTATTGTTGAACGGTGTCCGTTTGTTGAGTCATTCGGTCAATTTTTATTCATGTGGGGGATTGTTGGAAAAAAATGGATTTTTGGTGACTTTAATTAAATATTAAAGTGGGTCCCAACCATCTATTGTGTTTCGTCCAAGTGGGTCTAGATACTTTGCAATGAGATCTTTACACCACAAATAGAATGGCCAAAAACCATTGAGAATTGAATGAGAAATTGCCCCATGAAGTTAGCTTTATGAAAGAGTTAATGGGGTTTGTAACTTCTGCCTTTATTGTAGAGTTGAATAGTGCATTAATGGGGTTTGTAACTCCTGCCTTTATTGCAGAGGTTAATGGTGCATTAGTGACCAGCCATAAAGGTTGAAGGCTTCTCCTCTCTCCCCTATACATGTATAAATTGAGACCCTCCTGTCAAGTCTCAAACACAAAAATTGTTTCTTCCATTCTTTAGTCAGTTTGCTAGAAATTTCTTATAGTGAGAGAGTGCTACCACGATTTTGTTCGCTAAGCTAGATAGAGAGTGCTTCTGCCGTAGCTAGTTTTTGACCGTCGTATCCTGGGAGACAGACGTCGAAATTCCTCAAGCATTCGACTCGTGAGGCGGTGAAATCTGTTTTAAGGAAACTATTACTGTGCAAGCTTCAGTTTGGTTTCTTTACCATTTTATAGTATTGTGTATTTTTGCTGTAATTTAGTTATAATTATCAGCATATGTTCTTAGTATATAATTTTGATTTATTCATGAATCTATTTATTTAATTTCACAATTTGAACAATAGAAATAATATCAAAAAGAAAAGAATTACAATATACATTTCTATTTTTGATCAGCAAAGAAAAGAGAAACTTCATTGATGGGATGATCAAAACCAGAACAAAATACATCAATAAAGGAGGGAGGTGCAAAAAAAAACATCATAGCTAACATTCCACAATCCCAACTAGGTTGGCACCAAGGAGGCAGCACAATCATCTGCTAGCACACAACCCACAGATTGACGAGAAGCTAATCCAAAAAAGAGATACAAAACCAAACACAAAAATAAAACCAACCAACCATACAGCAATCTGCTCCAGCAACTCATAGCTAATGTCACACCCCGAACCCGTCCCTAAAAGTTTGGGCATGACTACTTCAGAAACGGACACTTAATTCGATATACATAAGATATGAGGCCTGAACGGAAGCATTTAATATCATAAAATAACATAAAACAACACAGAATAACATCCATTGAGCTAATACTAATATGCCAGGATCACACACTTGAGGGCCAATTATATATTTCTATACATACACATATCCAGCCCCATTACAGAGCGTATAACCAAACATTAGTGAAGAAAGGAATTACATATACATTTTAACCATAGACAGACAATTAAAGTGCAAAGCCAAAATCTTAACAAAACTTTACGAAATATATGAGCTTCATCTGGGTGCCTGGACACACTGAGGTTGACGAAAGAGAGACGAGCATTGAGGGTTAAGGCTGACCTCCAGACTGATTACCTACAGAAGCAGACAAGATACAGAGTGAGCGAAGCTCAGTGAATAATAGTACTTCAACAATTCGATGCTTAACTTAAATTATAATACATATCAATGCGTATGTAAATGCAGAGATCATATGGTTAATCTGATTCTGTATTAATTTCAGAACGGCCTTAGGCCCAGTCTTTAAACAGAATGGCTTCAAGCCCTTGAACAGAGTGGCATTAAGCCAGAATACAGAACGGCCTTCGGCCTAACAGAGTCACAGATTGGCCATAGGCCCAGATTTCCCAGAATGGCCATAGGCCTCACAGATTTCACAGAACGGCCATAGGCCTCACAGATTGGCTTTAAGCCCAGTTCATATATGTATGGACTCAAGAGGTGGCTCGCACGGATTCTAGAAGTGACTCGCATTGCAGCACTTAGTTCCGTACAGCACTTTGTTCCATACCAGAAATCGATAGGTCTAACAGATTATACCGAACGACCATAAGCCCATAATACCATCGGAGCAGATTAATCTTAGAGTGGTACCGAAGCACAAAGATTCTTTCAATCATTCACATGAATTAACATAGTTACTTTGCGTTTAACAGAGTGCTAATAATAATTAATAACAGTTTGAACAATCCCAGAGATACATACATACTGTAGTTCCATAATGAACACACATTCCATTTGTTCGTCATAAATCAATACCGCTAGCTTGCAGATAATAGGATGTTAATATTAACTATCAACAGTAACCAAAACGTAGTGCTACAATACTACTACCCAATGATGCGTTTGGGTTTTCCTATGGTTTATTGTAAGTTCAGAACATAAATATTAACGATGATCAGAAGACAAATGTTTCGTTACGTTAATAGGGCAGAGCAATTCATATCATAACGGCCCTGGGGCCCACTTTTATACAGAATGTCCATAGGTCCATATCAATGTCGTTATATTCGTTAATTCAGTCAAAGTGCAACATCCATAGTATATGTCGTTCTCGACAATTTATATACGTAATCACTTACGAAGCACAGAACGTTAATAACATTAATTATTAACGGTAAGTAAAATATACGTCTACCGTACTACTACTCACAGTGCATTGATGGCGCTACAGCTCCTTCCGAAGTGTGTCCTGCACACATACATAACTCGCAAATTAATTCCTCTTTCTTTGTTGGATCATTTCCTGACTCACTTCACTTCACTTCACTTCAAGTGAATTTTACAACATCAGAAGGCATAAAATACACATTTCAAAAATATCAGAGGGTCGAACACGTAAAATGGAGTAAACCATTTTTTCCAGCATGGGCCGCACGTGCGGCGATTGGTCCCACACGTGCGGCAGTGAAGCCCGCACGTGCCTTTTTAGCAGTAGTCAAATGCTCAAAATTCTTGGTTTCCTGCACGTGCGGCCATGACTCCCGCACGTGCGGCGATTTGTCTAGATTTTCAGTCCGAAATCAAGCCAAAAATTCCAGTTTGGTGAGTACTCGCAAGGCTCAACATAAATTTATCATTTGCTAGAATATGGGCCAAAAATCATATAAATAGAAATTACAACCATATATCAATCTAATGTGAATTAGATCCTTAATTTAAACCCACAAACATACTCAATTCCATGTCATTTCCATCTTCCACACACCCACACACATATGCACATACACACTCACATATGTAACCATTTATTATTCACGATCATGAGTTCAAGCTTGATAATTGAAGAAGTAGGATGTAATTTCTCACTAAATAACTCAATATAAGAGACAAACAACTCAATCAACCACTTAACACATACATAACCTATATTGTCAATCTTAACTCACATAATATAGAGAATTTCCTACTCAATTCCAAGAGAGGGGTCAATTAGAGGAGGTTAAGCATACCTTGAGTTAAGATCCCCCTATAAACCCTCATCTCTCTACTTTTTACATATATTTGTAAAGAGTTAAAAATATATTTATTTAAATTATCTCAAATAATTCCTTAATTACCCACAAATATGAGGCATTTCATATCATATATATATATATATATAAAGGAAGTTAAAAAACAGAAAGGAAGAAAGCTTTGTCTATATTAGAGCTGCTACGTAGCTCGAAAAACGTTTGGCCCGAAATGGCTCAAATCCAAAACGACGTCATTTTGGATATTTTTTTTTCACTTTCTTTTCTCTGTTCTGAAACAGAGAGGAAGAAGAAGAAGAAGAAGAAGAAGAAGAAGAAGAAGAAGACGAAGAGAGAATATGGAGCTGGGGATTGAGAGAGAGAGAGAGAGAGCATTAACATCAACAACCACCAATCAACAAAAAAAAAAAGAAAAGTTGTACACACAAATCATCAAAAAAAAAAAAAATCAAGAGAGCATCATCATCAACACCAGATCATCTTCTTCATCTTCTCTCCTTCTCATCCCATTAACACATCATCATCAACACCAGATCTGTGTGTATACACAGAACTATAAACACACATATTTATATATATATATATATGAGAGAGAGAGAGAGAGAGAGCCACCAGATCTATACACACACATCATCATTAATACCAGATCTGTGTGTATACACAGATCTATACGCACACATCTATATATATATATGAGAGAGAGAGAGAGGGCCACCCACCGGCAGAGAGAGAGAGAGCCACCAATCGGCACCACCATCACCGTCTCCTTTTTCTCTTCCTCCCCCTTCTCTCCATCTAAGGAATACCCAAAATGACGTCGTTTTGGGTATTTGAGCCAATTTAGGCCAATGGTTTTTGAGTTACCAAGTATTATTCGGTCTATATATACATGCCCTCAAAATCCGGAAATGAATAGTCTCTTACGTCCAATTCCTGTTGTGTCTTCCATAATTTGTTCACAGGGCATCCACTTGGGTTGTGAAGTAAACATCTAAACCATATGAGTTTCTTTATATATCCAATTTAGCATTCTTTTCTTCTCTTCTTCTTCTTCTTCTTTTCTTTTTTTTTTTTCCTGAATCTAACATTTGCAATTCATCATTACTCTTGTTACTTGCTTTATGTGTAACAATTTTATTTTAATTTTTATTTTTGATAAGATATTTCCTTGATATTTTTGCTATATAGTCTTGAATACTTTGAAGTTGAAAAGTTCTTTTAATTGAAATATACCAATCAATTACCTTTTTTTTTTTTTTGACGGAATCTTTTTCTGTTGGCAGAAATTGAAAAACACAAATAATTGACAGATATTTGTGTGGTTGAGATTTATTTAAAATGTAAGTCTCATATTATAATAGTTGAATCTATACTGCATATGAAAAAAAACTAGTTTTAAAAAAGAAAAAGAACAAAAACCTGCGTATGTTTTTTTCTTAGTTTTCTTTCATCACTTTTTAATAGTGCTGAAAAACATTGCACAAAATGGATCCCGATTTGAGAGGGACAGCTCGAGCAGGAAATATCAATGACTTGTATGCAATAATTCAGTCGAAACCGGACATTTTGGACAAAGAACTTTTTGTGGAGACTCCTCTGCACGTAGCCGCGTCAGCTGGAGAAACCCATTTCGCCTTAGAAATCCTGAGATTAAAGCCATCATTCAGAAGAAGTTGAATCCAAAAAGGCTAACCCCCTTGCACTTGGCTTTGCAAAACAAGCATTCTGACACTGTGAGACAGCTCATCAAGTTCGACAGTAAACTCATCCGTGTCAAAGGAAGGGAGGGTCTCACTCCTCTGCACTTTGTAGCCAAAAAGACGATCAAGTTAATCTTTATTGATGTTTTTTTTCTTCATACGTTGTCTGTTTCATCAATAAAGCTTTCTTTTGCAGATCAAAAAGTTGATCTTTTGTTTGAATTTCTAGATGTTTGCTCGTCGTCTATAAATGATGTGACGATTCATGAAGAGACTGCATTGCACATTGCTGTGAAAAGCTCTAGTTTTTATGCTCTTCAGTTCCTCTTGATATGGCTTCAAAAGACCTAGAGAACCCAGCTAATTCCAGCAGAAGCAATACCCAGAGAACCCAGCTAACTACAACAGCTTTTGATCAGCAAACCTCTGCACAACTGGAACCTCACTACAACCTGGTCTGGTGGAGATTGGAACCAATATACATTTTATATATTCCATACACTTTTATATATGACATATTTTTTTTTTATATATACAGCAATAGTTATCACTGACCATTGAATGGTGGTGTTTGCTAACAATTTTTCAACTACTATGATATTTATGGAACCAATGAATAGATAGAAGCATGCCTCAGGTTGTGAAATGGACACCGCAGTATGCAGCACGGTGTTGCCTTACCTCCCTCGTTTGTCAAGCACAACACCTCACCCTTGTAGGTCTTTTGAAGCCATATCAAGAGGAACTGAAGAGCGTAAAAACTAGAGCTTTTCATAGCAATGTGCAATGCAGTCTCTTCATGAATCGTCACATCATTTATAGACGACGAGCAAACATCTAGAAATTCAGACAAAAGATCAACATTTTGATCTGCAAAAGAAAGCTTTATTGACGAAACACATACAAAGTATGAAGGAAAAAAACATCAATAAAGATTAACTTGATCGCCTGTTTTGGCTACAAAGTGCAGAGGAGTGAGACCCTCCCTTCCTTTGACACGGATGAGTTTACTGTCGAACTTGACGAGCCGTCTCACAGTGTCAGAATGCTTGTTTTGCAAAGCCAAGTGCAAGGGGGTTAGCCTTTTTGGATTCAACTTCTTCTGAATGGTGGCTTTAATCTCAGGATTTCTAAGGCGAAATGGGTTTCTCTAGCTGACGCGGCTACGTGCAGAGGAGTCTTCACAAAAAGTTCTTTGTCCAAAATGTCCGGTTTCGACTGAATTATTGCATACAAGTCATTGATATTTCCTGCTCGAGCTATCCCTCTCAAATCGGGATCCATTCTGTGCAATGATTTTCAACACTATTAAAAAGTGATGAAAGAAAACTAGGAAAAAAACATACACAGGTTTTTGTTCTTTTTCTTTTTTAAAACTAGTTTTTTCATATGCAGTATAGATTCAACTATTATAATATGAGACTTACATTTTAAATAAATCTCAACCACACAAATATCTGTCAATTATTTGTGTTTTTCAATTTCTGCCAACAGAAAAAGATTCCGTCAAAAAAAAAAAAAAAAAAGGTAATTAATTGGTATATTTCAATTAAAGAATTTTTCAACTTCAAAGTATTCAAGACTATATAGCAAAAATATCAAGGAAATATCTTATCAGAAATAAAAATTAAAATAAAATTGGTACACATAAAGCAAGTAACAAGAGTAATGATGAATTGCAGATGTTAGATTCAAGGAAAAAAAAAAGAAAAGAAGAAGAAGAAAAAGAAAAAGAAGAAGAAGAAGAAGAAAGAATGCTAAATTGGATATATAAAGAAACTTATATAAAGAAACTCATATTTGTGGGTAATTAAGGAATTATTTGAGATAATTTAAATAAATATATTTTTAACTCTTTGCAAATATATATGTAAAAAAGTAGAGAGATGCTATGACCTAAAAAAATAAAGCTAAGAGTGTAAAAATGGCCCACAGCCTGAGTTGGGCCCGACCCGGTTAGGCACGGGCCCGAGCCCAACCTGGGACCATAGGCCTAGGCCTAGGTCGTCATTTTTTAAGTCCATCTTGGCCTTCCTGGCCCGACACATTGACCCACTCAAAACTCACTCAAAGCCCGACCCGAGGCCTGGTGTTATTTTTTGTGAAAAATAATAAAATTTTGATAGGAAAAATAGAAATTTTTTTTTTTTAAAAAAAAATGCCCAAGCCCGGCCCGATCCCGAGCATAGTCCAAGGCCAAGGCTTGTCGGCCCACCCAAGGCCTCAATACCTCCTGGGCCTGGACCTAATTTTCTGGCCCGTGGCCTGGCTCAGCCAGACCTGAATTTTGGCAGGAGTCCACGCGGCTTAACATGGGTCAGGCCAGACCGTGCCAAATTTACACCCCTACCTAAGGCGAACAATGAAAATGGGGCCCTTATATATATATATATAATAATAAAAAATCTATGCATAAAATGATAAGTATCAACAAGTTTTTTATTTAAGTTTACTTGTACATATAATCATTAAAATTATAAACTAAAATTTAGAAATCATTATAAGTACTAAAAAATATAAAAATTAGGCCAAAACAACACTTGATGGTATATATTTTAATTTCAATTGGGCAGTCAACCTCAGGTCGGGCTTGGGCAGTCAACCTCAGGTTACAATTCAGGCCTAGGCAAGCCTCAGCACAACTTGGGTTGGACTTGGATAACCTCCCAACCCGATCGACCCCGCCAGAGTTGCACTCCTAATTTTGGACAAATTTTTTGGGGCTTTAGGCATAGGCCTTAGCCCAAGACCAATTCTGATTTAAAATTTTATTACAAAAAATATTAAGAGATCAATTTTTGTTGTCATCAGAGTGGTCACTAAAATATTGTCCTAAAAGATATAAAATAATAAATAAAAAAAGACCTTTAATGACCAAATTTTGAAAATGTCACTAATAAAAATTCTTTTAGGGATTAACAATTTCTTGCCAAAAAAGATTTACTTTTTTAGATGAAAATTTTAGTCTAAAAAGATAGTAATTCATGACTAAATGTCTATTTTCATCACTAAAATTACAATAATATATAACACTTTTGGCAACTAAGATAATTCGTCTTGAAATTTGTCTCTAAAATCTTAATTTCTATGCAATATATAGTGTCAAAAAGATATTTTATCATTTTATAGTTATTATACAACAATATATGCATATAAAAATAGTATTAAATACAAATATATAAAAGTGTCTAATGAAAAGTATTAAATGCATACCTCACACCATTGTTCAAGTATCAAGTGACCGATATGAATATTTAATTCATTCTAGAATACACACTCTCAAATGTTATAATTAAAAAATAATAATGAGTCATAACTAAACACCACATAAGAAATAATTAGATTTTTTCAATCATAACCAAAATAATAATCACAATAAGTTATAACCAATATCACAACGACCTTGTTTGATGCAGTTTATTATAAACTAAAAGCAGATAAACAAAAAATAGTTTCTAAAAGCATTCATTTTCCAACTTTTAGATAATCAACTATTTTTTAAACTTATTTAAGATATTTCTGCTTAATAAATTTTAGGCAAAAGTTAACCAACTAGGCCTAGCTTAGTTGGCTACCTTGACTCTCCTAAGAACTTAGTCTCAAGAGGAATGTCATAGATTCAACTCTCCTTCAGAGGTAGTTGAATTAAGAGGCAAGCACTTGAGGCTTTGCAAGGGTGGGGCACCTTACTCCTGTAACTGTTAATCTAACAATTAACAACTGACTTTCGCTGCTAAAAAAAAAATAATAATGTAGGCAAATTTTTTTTTTAGATGGTGTTGTAAGCAAAAGTTGGTCCAACAAAATCATAACTAATATTATATATATCATAATTAAACATTACAAATGTCATAACTAGAATATATAATCACCCAAAATGAAGTGTGTATTATAAAATTTTCATGTAACTTATGCTATAGTACAACCAAAATGCTACACATGACTCCAGTAGAGCAAAGTAATGATGAATGCAGATGCTAGACTCGAGCCAAAAATAAAGAAGGCACAAATTATTACTTACAACGAAGTGGGTGTTTAACCAGCCAACAAACAATTGAAGACAAAACAGATTGGAACCAGCAAAAGAAGGAAGAGAGATTGGTTTAAGGATTTTGGGGGACTTGCATGCAGATTGTGTACATATATATAGGCATGCAATTGCATATAGATTAGGCCTTCTTTTTTCCTCTTTTTTTCCTTTTGAGAAATTACAACAACAAAAAATTCTTTTTTAACAAATAAATCTTGAGTTTTTAATTTTATCAATTTAAATCTAAATATTTCATCCATCTTTTTTCTTGTCTTTTCTTTTTCAAATCCCAATTTAAATTCATGATCCAAATACAATTTTATGTTTTTTGTCAATCAGATTCAATGGAAGACTGTTAACAAAGCATGTGTTCATGACATGCGCTATAGCGATCCCGGGTTTTACCCCTTGTTGTACAGTGGTCCGGACTTGAGTCCGTGGACATTAGCAGTTGTTATTCTCTTGTTTACATCCTTTCACACTTTGTTTTGGAGTTATAGGATGTGTTGGGCGGTTTGTTATAGGTTGGTTGTGTCTGGGAGCCACAAGTGTTGCTGCCCAGAATTCTGGACCTTCGCTCGAGTGAGAAGTTTGTCGCTCGAGCGAGCTCTTTGTTTTAGTCCTTCGCTCGAGCCAGGGTTTGGTCGCTCGAGTGAGAGGTGTGTTTTGTGTCTGGTGGGTCGAGCCAGAGTGACTTCGCTCGAGCGAGCGATTGCGTCTGGTTCTGGACCTGAGAGTTGCATTTCTTGGCTCGAGCGAGCTTTTCTTTGCTCGAGCGATCTGGTTTTTCTTCGCTCGAGCGTGCATCTGGTTGCAGACCTATAGGTTCGAGTTGTTGGCTCGAGCAAACATTTTTTCACTCGAGCGAGATTCTGGGTTGTTGGCTCGAGCGAGACTTTCTTGGATCGAGCGAGTTTTTCTGTGTCTGGTCGCTCGAGCGACCAAGTCTTCGCTCGAGCGAACCTGTTTTATATCAGCAGACAGCAGCGATTTTAAACATAACATTTTCATCACTTTTCATTTTAAAACCCTAGATCTGAGACCCTCTCTCTCTAGACTTGCCTTCTCTCTAAATTTTCATCTCTTCTAGTGTGAATCTACCCTAAGTTCTTTGTTAAAAAGGTAGAGGTGTTGAGAGCTTTGATTTAATCTAAAAATTTGGCGATTTGGAGCATTTTGGTTTTTGGTCTTCATCTCCGTTGGAGCTCAAACTTTGAGGTAAGGATACCCTACTCCTCCTTATGGACTTTGTCTTTCAATTTTAGCTTTTGATATGTTGGGTGTTGTTGTGTAATTTTTCAAAAGTTTGGGTCTTTTGTGTAATTTTACAAAAGATGGAGTTTTGTTTATAATAAACCTATATGCAAGATTGGCATAGAAAAGTGAGATAGATGATGGATTATGGATGAAAATGGAACCTTAGGGTTGTTTTGTTAATTATGGGAATTTGCCCTAATTGGTTTAATAAATTAATTTGAATAATTAATTTGAGAAATGAGGAATTGAATTGGAAATGTTGGGATTTCGAATGTATGGGATTAAAGGGTGTAGTTGGATTAGTTATCACTCACCAAATTGAAATGTTGATTTTATATCCATTTGATGCATTTATTTTCTGTTTAGAAATAACTGCTTTGGGCTATTGGTGGAGGATAGTTTTGATTGTTATAGACAATGCATGATGATTAGGCAAACGGAAACTAATTACTGGAATGTGTCATTAAGTATGACGGTTGAAAGGATACATTAACTTTATGTACTGATTGGTAATGTGTATAATAATTGTTTATATGCATTGTGTTGTGTTGGAGGAGATAGGGGATGTACTCCACGGTTTAGGGGAAGATAGGGGATGGACCTCTAAACTGGATGTTGTTTGGGATGAGATAGGGGATGGACTCCATAGATACAGCTCATATGCTTATGTACTATTATGATGATACAGCTCTTATGCTTATCCCTGGAAGTGTGATATAGCTCTTAGCTTATCTGTTGATGTGTTGTATAGCTAATATGCTTATCTATTGTGAAATGGGAAAATGTCTAATATGAGTTACTGTCTCATATGTGTTGATTGGCCAGGTCTGAGTCATGGTTAAGAATTGGGAAATGAATAAGAAATGGAAAATGAAAGTAATATGGACTTGTATGTGATAAAACTTTAACGTGGTATAAGTGGATGTATCAGTGTTGACCATCTATCAACTGCTAATCTTTTGGTCATTGTTCATAGCTGGTGTAGTGTATTTCTATTGGGCTGTGGCTCACCCTATATGGGAACATCATTTTCAGGTACAGGTAGCATGCCACCTCCAAGGACATAGCTTGGGAGGCGAGAGGCTGTCAGACTTTTTGGATGTCATTTTCCTTTTGATGTATTACATGTAAATTCAAGCCTAGGGCTTAAATGTGTATATGAGTTAGTACTCATTTCTTGTAACCAAGTGTTGGCTTGGAAAGTTGTAAGCCCATGGGACTTTTACTTTTGTTGTCAACATGTAATACTTTTTGTAAGGAAATACTCTGATGAATAGAAGGATGTTGATCTTTTATATATCAATGCATGTCAATATTGTTGAGTTTAATGTTATTATTTTGAGGGCGTGACATGCGCTAACTGAACATCAAATTTCTGCAAAGTTGTATTTCAGTCTCTACATAGTTATGGTTATCTTCTATGGCATGGAACACACAAAATAAATAAATTAATTAATTTCAAGAAAATATTGCATATATTATACATAATGTGACTAGATTCTCTCTCATTTCTCCTTTATCTCCTTGTTTAAATCTCTCCCTACCCTACAACAAGAGTTCAAATATAATTCAATGCTACAATACACTTAAGCAAGTCTCGTCCCATGTGAGACACAAGATATGTCTCTTTAGTGACAAATACCTAACTTCTCAAATGATTATTTTATGTGAAACACAAGATATATCTTGTTTCTTTAGTTCTAAATTGAAAAGAGTGATGGCTACCTCGCCGTATGGGACAAGAATCTCGTGAGAGACCCGACATATCTTTTTAGCACGCTAAAGTGTTTGTAAGACATGTATTCCATGTAAGACATAAGATATGTTTTTTTAATATCAAATATCTTGTCAAATGATTAACTCTTACCACATAAATAGAATAGGAATCCCATGTCATACACAAGAAGTCTCTTTATTAGAAGGAGCCTTGATAAATTATTATTTTTTACTGATAAAAAAAAAGTAAAAGGAAAGTTGAAAAATGAAAAATGAAAAGACCCACCTGTAACACGATTAGAGTTAAAATAACCCATCACTACGTTATAAAATGAGAGTAAATCCCGTGTGAGGCACAAAATATATCAATTTTGTACTTAATAACTTGCCAAATAATTAATTGTTACCACACAATACAATATATGATTCCCATTGTAAGGCACAAGATATCTCTTTTGTATCAAATGCCTTGTTTAACAATTAACTCTGATGAGCAAAAGTAGTAAAAGAAAAATCAAAAGGAAAAAATGGGGTCTCCTGATCACACTACTAGAATTGGAGGAAGTCCTCACCACTACACGTATATAGTACTGAACAAAGATCTCATGTGGAATATAAAATGTCTTACCAAATGATTGGCCTTTACTACACATGTGAGACATGAATTCAATTGTGACACACAAGATATGTCTCTTTAGTACCACATGCCTTCCTAAATGATTAACTCTCAATGATCAAAGAAGTAGAAAAAAAGGAAAAAGCAAAAGAGGATCCCTTCCTACATCACGGTCAGAGTTAGAGTAACTCAGTGCTATCATATAATATGAGACAGAAATCACTTTTGAGAAGGAAGATATGTCTCTTTAGTATTAGATGCCTTGTCAAATTGTTAACTCTTAATAATCATAACAAATACAATAGAAAAGAAAGAGATGGGAACCAAGTGTGCAACATTTCTCTTTATACTAGATGCTTCACTTGTTCTCATAGCTCTCTTACGTTTTTGTTATAAGCTACTCATTGCTATTACACAATATTATGGGATAGGAATCCTTCTTGAGTGAGGCATGAGTTATATCTCTTTAGTATTAGATACTTTATCAAATTATTAACTCTTGGTGATCAAAACAAATTACGAACCAAGTATATGAAAAAGAGCAGTATGCAACATTTCTTCATTTGTCCTCTTCTCTCTCTAACTCAACCTTCTTTCAAGTACTCAGTAATTTAAAAATTTTAAAAATAAAAAACACCTCTTTAAACCACTGCATGCTCATTTTATTTGTATCACACACAACCACAAATTGAAATATATTGACATGGAAATTCATATATCCAGTGATAATATTGCACAACACAAATTGGTAAAATTTCTAGATCAAGTTCATTAATCAAAAGTGTAAGTCAAATAAAATTTGGAAATAGAATTTTTATGTATTACATTTGAACTGAGTGTTTTTTTTTTTTTTTAATAAAAAAAAAATTATGGGATACATTTGAACCAAGTTAAATGTTTTGTTATTCATATTTATATTTACCAACACAACATATCATCTATATTTTATATGGTCTAAATAGAAAACTAGTGGAAAGAGACAAAAATGAAAATCATACTTTTCATTAAAAGTATTGATGCCAATTTCAAAATATATATGTCTTACTATAAAGTAATCATTTTATAATATTTGACTTAAAATTTTAATATAAAGCATTTGGTTTGTAGTTGTAGTATAGTCGCATGCATTTGTATTCAATTTATAGAAATTAAAAGTCACAATACTCAAACAAAGTCATAGTAGAAAAATATAACATGCATTAGAAGTATAATATAATATTTTTTTCGTACAAGGTTCATTGTCAATAAAGTATATATTATTAGTGGTCAAAAACTTTAAAAGAAAGACAAAGGAAAAATTAAAAAAGACAAAAAGATAAAAGAAGGGATGTTTTAATGTACAAAAAATGAGAAACGTCTCTAAGAAATTCTAACCATTCTCTCTTTCTTTGCTTTTTAGAGGAAGAGGGTGGTACTTTTAACCTTCCTCCCCCCCCCCCCCCCCCCCGTTTTTTTCCTGTGGTTTCTATTACCATACTAATCACTATCGCTCTTCTTGTCTCCATCATCAGTTTGTTACCAAGAAAACTTTGAAGTTTGATCTCAAATCTAATTTATGACCAAGATTCGATGTTATAAAATGTGTTATTATACGCTAGGCAACCACCTCAAATTTATAATGTTTTATTTTGTATTGTAGAGGCGGGTATTACGGTACCAAAATTACAAGTTGCAATAATGAACAGATCGTGAAGGTGATGTGTATTGTTTGTTTGATCGTGATCATTTTCTTTTGTTTTTTTTTTTTTGTATTATTTTTTTGTGTTGCAATAATATCTCTCTCTATGTAGAGGATTCTTTTTTTCATGGAGGTTTTATCCTCCCTGTGTAGAGGTTTATTTTTTCCCTTATGTGGAGACTCGTATATCTTTTCTACATAGGGGTTTTCTTTATTCCTTTCAAGATCTATTTTGTAATACGATGTATTTTATTGAATGACTTATTATCGGATATACAATATATTAAGTCTTATGCTTTTCTAGCTAAAGAAATGTACCACCAAAAAAAAAAAAAAAAAGAAGAAGAAGAAGAAGAAGAAGAAAAAAAAGAAAAGAAAAAAGAAAAGAAGAAAGAAGAAGGAAACAGAAAAAGAAAAAGAAAAAGAAAAACAAAGCGATGCAATATTTAGGAAATTTTAAAACATGGGGAACAATTTTCAAGATTCCATTAATTTAGTGAAATTATGATAATAATTTTAGATTATTGTATAATGATCAAATAATTCATAATTTGAAAAATAAACGATAAGTCTACCTTTGAAACTGCAGAGGAAAGAAGGAAGCTGTGCATAACGTGGTGCAACAAGGGGATTAGGTGGACTATGAAAATGATGTATCACACGCTGCAAATGGAAATCACAGATTGGTGACGGAGTCTGAGGGCACAGATAATAATCTCTTTATTGTCTCTGTAGTAAATGAGACCTGTAGCAGTATGGGACCTAGTGTAGAGGAGGGTCAGCGCACGAGGCTCAAGGGAAGCATGCCTAATACCTCAGTTCAGTGTGTTGCTAGTAAAAGTCAAAATGATGAGGTCAATATGGGCCAAGATAAATGTCGGAAGCAATCAAGAAGAACGGGCAAAGATTAGCCACAGAAAGTGGGAGAGTTGAAGGTGGATTGGGTTCTGATGGGCTTATGACAAGTTTTAGTGGAAATGGACCTACAAAGGCCAGTATTAATTTAGAAGTAGTTTTTGATCAAGCCCATTTTGATGGTCTACTGAATGACCTGAACAGGGGCATTTCTAAATCAATTGGGTTGGGTCCTAGTTGTAGCAGATTTGCTGAGAACTTGGCTCTATCACATATTCAAGCCCAGGTGGAAAATGGAAAAGGTATGGCTGAGGTTAGTAATGAAGGAGATAGTCAAAGCAATCTAAATAATGAACCTAGTAAGATAATAGAAGGCAAGGAGAGCAAAGGAAAAAGTAGGAAAAACCAGAGGAAAATAGTGATGAAAAGGGGGTTTCAAAAGGGGGCCATCTTTAGAGTAGCTGCAACTGCAATTTCTTTTTCACTGTCCCATAACAGTAGATCCATTGTTAAATGAGGCTCAAGATACTCTTCGACTTGGGAAAAATTTGGGCATTGATTTTCAAGGCAAAGATGATGTTATCTTCTATGGCATGGCACACACAAAATACATAAATTAATTAATTTCAAGAAAATGTTGCATATATGATACATAATGTGACTAGATTCTCTCCCATTTCTCCTTTATCTCCTGTTTAAATTTCTCCCTACCCTACAATAAGAGTTCAAATATAATTCAATGCTGCAATACACTGTAAGCAAGTCTCATGCGATGTGAGACACAAGATATGTCTCTTTAGTGACAAATACCTAACTTCTCAAATGATTATTTTATGTGAAACGCAAGATATATCTTGTTTCTTTAGTTCTAAATTAAAAAGAGTGATGGCTACCTCGCCATATGAGACAAGAATCCCGTGAGAGACCCAACAAGTCTTTTTAGCACTAGAGTGTTTGTAAGACATGGATTCCATGTAAGACATAAGATATGTTTTTTTTAATATCAAATATCTTGTCAAACGATTAACTCTTACCACATAAATAGAATAGGAATCCCATGTCATACACAAAAAGTCTCTTTATTAGAAGAAGCCTTGATAAATTATTAATTTTTAGTGATTAAAAAAAAAAGTAAAAGGAAAGATGGAAAATGAAAAATGAAAAGACCCTCCTGTTAACACGATTAGAGTTAAAATAACTCATCACTACGTTATAAAATGAGAGTAAATCCACGTGAGGCACAAAATATTAGGGGTGGGCGCGGATCGGTTGCGGCCACGAAACCTCCAATCCGCCATCCGTCCGCCAAATTGGCGGATTGGAGAATATCAATCCGCATCCGTCCGCCAATCCGGCGGATGCGGATTTGGCAGATTGGCGGATGGATGCGAATCGGTTTGGCGGTTTGAAATTTTACAAATTTTCAACATAAAAAAAAAAAAAAAAAAAAACCCTAGACAATGCAATATTTATTCATTCAAACTTATCCGCAATCCCTGCTTTTCACAACAACCATTTTCGTGTGGTATTCTTTAGTGGGGTTGAATGGGACACAAGGCTTAGTTTAGTTGGTTATTATTTATGGGTTCAGCCTTCGTTTGAAAAGTTTTAGACCTTGAACTTGTTCTCAGCTAAGCTCATGGATTGATTAAGCCAAAGCTCTACTTGGCCAAGTACTATAAACTTCAATATCTACTATCCATGCATAAGTACATTTATACATACATAAATAAACATATTTTACATGAAATAAATAGTGTACAGCAATACATTGTTATCTAGATGTAATTCATTACTAGAGTGATCATGCACTAGTAATTCAAAACCCAGACACAGCCTGAAGACAAACTGATATAAGACAATTGTGGTGAACACTCTCCTACAATTAATGAGCAACACAGTACCATGGGAGAAAAGACTAGAATGAACCCAAGCATGAATTACATCTGAACTATATATGACTAGTCTAATCAACAAACTTAAACTTATTAATTAATTCTAAGAAAATAAACAAAAAAAAGAAAAAGAAAATGTAGAACATGTGGCAAAAAAGAACCTCAAGATAAGTGAATCTGTAATTACCCCACATGGCTTCTTAAACTCGTTCAATGCTTCTGTAAGATCAGCCTCAAGTCTTTTTCCCATGTTTCTAAGTCCCCAAGATATTTATCTGGCCTCTACAATACAAATAATGTGTTAGCAAGAATAAATACTCTCTTTCGGACCTCCTCTATTGAAGCACAATGAAATGCGTAGAACAAAATAGGGTAAAACAATAAAATTTGATACCAGAATAAAAGAACACTAAAAGAGAGAAAAATCGGAAATCACCATTAACATGTTAAGTTGACTCAAAGACAATTACACATAACTTTGATGCACAAATGAGTACCATATTGTCATTCCGTTGATAGCTTCAAGTCAAAAGTGACCCAAATATCTCATAGGTGTAACTGATGAACTCTAATGCATTCTTGACTTCATCTTTAATCTGAACAATTAACAACAATAGTCATACCAGGAATTCAAAACAAAATGTTAACAGTTCTTAGCAACATATGAGCAAGGTTCATCTAACCTGGCCTCCCTGCAGAAGATGTGAGCGTCATCCTGTACAAAAGTTGTAGTGTTAGGCGTAAGAGCTTCCATCAGCCATGGACTACTACTCAAATTATTTTATTTTTATAAAAAAAATTCTGAAATTTCTTTCCAAAAAACAAGTCAAACGTGACCTAAAATTCTTGAATCACTTGGTAATTTTTATTTGTTTATTTAATTTAATTTTTATTTGTGTAACGAAATTTCTTCCAACCCAAACGAGGACCAACAAACCCAAAGAATCAAGAAAAATTTACATTACTTTTGACAAACTAGCAAAAGGAAGAACTAAGGAAAGCAAATTCTGCTTTCCCTCTCTCTTCCCCATCAGACAATTCCAAAATTTGTTTATACATTTCAATATTTAATAAAAATAGCATTCACAAGGGTGAGTTGAGTTTATTCAATTTCTGTCAACTGTAAAAAATATAATATCTATTTCTGTATCTAAGGGAAAGAATAAATGTTGTAATGCAGCTTATGGGGCTTGAATCCGGGGCACCAGAGTAATCAACTGGCTTGACTCAAGGAGAGAAGAAAAGCAAACCAGATATAAAATCACAGACAAACACAGATAGAAATCACACAGACACAGATATGAAATCACAACAACAGACATAAAATCAAAATCACAAAACCTTTGGTTTTCGAACTCTCTGTAAATTTCGAACCCTCACTCTATCTCACTCACCATCTCTTTGCTTTCAGAACTGTAACAAAACAAAAAAAAATTTAAAAAATAAAAACAGTTAGAGATTCAAGAAAGAAGACAAGGAGAGGAAAGATGAAGACAAAAACAGAACTCACCACCACCACCATGATCAACGATCCTCTTTCAGTCGAAGAAAAGGGTAGGCCCTAACCGTTAGGGTTTTAATCTGAGATTCTCAGAAAATGGAGTAAAAAAAAGAAGCAGATCTTCGATCGCCGATGGAGAACATCGTCGGATGATAAGAAAGTCGCCGTCGGTAGATGGGTAGGTAGGGTAGGGTTTTGGGGGAGAGAGAGAGAGTACTGTCGAAGAAGAAGAAAGGGTTTGGGTCTTTGATGATGATGAGATCAGAAAGAAGGGGGGAGAGAGGGCGTACAAAAAATATAAAAAAGGTCAAAAATCGGGAGACAAACGGCGGGTCGGGTTACACGGATATGGCGGGCCATCCGCCACCCGACCCGAATCCGCCAGAATGTAAAATCTTGGCCCGCATCCGTCCGCCAAGTACCACGCATCCACCCATTTGAACGTCGGGTCGGGTCGGGCGGATTGGACGGGTCGGTGGATCCGTTGCCCAACCCTACAAAATATATCAATTTTGTACTTGATAACTTGCCAAATAATTAATTGTTACCACACAATACGAGATATGATTCCCATTGTAAGGCACAAGATATCTCTTTTGTATCAAATGCCTTGTTTAACAATTAACTCTTGATGAGCAAAAGTAGTAAAAGAAAAATCAAAAGGAAAAAATGGGGTCTCCTGATCACACTACTAGAATTGGAGGAAGTCCTCACCACTACACGTATATAGTACTGAACAAAGATCTCATGTGGAATATAAAATGTCTTACCAAATGATTGGCCTTTACTACACATGTGAGACATGAATTCAATTGTGACACACAAGATACGTCTCTTCAATACCATGTGCCTTCCTAAATGATTAACTCTCGGTGATCAAAAGAAGTAGAAGAAAAAGAAAAAGCAAAAGAGGATCCCTTCCTACATCATGGTCAGAGTTAGAGTAACTCATTGCTATCATATAATATGAGACAAAAATCACCATTGAGAAAGAAGATATGTCTCTTTAGTATTAGATGCCTTGTCAAATTGTTAACTCTTAATAATAAGAACAAATACAATAAAAAAGAAAGAGATGGAAACCAAGTGTGCAACATTTCTCTTTATACTAGATGCTTCATTTGTTCTCATAGCTCTCTTACATTTTTGTTATAAGCTACTCATTGCTATTACACATATTATGGATAGGAATCCTTCTTGAGTGAGACTGAGTTATATCCCTTTAGTATTAGATACTTTATCAAATTATTAACTCTTAGTGATCAAAACAAATTACGAACCAAGTATATGAAAAAGAACAGTATGCAACATTTCTTCATTTGTCCTCTTCTCTCTCTAACTCAACCTTCTTTCAAGTACTCAGTAATTTAAAATTTTTAAAAATAAAAAACACCTCTTTAAACTACTGCATTCTCATTTTATTTGAATCACACACAACCACAAATTGAAATATATTGACATGGAAATTCATATATCCAGTGATAATATTTCACAACACAAATTGGTAAAATTTCTAGATCAAATTCATTAATCAAAAGTGTAAGTCAAATAGAATTCGGAAATAGAATTTTTATGTATTACATTTGAACTAAGTGTTTTTTTTTTTATAAATAAAAATAAAAATAAATTATGGGACACATTTGAACCAAGTTCAATGTTCTGTTATTCATATTTTTATTTACAAACACAACATTTCATCTATATTTTATATGGTCAATAGAAAACTAGTGGAAAGAGACAAAAATGAAAATTATACTTTTCATTAAAAGTATTGATGCCAATTTCAAAATATATATGTCTTACTCTATAGTAATCAGTTTATAATATTTGACTTAAAATTTTAATGTAAAGCATGTGGTTTGTAGTTGTAGTACAGTCGCATGCATTTGTATGCAATTTATAGAAATTAAAAGCCACAATACTCAAACAAAGTCATAATAGAAAAATATAGCATGCATTAGAAGTATAATATAATATTTTTTTCGTACAAGGTTCATTGTCAATAAATTATATATTATTAGTGGTCAAAAACTTTAAAAGAAAGACAAAGGAAAAATTAAAAAAGATAAAAAGATAAAAGAAGTGATGTTTTAATGTACAAAAAATGAGAAACCTCTCTAAGAAATTCTAACCGTTCTCTCTTTCTTTGCTCTTTAGAGGAAGAGGGTGGTATTTTTTTATTTTTATTTTTCTTTTTTGGATCAGCAAAAGAATGGGAACTTTATTGATGAGATAGAAGATAAAACAACAATAAAGGGAAAAAAAAAAAAGAAAAAAAGAGGAGGGGGGGATGAGTGCAAAAAGTATTATAGTGAACCAAATCAATCACAACTAGGTTGGCACCAATAAGATCACCCAATTATATGCTAGCACAATATCAATAGTTGGTGAGAAACCAACCCCAAAAACAAAAAACCAACCTCACCCAAATATAAAATAGCCACACCTAATACAAAATTACAACCCAGGACTAACAACCAGTATCAACTCAAACCACTACAAGAAAAAGCAGTTTTAGCGACTAAAAATATAAATTTCGTCGTTGAAAGTAGGACAATTGGCGACTGAAATTGAATTAAGTGAAGACTTTTGGCGACTAAAACAGTTTAGTAGCCAAATGTATAGTTATTGGCGACTAAAAAGCAGTTTAGTCGCCGATTATATGGGTTTTAGCGACTAAAACAATTTAGTAGCCAAAAGTGAAGGTTTTTGGCGACTAAAAAAATTTAGTAGCAAAAGTATAGGTTTTGGCGACTAAAAAATAGTTTTGGTCGCCGATTAATAGGTGTTTTTACCGACAAAAAAAAAATTTTGTAGCCAAAAGTAAAGGTTTTTGGTACTAAAAAAAATTTAGTAGCTAAAAGTGGACAATTGGCGACTAAAATTCAGTTTAGTCGGCAAAAGTGGTTATTTTTAGGCGGAAATTAATTTTTTTAGCGACTAAATTATTGGTAGTAGCCGAAACTAAGGTTTTTGGCGACTAAAAAAAAATTTAGTCGCCAAAAGTGGCTTTTTTTTTTTTAATAAATAATTTATTTTTTACATAAATTATATTGAATAAAAATAATTATGTTCATATATATAGTTTTATATTAATACGGGTCAATATACTATATAAATAAATATTTTGCATATATATTCATGTGGTGTTATTGTGGCATAGTGGAGAGAGTGTGTTGTTAAAGGTTTAGAATGTGGAAGGTTGGTGGTTCAAAACTTGGGAAGTGCAGTTTTCCAGCGACCAAACCGGCGACTAAAAAATTTAGTCGGGGAAACTTAAAACCCGACTTTTGGCGACTAAAAATTTAGTCGCCAAAAGTGTTTTTTCTTGTAGTGAACAGAGCATCAATACTAGAGCAACTGCCATTATGCACTACCCACGTAAACCAGCAGCAACCCCAGCTCTACATAAACCAGCAAAATCCCCAGCAGAGCAGCAACGCCAAAGCAACAGCCACTATACACATAACAACCAACCTCTTTACCACTAGGACCAACCTCAAAACGTTAGTACACACCAGCAGCACCTCTACCTCAATCAAGAACATCAAAACAGCAGCCATCACCACCTCAAGCAAGCTTTGATCCTATCAAGATTATTGACAATGTCCTCCACAGAATACTGCAGACCTCTAGAATTTTGTTTACTCCAAAGTGCTACCCTAACTTTCACCAACTCAGCTAATTCGAGCCCATCAACCATCTTTTCATGAAAAAGACACTCATTCCTAGCTTTTCAAATTGACCACATAACAGCTAAGGGAACTACTTTCTACATAGGTTGGATCGCCTTTTTGAAATTAAAACCAGCCCACCAGTGCAATAATGCCTCAATTGATGCCGGCATCACCCAAACCAAATCCCACCATTTCACCATATTTGTCCACAGTTTCCATACCACCGGACATGACAGTAAAACATGGTTAACTGTCTCCTCCTCTGCTCTGCACAGCAAACATACCAAACTAGCTTCCATATTTAACACTCCAATCCTCTTCAAAAAAGTTGAAGTTATTAGTTTGCCTTTCCAAGCTAACCAGTCACAGAATTTCACCTTGGGTGGGGCAATATTCTTCCACAACATATCAGCAACTCCTACCACAGGACCTTTCAACAACACCCACAACTTCCATGCTGACGCCACAGAGTATAAACCTGATGGATTGGCCAACCAAAGACAAGAATCCTCTGTTTCCACTGTGAGAACAGGTGCGTCCCTAAGTACCTCATGCAGCCTTACAATCTCCTCATCCTCCCAAGCTAACAGAGTTCTTCTAAAAGAAAATTCCATTCATATGCCAGACCTCTTCTGTAAGCCATCTACAGAATAGTGCTACCCTTCTCCTTAGATAATTTGTATAACCTAGGAAATTCCTCCTTTAGACACAGATTGTTTAACCACTTATCCTCCCAAAATTTGAGTCTTTGCCCATTTCCTACAACTAGCTTGAGATTAGATAAGTAATAACCAACCAACTCTGGACTAAGTGCACCAAGCTGGACAACATCTGCCCACAATCTTGACATTGAACTGGACTCTGGTACAGTAGGTACCCAACTACCTCCAGCTTCACCATTCTTACACCTCAACGTCTATTTCCATAAAGCTCTATCCTCTACTCCAAACCTCCACCACCATTTAAGCAAAAGGCAAGCATTGATTTCTCTCAGCTTTCTAACCCCCAAACCCTCTTGTGATCTGTGTAATGCTATGTCCGCCCATTCCACCATATGAACTTTCCTCTTAAGTTTAGAGTTACCCCACAAGAGTGCTACCTGAATCTTCTCAATCTGCTTAGCCACTCCCATAGGTATTTTAAAAATTGATAGAAAATAGGTTGGAAAATTAGAAAGAACTGACCTAATCAATGTTAATCGACCAGTGAAAGATAGGATTTTCCTCTTCCATGCAACTAACTTCTTTTTCACCTTCTCAATAACTGGTTGCCAAGTGCTTTTCCCACTGGGATTAGCCCCAAGAGGTAGACCTAGATAACTGATAGGGAGCTTTTTGCTGTGGCAATTAAAAATTGAGGCAAACTGATTAACCTCCATATCACTTACACCAACCCCACACAACACACTTTTGTGGAAATTGATCTTTAATCTGGACAGCACCTCAAAGCAACGTAGAATTCTCTTGAAGTGCCCCAGTTCCCTCCTCTCTGCCTCACAGAAAATGATAGTGTCATCTACAAATTACAGATGAGAAAATTTCAACTCATTAGGCCCCACAGATGCTCCTTTTATCAGCCCCTTCTCCTTTATTCTTTCAATCAACAAATTCAAGCCTTCATCAACAATGTTAAACAGAAGAGGAGATAATGGATCTCCCTACCTAAGCCCTCTCTGAGGAATGAATTCTACTGTTGGGGAACCATTGACCAAGACAGAAACTTTGGTTGATGATAGGCATGTTTTAATCCAACCCACCCATTTGTCCCTAAAACCAAAATTCTTCATCATTGAAAAAAGGAACTCCCAATTGACTGAATTGTATGCTTTTTCAAAATCCAACTTGAGTACGATACCTCTCATTTTTTCTACTTTCCACCAATGCACTACTTCATTTGCAATCAAAACACCGTCGAGAATGAATCTCCCCCCCCCCCCAAAAGGCTATTTGAACTTCACTAATTATTGCAGGCAAGACTCTCTTCAGTCTTTTAGACAGCACTTTAGCTAGAATTTTATTTATTGAATTAACAAGGCTGATTGACTTAAAATCACTTAACTCACAAGGATTCTCCCTTTTAGGTATGAGGGTGACAAAAGAACTATTGAGACTTAAGACTATCTTTCCATTAGAATGAAACTCATGCATAAATTGTAAAATTTCACCCTTCATTACCTGCCAACATTTCTGAATGCAAGCCAAATTGAACCCATTTGGACCAGGAGCCTTGTTACTATCACAATCTTGTAACGCAGCCCAAATCTCTTGCTCTGAAAATTCTGCTTCTAAGCTTTTGACCTGCACAGCAAAAGAGATGAATACAAAAGGGCCAAGACGCTTTGGCCTAGAACACCAAGATTCAGAAAATAGTCTCTCAAAATGCCTATGAACAGTTTGCTTCACTGAAGATGGCTCCACCAACCTAACCCCATCTTCCATAACTGAATCAAGCAAGTTTCTTTTTTGCCTTGAGCTTGCTATCATATGAAAGAACCTTGTATTCTTATCCCCACACTTAGCCCATACCATTCTAGATTTTTTATGCCATAAACTCTCCTTCCTCCTACTCAAATTCCAAACCTGCCCTTTAACTTCTCTCCTTCTACTTACTTCTATTTTTGACAATGGTCTTTCTCCTGCCACCAAATCCAGTGCATGTGAGTCCTCCTCTGCTTGCTTAAGTTGAGTTTCCACATGGCCAAAAACCTCTGAATTCCATCTTCTGAGGTTGACTCTGAGTGTTGCAAGCTTCATCATCAATCTAAACCCAGCCCAACTTGGTTGACTTCATCCTATGAGCTCTTCACCACTGTTTTGAAATTAGAATGGAGTAACCAAGCATTAATAAATTTGAAAGGTTTTGGTCCCCAATTCCTCTC
The DNA here is from genome assembly GCA_030407325.1 of Camellia japonica. Lineage (NCBI taxonomy): Eukaryota > Viridiplantae > Streptophyta > Magnoliopsida > Ericales > Theaceae > Camellia > Camellia japonica. The sequence goes on along the minus strand of JAPPVO010000013.1, from coordinate 94,540,796 downwards.
ATCCTCTATTAATAGGATTGGACAGTGATGAGAAATTATTCTAGGCAGTCCCCATTGCTTGAAAGAGAACTTCTCAAGCCAACTACTCTCCAAAAGGAATCTATCTATCCGGCTCCATCTCTCTCCATCTTGTGCATTGCACCATGTAAAACTTCTATCCCTCATTGGCAGATCAACTAAGCTCAGCTGATCTACTAGCTCATTAAAATCATTCATACCTCTGTCCCTTCTTCAGCAACCTTTCCTTTCACTGAGAAATATAATTTCATTAAAATCTCCACCCATACACTATAGATTAGGGTAGGAAATTTTCATTCTCTTTAAAGATTCCCACAGCTGCCTTCTCTTGCAAACATCATTTGGAGCATAAACATTCACCATAGAGCAATCAAAAGATTGACCAATAGTACCTGATAAAATGATAAAATTTCTGGAGCCATAGCAGTCAACAAGCTTAAATCTCTCAGGGTGCCAAATACACAATAAGCCCCCAGCACTACCATTAGCATCTACACCCATATACTCCATTTTATCAAATGGCCAAATAGATTTAATAAACCCTTCCTCCAAACTTCTTCTCTTTGATTATTGAACTAACACCACATCCACTCCTCTTTCCTTTAAGATGTTCTTAACTTTGCTCATTTCTCTATGGTCTGCTTAGACCACAAACATTCCAAGTCATTATCTTCATAAAGCAACCTACAAAACACCTGTACTCCTCCATTGGTTATTCAGACATCAGTTGCCCGTGCTCTATAAATAATCCTCTCCAAATCCCTTTCTTCCAGCTAGACTTTCTGTTCCAACACATCATCCTCCTTTCCACCAAAGTCAATGCCAAGTGATTTCCCAAGCTGAATTGTTGTTTTAGCCTCCTTAAACAGCTTGCCCTTACTTTTGCTTGAATCACCTTTAAATGATTGTGAATTTGAAATTGCAACTATATTTGCTCTGAAGATGGTATCCTTATTAAAACTTTTAGGTAGTATCCTGCCTTTCTGAAATGGCTTGCCACACTTTTTTACTATTCCTCTCCTCTTTAGAGCGTATACTCCCTTGTTGTTAGAAACATTTTCCTCTCTAACCTTAGTTGTGCTACCCTCCTCGCTCTTCATAACTACTTGGGCACCATCTACAATAAACTATGAATGGGCCACACAGTCACTCAAGTTTGATGGTGAGAGCCCAGTTGGCCTAATAGGACAATCTTCAACTTGGGTTCTATGAAGCACTACTTCTAAGTTAATATTGGGCCCAACAAGTTCTGGCCCACTCAAACTCTTCATGAACTCATCCGTATGAATGCTGCCATTTAAACATTGAGGCTGCTCAGCCACCTTATTTGAAAATTTGTCTACACTCTTCAGAACACCATCATGATCATAGCCCCCAACTGTTGAGTTCCCCAAGCCAGCGCCTGACTTCCTTACTATAGATTCAACCACCCTCCTGTCCCTATCTTCCATTACGTGTAAACTTCCATCCACTGTGTCTTCCATAATACTTGTCACATCATTAGAAAAAGCCACATCAGTCTTGTTGTCATCTTCCTTTCCTACCTCCACCCTGCCATCTTTGACACTGGAATTCATGTCACCCTTATTGCTGGAGATTGAGAATAGACCCTTATTGGCCTGATAACTGCAATCTCCAGATCTTGACCATGGCGGTAAAAGTAATTCTTCAATCACCCTTACTGGATACTGCTTCCCATTACATTCTAATAGGATCACTTGATTGATAAACTCACGACTACTAGTAATAATACTAACTTTACCACACAAAAGTGACTTCGTAGTACTCGTAACTTCATCCTGTTGGATAACTTCTCCCCAAATATTACCAATCTCCTTGAAGGTGCCAGTATTCCAGAGATTAAAAGGAATACCATAACAAGCCAGCTACACACACCTTTCTTGTTCAATAACTTTTCCTTTCTCCCACTCTTCCATTGATACACACCACTCATATATCCATTCCTCTAGTCTACCCTTTCATTCCTTCAGATGTTCCATTGACTTAAAAGATAGAAGTGCTACACGGCCACCACCATCTTTTATGCTCACCTCTTTTAGGCCTCGTTTGCTACACTCTTCTTTGAAGGCATTAAAAGAAAAGAAAGATTTGAGCTTAATCACTAAACTTTCATAGAGCCATCCATTTCCAACTTCCTGTGCTCTTATAGTTATCATATAATTCTCCTTTCTTATACCTTGCACTACATCAACAAAACATCTCTGACCATTGCCCCCAGTTGTAAGCTTGTCGTACATCCTATGTTTCGTCTCTATAATCTTGCTTTTTCTGTCCTCTTCCTTCTTTGGATACTGAGCATCGCTTCTAAACTCTACTATTCTCACTTCCAGACTCTTGTTATCACACCAGATTCCGTCTGCTTTTTGAACTGCTACCTTTGCTGCTATTTGACAATCATATCGAACAAACCCAAATCTTGATCCAGTGGCTTTCCTCCTTTTGTTCGGAATAAAGACGCCCTTCACCACACCATAACTGCTAAAAAGTGAAAAAACTTTTAGGCACCATTGATTCCGGAAGGTTATCCCCAAAGACCGTGATCAGCCTTGGTCCCCTATGATGAATCTGATGATAGCTTGGCTTTCTTTTACTGGTCACCGATGTCCACCCTTCTCTTTCCATTGTTTCCAATCTTACTACCATAAAGCACTACGTGACTGTATCACTCTCCCGTTTCTTTTTCCTGTGATTTCTATTACCACACTAGCCACTATCACTCTTCTTGTCTCCATCATCTGTTTGTTACCAAGAAAACTTTCAAATTTAATCTCAAATCTAATTTATGACCAAGATTCGATGTTATAAAACGCGTTGTTATAGGCTAGACAACCACCTCAAATTTATAATGTTTTATTTTGTAATGTAGAGGCGGGGATTAAGGTACCACAATTACTGATTGCGATAATGAACAGATCGTGAAGGTGATGTGTATTGTTTGTTCGATGGTGATTGTTTTGTTTTGTTTTGTTTTTTTTCTTTTTCTTTTTCTTTTTTTTTTTTTTGTATTATTTTTTTGTGTTGCAATAATATCTCTCTATGTAAAGGATTCTTTTTTTCATGGAGGTTTTATCCTCCCTGCGTTGAGGTTTATTTTTTTCCCTATGTGAAGACTCTTATATCTTTCTTACATGGAAGTTCTCTTTATCCTTTTTGAAATCTATTTTGTACTACGATGTATTTTATTAAATGACTTATTATCGGATATAAAATATATTAAGTCTTGCACTTTTCTAGTTAAAGAAATGTACCAAACAAAAAAAAGAAAGAAATGAAGAAGAAGGAAAAAGAAAAAGAAAAAAGAAAACAATGCAATACTTAGGAAATTTTAAAACATGGGGAACAATTTTCAGGATTCCAATAATTTAGTGTAATTATGATAATAATTTTAGATTATTGTATAATGATCAAATAATTCATAATTTGAAAAATGAGCGATAAGTCTTCTTTGAAACTGCTTCGGCGCATGAGTCCACCATCAACTTGTATGGAAACACAAAATGACATGTATATCCAAGTTGTTTGGTATCAAACTCACTTTTCTAGCTCTCACTTGTTATGTAGTTATTTTAGTTGATTTTTTAATTTTTTATAAAATATATACATATATATATATATAAAGAACAATGCGGTTAGCTATTTTGACATTTTAACTATTTCAGTTAAAAAATCCCCACCATAAATAGAATTTGAAAATATTTAGTAAAACACCAAATTCAACCAATTGTAACAAATTGCAATCTCTAAATACCATCAAATAAAATAAACCACATATACAAATATTTGAAAAAATTATTCATAAATCTCATATAGGAGAATGTTAATCCATTTAATTGTAAGATTTTCCTTATGAGCCAATTAGTTCTTTTTGTTTTAAAAAGTTGGATTTATTTGATCTGATGCCATTTGAGTGTAAGTGAATGTCCTTTTGTAATTTATTTTTTTATTTTTTGATTTGTTTTTGGGATGAAAATAGAAATGTGAGGTGTGGAAGATTCTTTTTGGGAAAATTGGTGGTTGAAGTGTTGATTTCTGAGCGTAGAAATCTACATTTCTATTAATGTGGTTTTTTTGTGTTACATTGTAGTTTTATATTAGGAGTGTTACGTTTGGAAAAAAAGTACACTAAGAAGGTTTTTGTGTGTTACATTGATTGGAGTGTTACGTTTGGAAAAAATACACTAAATGAGTTTTTTTTAATGTTACGTTATTACGTTTGAGGAAAGTACACTAAGAAATTTTTTAGTGTTACATTGACTGGAGTGTTTCATTTGAAAAATATATATATACTAAGAATTTTTTTTTGAAATGTTACCATTATTACGTTTGAGAAAAGTACACTAAGGAGTTTTTTAGTGTATTATGTTTTAAAAAAGTATACTAAGAAATTTTTTAGTGTTACATTAAAAAAAAATACACTAAAGAGTTTTTGTGGAATGTTACGTTGTTACGTTTGAGAAAAGTAAACTAAAAAATTTTGGAGAGTTAAGTTTAAAAAAAAGTACACTAAAGAGTTTTTTAAAGTGTTACGTTTAATAATTTTAATATTATGAGAAAACTCACATTTGTCCCTCAACACATAACACGTGCGTTTATGCTTGACCTTTAATGTAATTCACACTAGAATGGACCCTTTGGGTCCATTAAAAAAAAAAAAAAAAAGGAGGACCAAACCATTAATAAGATCACTATTTAAAATTTATTGGTGTTTCACCCTAAAGTGTGCTGACAAATGTAATATTTTGTAAAACAAATTAACTCCATTAATGATTAAATGTTAGTAATTTAAGCGAATAGTTGTTCAAATTAATGGCTTAGGGGTAAAATGACACAAGTGTGTTAGTTTGAAGCGACATAATGATTTTTTTTCCACAAATTTGATATAAAAGTTTGATTTATTATTATTGTACTCATGTCAATTTGTATACAATTTATAGCAAACTGATAGCATCCACACCAAGATTATATATTGGCTGTCAAAAAGAGTATAAAAAATTATACAATTATAAAAAATAAAAATAAAAAAGCAAAGAGAAAAGAGAAAAGAAAAGGAAAGAAGGAAAAGTGACGCATTAAGAGCATCTCCAACGGTGTAACCAAACTTTTCACCAAATTTGAGTAAAAAAATCACTATTTTCCTAATTTGATATCACTTGCTCCAACGGTTAGCATCAAAAGATGATGAGGGGGGCGCGACCGATTGGTCAACCGATAAGGCCATTATTTTTTTTTTTGAGTCGCCATTGATACACAGGTGCAAGACTTCAAGCTATTTCTTGATACACATTGTGGGCCCTGCTTGCAAGGTGCCATTGATACACAGGTGCCATTGATACACATTGTGGGCCCTGCTTGAAGGAACTTGAATGAACATGGGGCAAGACTTCAAGCTGTGTTTGTTGTTATTAGCCTCAGGTCGCCCGGTTGGTCAACCGGCCGGTTGACCGGCCGGTCGACCGGTAAGTTATTTTTTTTTTTTTTTTGAACGAATTGAACCTTTTCTTGAACTTTCTGAACCTTTTTTCGGGGCGACCGATTGGTCGACCGGTTAGGGGAGAAAATTTTTTTTTTTTTTTTTTTAACTGTTTGAACCACAAATGTTGGACTTTTTGAATTCTTTCCGGGACAACCGGTTGGTCAACCGGTCGGGCAACCGGCTGGTCAACCGGTTGGTATAAACCCAACGGTCAGTAACAGTGATTTGGTGAAATTTGGTGAAAGGCTTGGTCTGTTCTCACTTTGGTGAAACTTTTGCTGAAATCTCATTTTGGTATGACTTTGGTGAAACCGTTGGAGCATGAAAAAGTGAGTTTTTCATCAATTTAAATCTGATGCTGGTTTGGTTCACCGTTGGAGATGGTCTAATGTACGAAAAAAAGAAAGCAATGCAACATTAAAGAATTTTTGAAACATGGGGAATAATTTCGGGATTATCCAATTAATGTTGCTACAATGGGCCTAATACTGATGGGCCGCTTCCAGTTCATTTATTTTTAGGTGCAACGGAAAAAAAAGCCCACGAATGCTTTCAAAGCACTGAAGATCTCTCTCTCTCTCTCTCTCTCTCTCTAGGAGCAGCTATGAAAATCGCCACATGTATCGTTGTTGGGGCTCTCATTCCAATTGCGGCCTCGTCACCAAGTTACTGTTCTTAAGCCCGTCTCGTTTGGAAATATAATTATTTTAATTAATTATTTTAATTATTTTATTAAATGAAACAAAATTGTGTTTAACATGATTTGCAAAGTTGAATAAATAGTTAGAAAAAAAAATAATATATATAAGATGTGACATTTTATTTTATTAATTCTTTTAATTTTTTTTAACTTATGGGTTCATTGTATTTTCTCTTGACTATTTTAACTATTTTAATCCAAAAAAAAAAAATTATTAAAAAAAAAATATGTACACAACCTTCTTCCTTTCTTATCTAGGGTTTGCAATATATATATATGAAATTTTTGATGGGAAAATGATGAGATAGGGGGAGCGGAGGGTTTTGACTACTGAGATTCGAAGGGGTTTTCTTTTTGAGTTGATTAGTTAAGTAGAATAATGTATAATGGAATTTTTTTAACTTAAGGTTTTGCAATGCAAGGGTTCTGAGTTTTGAATGTGTTTCAGAGTTTTTGATTTATTCATTTGGTTTGGAAAATCAATTCCATGCTAAAATGGTTAAAATTGATGTGAATTGGAAATTTGTTTGTATATAAAAGTGAAAGAAATGAAGCACTTGTACTTATTAGGAGGGTTTAGACCTTATAAAAAAGTCGAATCTAAGATTAGGGGAGATACAACAATAACTGTAACCTTTTCAATCTTCTACGAAAATTGATACATGTATCGAATGCTCATATGGAAAAGCTTACACACTGGTGTGTAACTCTTCTACTAGTGCAATTTAAGCTACCCAACAATTCAAAAAAACAAAAACTTCTATTTCCCTTAAAATACAGCAATTATACTAGCAAAACAAGCAAAAGTGACAAAAAATGTTGGCAATTCAATTAAGATACATTAACAGCCAAGAAGGGTAATTATTATTCAGAAGATAACAATTGAACCATATTGGATTGAGGTAGGAGGAGCAAATAATTTTTTTCTTATTTTGGTAAACTACACTAACCTTCCTTTTGAGTTTTTAGAGAAAATACATTATGCCCACAAGTTTGGTATTATTTATATTGTGTTTACACATAATTTGCATTAGTTCTTTTCTCAGCAAAGGAAAACTTTAATAAAGTACAAACTACAAAGAGAGTAACATCAAGAGAAACGTCAATAAGACAAGCCAAATACAATGCAGCAAAGTAGAATGCTAAACAAAACAAGTGGCTTAAACTCCCACACAGAAATATGCAAAACCATCTGGCTCAAATCAAGACCAAAATAGAGAAACTGAAGGCAAGCTTATGCCCGCAAAACCAAAAACACACCAAAACCTCCCAAAAAGAATCTTAAAGAATTCATAAAAGTTAAGAGCTTAATTAACAAGACAGATGTCACATTTGGCTTTGCTAAATCTGAATTTCGGGTGACATGTCAATGGACTCTTTATACAAATCGCACAACATTTGGAGGTGCTTCCACAGTAAACAATATTGTTGACTTTTTTGAAAAAGAGAGATTATGGAAATCGTTATCCACAGGCTATAGGCACAAAGAAAAGTGATACAGGATGCGAAGAAAAAACTGTTAGCATACGAAAGAGTTGGAGATATGCCGTAAAACGCTATCCTATAGCTCACTATTAGAAACAACAAAGGAATGTGCAACATGAAACTAGAGAGTCGCACGGGAAGCACAAATATCATTGCGGTGATCGAGGCAAGAAAGCATACCGTGTTCAGGGTAAAAAAATTGATGAAAAAGGATTCGTAAGTTGTAGATTTCGTTAACATGATTTCAGCAGGATTGTCAGTGGTGTCGGTATTGGTGTTAGTATCAGTGTTGTTGGTGAATATGGTGGCGTTAAAATGTGTCATGTTAGTAGAAATAAAATTGATGGTAGTGATGGTGCCGTTAATGGAAAGATGAGTGGTGTTGGAAGGAGGAGAAGGTATATTGTTATCGCGCATTACTCCGCTTGGAGGCTGAAGTAAAGCTTGGAATGTAGCTGTTGCGATCAGAACAGCAACGACAAGTATCATGTTTCGCATGTCCATTGACATTTCTCTGCGCGCGTGAATGATTCATCCGATTAGAGCTTGGAACCATTGGCGCAATGATTTCAAAAATTCTCCAAGGTCACTAACTAGGGATGATCTTCTTAAAGCTCCTGCATGGCATAAAGTTTTCTCGATTTTAGTTTTGGCCTCACCGTTGAGAAGTGTTGCTGCAATATCAAGAGCTGTTTACTTTTTCAAATTCTTTGCATTTTTGTCCGTGTAGATCTCTTTCACTAATAACTTCACAATCTACGTAAACGAAAAATGTACAAATCAATTATTTTATATTGGGTGTTGCTCATTGGCAGCGTTCGTTAAAGCTCAAATCATATCAAAAAGGTTAGAATTACAATATAAATTTCATATATTCCATACACTTTTATATATGATATATTTTTTTATACATACACCAATAATTATCACCAACCATTGAACGGTGGTGTTTGCTGACAATCTATCAACTACTATGATATTTATGGAACCAAAGAATAGATAGAAGCATGCCTGAGGTTGTGAAGTGGACACCGCTGTATGCAGCATAGTGTTGCCTCCCTCGTTTGTCAAGCACAACAGCTCACTCTTGTAGATCTTTCGAAGCCATCCCAAAAGGACTTCAACAGCTTTAGGACTAGAGCTTTTCACAGCAATGTGCAATGCAGTCTCTTCATAAATCGTCACATCATTTATAGACGGTGAGCAAACATCTAGAAATTTAGGCAAAAGATCAACTTGATTGTCTGTTTTGGCTGCAAAGTGGAGAGGAGTGAGACCCTCCCTTTCTTTGACAAGTGTTAGGTCCCTACTTGTTGCCAATTCCGCCAATAAGCTTGGGTTAAATGCATTGTAATTTTCCTAGTGTTTTTGGTCTTCCTGCTCGAGCGGGCAAAGATGCACTCGAGCGGAGTTTGTACCTTCTCAGTAGTGTGGCTTGTCTGTAAAAATACTAGGAAGCGTGTTATGCCCGAGCGTGAGTTTTAGCACTCGAGTGTAGACCTGTTTAATCGCATGTGTTCTAGTGACTCCGCTTGAGCGGCAAGTCCTGCGCTCGAGCGGAGATCACGGCCTTGTTTGCTTTAAAAGCTGCGGTCAGTCTGTTTTTAGCGTTAATGCTTCTAGATCTATTTTGAGGGCTTTAGGGTTTTCTTCTGGGGCTATTTTGCTAGTTTTCTTTGATCTTTGATTGGGTATTAAACTCATGGTTTGAAGAGTGTATATCAAAGAGGTGATTGTTTTATTCAACAACAAGAATGTTCTTCTTCGGTGGAATTCGGAGATTCAAGCGTAGAGTTTTCGAAGGAGTTTGATGCTGTGCGTAGTCGTTGATTTGACAATAGATGTTGTGGATTCAACATCAATCTGATCAATTTCAAGATGAAGGTTGCGGTAAAAGTGATACAGATTGTTGAAGACAAATTGACAACATTTGGGAAAGTTGTTTGGTAAATTTGTACTTTGTCTTCCTTTCATAGTGGATTGATTTGTGGCGTTTAGCCAGTGGTTTTTCCACATAAAAAATCATTTGTGTTGATTTATTATTTTTGAAGCAACAATCTAAATCACTTTTATATGTGATAGATAATTTAGATTGTTAGTTTTAATTGTTTGGGAATTGGTACAATTAAAACTTGATCTAATCACGAATCACTTAGGTTTTTTAATTAGTATCAGAGCATGTCACTATTTGTTTTTATCAAACCTATAGGAGTCTGATTTTGTGTGATCGGTGATATGGATTCAATTCGCGAAGGTAACTCGACCCATAGACCTCCGTTACTTGATGGTAAAAACTATTCTTATTGGAAAGCTCCTATGAGACCGTTTTTAAAATCTATCGATGAGAAAGTTTGGCACTATGTGATCTATGGGTGGAGTGAACCTATTGTCACCATTGATGGTGTTGATATTCCAAAACCTCTTGATAAATGGGACGCATTCGACTATCAAAACTTGAGTTGGAACAGTAAGGCTCTTAATTCCTTCTTTTGCTCGTCACACTTGAAGAGTTACGTCGTATTTACACGTGTGAGGTAGCAAAAAAGGCTTGGGACATTCTTGAAACTATTCATGAGGGTACTACTTCTGTTAAAAGGTCAAAAATTCAACGTCTCACCTCCTCTTTTGAAACTCTTTTTATGCGTGATTATGAGACGTTTGATGATTTTTATGCTAAACTTAGTGACATCGTGAATTCTTATTTCACACTCGGTGCCTGAAGCTAAGGTTGTTGGAAAATTTTTGAGGTCTTTACCCAAGAGGTTCTAATCAAAAGTTACAACTATTGAGGAGGCTCAAGATATTGATACCCTCAAGCTTGATCAGTTGGTTGGAAACTTGCAGACTTATGAAGCCCACTAGATTTCTAAGAAAAAACAAAAAGATAGTTTGGCTTTTACTAGTGCTCATGAGACTGCTAAGACCCCTGAGATTAAGTTTGATCTAGAGTCTGAAATGACAGCCATGTTTACTAAACAGTTCAAAAAAAATTTGAAGAAAAAGAAGCCTAATTTCAAGGATCCTAGTTCAAAAGATAAGGGTAATGAAAAACCCAAAAACTTCCAACCAAAAGTTGCTCCAAAGCCTGAAAAGAAGACTGTGAAGGGGCAAGGAGTCAAGTGTTACGAATGTCAAGGGTTTTGGTTATATTGCTCTTGAATGTCCATCAAAAAAGAACCGGAAGAAAGTCTACACAGTGACTTAGGATGACGAAAGTGGGTCAGAGTTAGAACCCGAAGAAACCGAATCTGGTGAAGACGGAGATAGAACCTACATGGCATTCTGGTCTACTGTCACCCAACCATCTCCAAAGCCAGTTGAGTTTGCTCGTGGTCAGAACTTGCGCCGTGCTCCTACCTTTGATGGAAGTAATTACTTGTTTTGGAAGATCAGAATGAGGATGTTTCTGAGAGCTCACGACCCTAAGGGCTGGCAAGCCATTGAAGAGGATGTTGAAAGCGCTAACAATCTGAGCAATCAAAGAGTTCTGACTGCCATCTATGAAGCAATTTTTGACGAAGAACAACAATGGATTGCTCACTACACAAAGGCCAAAGATGCATGGGACATTCTAAGTCAATTTCATGAAAGAGAAAAGTCATCTTCACTACTATCTATCAACTTTCATGCCTTAGTTGCTCGACTAGATGAGGTCCAGGAAAAAGATGAGCAAAAAAAGATGATGAAACCTCGGAAGACAATGATAAGATTGATGGTGATGACCTACAACAAGCTTTTAAAAAGCTTTACAATGAATCTCTGAATTTTTCCAAGATCAATGACAAACTCACTCTCAAGCTCAAAGCATGTAAAAGCGAGAATGTCAAGCTAAAGGGAGAGATTGGAGGTGCAAAAAGGGATGTCATCAAGATCTCAAATGACAGGCAAGACCTCTGCGGAAAACTTCTAGCTTGTGAAACCGAAAAGAATGAACTTCTGAGCATCTATGCCACATATGAAGAGAAGATTGGAATCCTTGAGATGTCACAAGCCATGTTGGAAGAGCTGATTGGTCAAAAAGAGAAAGAACTCAAAGTTGCTAGAGCCACGATTGATATGCGGAACAAAGGGTCAAAGACACTTGCAGGCATCATCAGATCCAACAAATGAGTTGTGACAAAAGTGGGATAGGCTATACTGCTACAACATTTCAAAAGGGGGAGGCCTCTACATCACATGACCTGAACACTCAAGCAAAGGGAAAGCTCAAGGGTGATCCTTCTCTTCATCAACCCAAAGAAGGTAAGATCGACAAACTAAAGGTACAATCTGTGTTTGTTTATTATCATTGTGGTAGGTATGGCTACATTCGTCCTTATTGTTTTGAGTTATTTGGTAAAGTGTCTAAAAAGGGTAGAAATTCTAATACTTCTTGGGTTAGGAGACAATCTTACATGTCTAGGTGGAACACCAAGATTCATGAGGGTGTTCACAACGCTAAGACATCTACCAAGATTGCCAGTCCTGCTTCTACTAAGACCAAAAAGATTTAGGTAAGAAAGAGTGACTTAACTTGTTTTGTTGTTCACACTGCACTGAAAGCACGTGACTCACACATGTGGTATCTTGATAGTGGGTGCTTTCGTCACATGTCTGGTGACAAATCCTACTTCACATCTCTTGATAAATATGAAGAAGGAATTGTTACCTTTGGAGATGGTGGCACTTCTAGAGTCATTGGTAAGGGCTCTATAAGTGTGGCTAGTCTTCCTAAGCTTGAAAATGTTTTACTTATTGACGTCCTTAAAGCTAATCTGTTGAGCATTAATCAAATGTGTGATTCCCATCATGAAGCATTATTTTTAAAAAATAAATGTGAAACTTTGGATAAGAATGGAAATACAGTAATGCATGGGGTTCGCACATTTGATAATTGCTATGGGATTGTTACCACTAATGATCTTACTTGTCACTTGGCCGTCATAAGTAACCTTGACCTATGGCATCAAAGATTAGGTCACATGAATTTCAAAGACCTAACTAAGATTGCCAATAAAGAGCTTGTGAGAGGAGTACCCAAAATGGGTAAGAATGTGAACCATATGTGTGGACCTTGTCAACTTAGGAAGCAAACTCGTGCCCCTCATAAAAAGATGAACAGCTTCACAACCAAACGTCCTCTTGAACTGGTTCATATGGATCTTATGGGACCCACTCGTACTGAAAGCATTGGAGGTAAATGATACATATTTTTAACCATTGATGATTATACTCATTTTTCATGGGTTAATTTTTTAAGAGAAAAATCTAATACGTTTGATGCTTTCCAGGCCTTAGTCCTTAAAATCCAAAATGAGCAGAGTGTTTCTATTGGGTGCATCATAAGAATCCAAACAGATCATGGTCGTGAGTTTGAAAATTGTTTATTTTCAGATTTTTGTGATACGCATGGAATTGAGCATAAGTTTTTTGCTCTGATTAATCCACAACAAAATGGAGTTGTTGAGAGGAAGAACATGGTTGTTCAAGAGATGGCCAGGTCATGCTCCTTAGCAAGAAAGTTTCTCATAAGTTTTGGGCTGAAGCCTTAAATACAGCTATTTATGTTGTGAACTGTGTGTATTTATGGCCCAGCACTTTACAAACTCCATATGAATTGTGGAAAGGATTGAAGCCTAATGTAAAATATTTCAAAACTTTTGGGAGTAAATGCTACATGTTCAAAGATAGAGAGCCTTTAGGAAAATTTGACTCCCGAAGAGATGAAGGCATTTTTTTAGGGTATTCAATCACTCGTAGAGCTTTCCGTGTCTATAACCTGCATACTTTATCTCTAATGGAATCAATCAACGTGGTTATAGATGATACAGGCTCTTCTACTCTAGCAATACATGAGGAAGAAAATGGTGAGTCTCCAATCTTGGATACTAAACCACAGAGTCAAGGAGAAGCAGAGGCTCAAGCTCAAGAAAGTGAGTCAGTACCAACTTCAATGGTAAGTCCGAGTCCAAAGAGTGCTCAAAGAGACACCACCTCTGATGCTTCTGTCACAACTAGTTCAAGTTTAAAACCTTCAACAAGGGTAAAACTGAACCATCCAGTTCAACATGTCCTGTGGCAATGTTCAGACCAAATGAAAACCTGAAAACAAGTTCAAGAAGAGGTAACTTACATGCTATGTTTCGTTATTGAACCAAAAAATATAAAAGAGGTCTTACTGATGATAATTGGTGAATGCTATGCATGATGAATTAATCAATTTAAACATAACAAGTTTAGACTCTTGTCCCCATACCTAGAGACATGAATGTGATGGGTACCAAGTGGATCTTTAAAAATAAATCTGATGAGAATTACTGTGGTCAGAAATAAGATAGGTTTTGTTGCTCAAGGCTATACACAAGTAGAGGGTGTTGACTATGATGAGACGTTTGCCCCTGTTGCATATCTCGAATCTATTTGTATTTTAATTAGTGTTGCATGCTTTCTAGGGTTCAAACTGTTTCAAATGGATATGAAAAGTGCCTTTTTGAATGGGTACTTGAAAGAAGAGATTTATATTAAGCAACCAAAAGGGTTTAAGGACCCAAAATGCCCACATCATGTCTACAAGTTAGACAAGGCACTGTATGGGTTGAAACAAGCTCCTCGAGCTTGGTATGATAGACTTATTACCTTCCTTCTTGATAATGATTTCCAAAGGAGTAGTGTGGACAAGACCTTATTTGTGAAACATACTAAGTCTCATATACTTGTTGCTCAAATTTATGTTGATGATTTTGTGTTTGGATCCACTGCTGATTTTCTTGTAAAATATTTCTCGGATTACATGACACATGAATTTGAAATGAGCATGATGGGGGAATTGTCTTACTTCTCGGGTCTTCAAATTAAACAGTCTCCTTCGGGTATGTTTGTTTCTCAAACCAAGTATGCCAAAAACCTTGTGTCTAAGTTCGGTCTAGAGTCCACCAAACATGCTCGCACTCCCATGAGCACTAGTCTTCACATTTCCAAAGATTCCTTTGGTACTGATGTTGATCCTACCCTTTATAGGAATATGATAGGGAGTCTCTTGTACCTCACAGCCAGTCATCCTAACATTGCATTTTGTGTAGGTGTTTGTGCCCGTTACAAAGCCTGTCCTAAAGAGTCTCATTTGCTTGCAGTTAAACACATCATTAAGTATGTAAATGGGACATTGGGGTATGGGATTTGGTTCTCGACCGACACTACAGCTGAAATTACTGGTTTTTCTGATGCCGACTGGGCAGGGTGTGTTGATGATCGTAATAGCACATCTGGAGGGTCTTTTTACCTTGGGAATAATTTGGTTTCCTAGCATAGAAAAAAACAAAAAATACCATCTCTCTTTCGACTGTTGAGGCTGAGTACATTACTACAGGGAGTTGTTGTGCCCAAATGTTATGGATAAAGCAAATTCTTCATGATTATGGTATAGACCAAAACACTCTCAACCTTTTCTATGATAATACAAGTACCATTAATATTTCTAAAAATCCTGTCTAACACTCTCGCACCAAACACATTGACATTAGTAGTCATTTCATTTGAGAGTTAGTAGAAGAGTGCCTTGTTGTTCTTAAACATGTACCCACTGAGCATCAAAAGGTTGATATTTTTACAAAACCCCTCGATTTTCTTAAGTTTGAGTTCCTTAGAAAGACCTTGGGTGTAATGCTCAGTCACTAGGGTGTGACTTGTTACTTGAATGGGTGAGTGTGATTGGCTTTATGTGTACTTGGATGCTATAATCTCATTGTCATTGATTCCTGTCATCTCAGCATTTAGACTCATATAAACACCCCTCAAGCTGCTTACAGAGATTTCGTTCTTCGTTGTTCATAGCTTATTTTGAATGCCAATGCTCATTAACTTCATGATCTCACTCTGTACACATCCTTGAGATAAACTGTTGCAGGGGTTTCGCACAAGTGATTAAATTTCTCTATGGACCAATAACGTGTCTCTTATATATTTTTAGAAGAATTGACCTATACTGGCATATCATGGGTGATGTTGAGTCTCTTAACCATCTACCATCCATTTTCACTTCCACGGTTCCTCCCTCAGTTCATTGAAGTCTGGGCATTAGGAAAAGGCTACCTCAGAGGCACCAATCAGGCCATCCTTATTGATTTCATGACTCTCTAGTTGGTCTCCGTACTCTTGAGCGTGCATGCCACCAATGAGTGCCCACAAGCAAGAATAGTCAAAAATTAAATAAATAAAAAAAAAGACTCATTGATTGAGGGGGACCCTCCGCATTTACTCAACAAATACCCCTTGATTTCTAATGGTTTGACTTTTCTCAATGATGTTTAGTTACTCTTGCCGGTGATCTAGCCATCCGATCACTACGAGGATTAACTCTAGCTCTATGGCCTCTCAAGGATTGCACATACACACATTCATTATGTGAGCTCTCATGTTTTTCTGTGAGTTGTGTATTCTTACGTAGCTTATGCCCATTGATCAATATTTATCGGATTTGCTCATGATATTGTGTTGCATATTGTCAAATTGCGAGTTAGCAGCTTCATGGTTTGTGGATTATATCATCTTAGTGTCACATTTTTGCTATTATGCTCACCTCTGTTTGTTTCAGGTCCCACTTGACAGTGTAAGTTGGTTTTAACTGCTCACAAGGGTGTTTCTTGCCTCTGGTGTTTTTTTTTTCCTGCTCGAGTGGCAAACATAGCGCTCGAGCGTATTTTTCCATCATCCAGTACTTTTGCAAAAGTGATCGAGATTCTGAGAGGTTGTTTTTCTGCGTTCGAGCTCTCTCTTCTTCGCTTGAGCGGAGAGACGCGCATAAGTGAGTCCGCTCGAGCATTGAGTATCACGCTCGACTGGTAAGCCCTAGTATAAATTCTGTCACCCGTCGTTTCAGACTCAATTTTTCCTCTCTTTTTGCGATTCTCTCTGTCTCTCTCTCCCCTAGGGTTTCGATCGGGACTTGCCTAGGTTGTGATTTGGTTTTTCTTCTTTATTTTTCTCCTCTGGTTCATCTCTAGTAAGTTTCTCACCCAAATTTTTTTGTGTTTTCTTTGCTCTCTCTCTCTCTCTCTCTCTCTCTCTCTCGGTATGTTTTTGGGGTTTGATTGTTTTTTGTGCTTTGGTTTGTTTCTGTGATTACACAAAAGGTTTTTGAGCATGTCGATGTTGTTCTATGCTATATTAGTGAGATTGGGCATGTTATTTTTGGTCCATGTTATGCTGTTCACCCTCTGTCCAGTTTTTTCTTTCATTTGTGTGGTCCATTGCTGCTACTATGTTATTTTGCTTTGGCGTTTGTCCTATGGCTGGTTTACTAATGACTCATGCTCTGTTTGGGTTTTGGAATTTGGTTCTACTGCTTTGGTTATAGTTTTTGATTTTTGTTCCTACTACTGTCTGTTACTAATGATTTGTTTGTCTTCCCTGTTTTGATTTGGTTTTTTTTTTTTGGGGGGGGGGTGTTCTTTGACAACCCCGTTCCATATTATATTGTTAACTCATTAATTACATAAGTGTTAATGTGCATGATATGAAATTTGATGTTAATTATGTGTTTTATGTGATTTTTGAATGTCTATCTATTGATTGTAGACATATCTGTTATAATTTCTACTATAATCCGAAATGAGGGTTGTAGAGGCGTCAGAAACAAAAATTGATTAATTTATTGTGATCAGCGTAATTTTTAGAGCCTATGATAAAATTTAATTAAAAATTGATTCAGATCAAATTAATTAAATTAAACTGAATTAAATTAAGTAAGGTTGATTCGTCTTAATCATGCTTAATTAGCTTAAGCTAATCACCCACTATATATATGTTGAGTTAGTGCCTAGGCTCATAATTTTGAGCTCATCTTCACCATTTTGCTGAGATTAAGTTATATAGAGAGAGAGAGAGAGAGAAATCTTCATCTTAGAGAGAGAGAAGCTCAATCTTAAGGAATTGGCTTGGAGGATTGAAAATTTTGGAAGCTAGGCTCAAGAAATTGCTAAACCCAGCCTCATTGAAGATAATAGGTAAGAGTTTGAAACCTCAATTTGGGAGTTAAGTCATTTAAATTGTGGATTTAAGAGATAATGAGATTAAATATGTGAGTTGAACAAAGATTGTAGGAATTGAGATAAAATTGTACATATATGCAAGTATTTGGTTTGATTCTTCAAGTTTTGAGGATGAACTTTGATAATCATGCTAAATTGGGAGTTGTCACTTACATGCATTCATGTTTTCTAAGTCTTGAAGGTTTGAAATACATGAATCCATGAATTGGAAGAGTTTCATACTCTTGAGCATGATCCTTGTCATCCATGTTGAATTTAGAAGATGAATATGTAATTTTATCATTTTGGGTTTGAATTCTATGATTCATGATGAAATTGGAAGTTATATTGCACATGCATCATTGTTTCATAAGTCTTGGAAGCTTAATTTTATGTTTGGAAAGTCATGGAAAGAGTTTCGGAATTAATCCTCACATGCATGAAGATTTGAGTACAATTTCAATAAATTCATGAGGTTTTGTGCGAATGATTTATGGATGATCTTGTGTTTGAGTTTTCTAAAATGTTCTTATGATTATCAAAGTGTTTTCATGAGTTTGGAATGGCCATGCAAGCTTTTACATGTCAAAATGTATTTTTGGAACTCACATTTTCTGTTTTGAAACCCAGAAAATTCGCAGCTGGCTTGAGCGACCAAGTGGTGGCTCGAGCCAACATTACGAGCTCCTAGTATTTTGAATTCTGCAAAAGCTGGCTCGAGAGAAAAAGTGGTGGCTCGAGCGAGCTCAGTTTTTGCCTTCAACTGGCTCTAGCCAACAACTTATTTTTAGCATGTTTTCAAAAGATGTTTTAAGCGCATATCTTCGTTCCCATCTCTTTCCGGATATTCTTAAGCATGAATTATGACTTATTGAGGATCAATAAGCTAAGAAACAACATAAGTAAATGATTAGGAAAGAGAGAATAGATTCATTTGGTTTGAACGTTGAGTTTCATCCTTGGAGCATGAACCTTGTAATCCATGTTTTTGAAAGAATTTCTAAGTATTATTTGAAGTTGCGGATAAGCTACGCAAGTTCATGATTTGAACACTCTTAAGCATTCATTGTGCATTCTAAATGAATTAAAAGGTTAGAAAGGAGCCTAAGAGAATTAAACAGGTTAAGGAGAGGATTAAATAGCATTGTGATCGAATTTGTGTATGTTTATGAATTGTGTAGGAACATCCACGAGGACGAATCAACACTCCGAGCATTGTGAGTAATATCTTAGTAAATATATTTTTATGTATGTTGTTTTCTAAATGCTGCCTGTGTGGTAAGTTTTCAAACTCATGAATTTGTATTATGAATGATTATTCTACCTGTCTGATTCGTAAAAGACTTGAAACGTGATTGATAAGTGCGAAATTATAAGATTGGACCTAAGGTTGTTTTGTATGAACACACAATGGGCCCAAGGCCATTTGGTATATTTGATAAGGATACGGATTGGGCCTAAGGCCTTTTGGAATGTTTAACAAGATAGACTAAAGGTCATCTTATATGTGAATTGGACTGAAGGTCGTTTTGTATGATTATTAAATGGACCAAAGGTCGTTTTGAATAAGGAATTAATTGGACCAAAGGTCATTTTGAATATGAATACGGATGTGATCATGATCATGAATGTGAGTATGCGCATAGTTATGAATATAAGAATGTTGGACCCAAGGTCGTTTGGTATTATGATATGAAGGACCGGTGGTCATTTGTATATGGATCCATTAGACCTGAGGTCGGTCTATGAATGAGTATTGGACTCGAGGTCGTTTTGTATCGATGAACCTAAGGTTGTTTTATATGAGTTGTATATGGATATGATGTATTAGACCCAAGTCGTTTTGCTTTGTTATGATCTATATATCTGATATGAATAAGGATAGTAGTTCAAATGTTTAAATTATAAGTACGATTTATTTATGTACGAATCTCATTCATTAACCTCTTTACTCTGGTATTATTCACTGGGCATTAGCTCACTCTGTATTTATATGTATGTAGGTGAGCAGTGGGATGTCTAGCCCCAGCCTTAATGAGATTGTGAAAGATTCTCGAGATTTTGGAGTTAGCCCAGGTGCCTCACGCAAAAGGCTTTGTTTATGATCTTTTGTATTTTCTTTTGCTATTTCCATTGGTCATGATAGACCATTTATGTATATAAGCTTTTGGTATAGCTGACTATGTGTTTGAATGATCTTGGGTGTACAAGATGTTAACTACTAATATGTAGTGTGAGTTATTATTAAGTATATGGGAAATGTTTTGATATGCCATGTAAGCACATCTCATTGGACAAAATTTTTAAGTCTGCTTCTGCATCTAGCCCCATATTATTAATTTTTAATTGATTTCTGTTTGAGGTCGTAGGTAATCTCATGATTACTGACCAGTTATGACCTTAATCTATAGGAGCAGTTCGGGTCATGACATGTTCTGTCTCATTAGTGTTGGTTTTTGCTATTTGTTTTATGATGTCTACCTCTAAAAGTCACAAGTCCACCGTTAATCGCCCTCAGTTCAATTCTGATTGCTTCCCTTCCTCTAACAAAGCCAAACACTTTAGAGAAGCCTTCCTCTCCCGGACTGTTCACCTTGAGCGTCATGTACAGCCTAACACTTTTGAGTCCATCCCGATTAGGTCTGTCTTTGAGCCTTTAGGAGGTGACCTCGTTCTTTCCTTCTCAGGGCGTCAAAACTTGGATTGGGTGCAAGAGTTTTATAGCAACATCGAAGGTGTTGATGATATAGGACCGTCTTTCAAAACTTGGGTTAGGTCTAAAGAGATTTTTGTCGACCAGGACCTTATCCGCTCTCTCCTCGGTATTGGCCCAGTTTTTAACTCTCGATTTCCTTTCTTTGTTCCCCCCGACTGTGATTTTAACGAGGTGGCCACTGAATTGTGTGGTACCTCCCGAACCTAGATCCAGGGTGCTCTCATCAAACAGAATGAACTTCTTCCTAAGTATCGATTGCTGAATCTCATTGTTTATGCCAATCTTATTGTCACAACCCATAGCTCTGAAATCAACCAAAAGCAAGGTTATGCCATGTATTGCATTGATCACCAATTGCCCATTAACCTTGCCACCCTTATCCTCCGCAAAATGATTGCCGTTATTGGGAACAAACAATTAGGGTTAGTCTATGGTTGTCTGATCAACCGTCTCCTATCCACTCTTGAGGTACGAGTCTTCGAGGAAGATGAGTATGCCACTCCCATTAAACCCTTTACTAAGAAAACCGTGTCTCAAAGTCGTGCTCATGTTAAGGGAGAGTAATCTAGGGCCGGTCCTTCTTCTACAGGTGATGTTGATCTTATAGCAGAGGAGGCTGTAGACACCTCATTTTTGACCGCCCTCAAGACTTGGTTGTGCTTGTAGGTACACCCAACAACTGGTTCGATTGCTCGCCCAGCATTCGACTGTCGCGGCAGAACGGCATCGGTTCGAGTTTCTCGGACCTTGTATCCTTTCTGTCTCATTTTTGGACCCTGACTAGGTCCTGTTAGAGTGGCCCTCATAGTGCACTGCCGGCCATGGCATGGCATTGTCGGCCATGGCTTAGCCCCTGCCGGCCACTGATGAAGCCCTGCCGGCCATCAGTGTGGCACTGCCGGCCATTACTGATGGCCGACACCCCCCCTATCTCAGCTGGTTTTCAGGCAAATCTTTTGAGCCAGCTGGATTTTCATTTGCTCCCCTCCATACACGTGTATGGAGGGATAGAAGTCTTGAAAAGCTTGTTCAAGAAGCTTTGGCTTTGCTTTGTTCTATATAAGCAAGAGGCCTTCCTCTTTGACAAGGGTTCTGAGTTTTGGAGAGAAAAAAAAGCTGTCTCTCTCTATATTGTGTGTATTTTGTGCCTTAGAGTTGGGTTTCTTTGCACTTTTGCACTACAACACCTAGATATACACCTCTATCCTCCATTCCAGCACCTTGGAGGCCATTTGAGGAGGTTGGAAACTCAGAATTCTGGACCAAAACCTGCTGGTTCACTGCTCTTCTAGGGTAAGTCTCTATTTCCCCTAAACTTGCACTTTTTTGTTCATCTATAAGCCTTACTTGCAAGCATTTTTGGACTTTGTCATGAACTGAAAAAGATCATATTTTGAGCTCCTATACATGTTTGATCAAGGACTCTTTGCTTTTTGAGGCCTCCTCCTACCACTTGTCTCTTTATTCTTCTTTTAGGCCTTTTTCTTGTATGATAGTTTGGCCTTATTTGTGATTATTTTCGTGGCTTGATGTAAACTGTAAAGTGCCTTGTTTTGAGCCCCTCTTCAACTTTGTTGAAGGGCTCTTTTCCATTTGGGGCCAGCTTCTGTCCCTTGTGCTTTATCTCTCCTTTTAGGGCCATTTTTGCATGATAGATTAGCCCTACTTGTGATCATCTTCGAGATTGGTCATAAACTAGAAAAAGTTTCCTTTTGAGCTTATAAACATGTTTGTTTAAGATACTTTTTCTTTTTGGGGTTATTCCCCCCCCCTCCTTTCATGCTTTAATTCATCATGTTTTGAGCTATACATGTGAGTATTTGCATTGGCCTTGTTTTGGCCTATTAGCCACTGAAATCCAGCGGATTTTCAGTGGCTTAGACACTGTTTTGAGAGCCCAAATTAGAGGGGGGTGACCCCCTCTCTCCTTGTCTTGTTTGGTAGCCTTTTTGGCCTTCCAAAGAGACTACATTTTGCATGCTTCTAGGTCTTGTTCCAGGCCCTTTTCAGTGGGTTTTGGGACCCTCTTGAGCCATTTCCAGAGTTGGTTTGGCCTTGTTGAATGTCTATCTTGCATGTACCTAATAATCCCTTGTGTGGCCCTCCAAAGAGGCCCCTCATTTTGGCATGCATTGGCTGCATTTCCATGATTATTTGGGCATATTTTGGCTTGTTTAGTTCACTGATTTGGCTGGTTTGATGAGTTCTTACCTGCTTTATACACTGGCCATGTAAACCATGTTTGTTGGTCAATCTTGCATGCTATGTTAGTCCATCATGCTAGCACCTTTTGGCCATGCTTTGAACTAGAAATGTTCATGTTTTGGGGCTGCCTTGCCTCTGTATTTATGTTTCTTAGTCAAATAATGCATGCTTTGTATAGCTGTAGTGTAATTGACCTTGCAAGCTTTGCGTTTCGGTGATGCATGCATGCTATCTTTGAGATATTTAGATGATTTGGCATCATTTAATGCTTCATTTCAGAGCATGTATCATTGTCACATTCTCACTTCATTCATGCTTCAAGTGCCTTTGAATGTCGTGCATTATTGCCTAGTTTAAGGCTTAGCTTGTATGCTTGCATGCCTAGGTATTTGAGCCTTTTTTCCAGCATGTTTAAGTCCTTGTTTAGGCCTAATTAAGCTCTGTCCATGCTTAGTTCATGTGTTCATGCCATGTATTGCATGCCTCCTTTATATTGCTCTTTGCTAGCTTTCATGACTTAGGACCTTCGCATGCTTTACTTGTGTTGTTTAAATGATTTGGCATCATTTATCATCTCATTTCAGTGCATATGTGTTGTTACACTTGCACATTTGTCACTTCTTAGGCACTTTTGAGAGTTGCCCTTTTAGGCCCTTTGTTGAACCTTTCGCATTTTGCATGCTTGAGTGTTTTGTGTGGCTTAATTCTTCGCCTTGGCTACTAATTTGGACCTAGTTGAGAGTTGTCCATCTTTGGTGTAAGCCCACTTTGCCATGTTGTCGTATGCTCGTTACATATAGTATGTTGTTGCATACTTGCTTAGCTTTACATGCCTTGCATGTTCATATGTTCACATTGCATTTTGTCATTGTTGCCTCACATTATGCTCATATGCTTGTTGCATGTTCGGTTTGATTGCGTGTTTGCATACTTAGGTCATGTTGCATTTTTCCATGCTTATGTGTTGCATTGCTTGGATTAAGTGTTAATCCGAGCACGAGGAACGAGGGGCATTTCATACTTCAAGTGATGGAATGTGTCTCAATTCTCGGTCGCCGAAGCTCTTGATCATTCATGATAGAGTTCTAGGCTCTACTTGCTTTATTTGTGCATTCATTTTCACGTTGATTTGCACAAGTTGGATCTTTGGCCATCATGCATCGGGATGCGTGATTGATGGTCGTGGATCCGACTTGGCCTCTCTCTTGATGTTTTCAGGTGATCTGGAGTGCCATGGTGCGTACATGCCCTAGGAAAACCCTCATTTTCCTCTATTTTGTGCTTCGTTGCAGTTTGGTGTCACAACACACCAGTGGCCAGCAGCCTGCCATTGATGGCCGGCAGTGTGCCACCTTTGGCCGGCAGTGGGCCATCTCTGGCCGGCAGTACTCCTCTCTTGGCCGGCAGGCCACTGGTAGCTTCCCCCTGCAATGTTTTGCTAAGTTGCAGCAACAAGCACTGGAAGACACCCTGCAAACAGAGCCTCTAAAGAGCAACCGGAAGGCCTTCCAAAGCGAGGAACTGAAGCGAGCATGCATGCCTCCCTTCTTCAAACAAAGCTGGAATAGCATCATTTACTGCTTTCCCTATTTGCTCGCTGTCATTCATTAATTAGTTAACTGATTCGTTAATTAATTAAGTTGTGTAATAATTAGTTGTAGCTAGTTATTCATTTGATTCTGTAATAATTAATTAGCTTGTGAGTTAGTTAGTTAGGCGGCTTGTATTATTTATTCGGACCCTTCCTGTGAGGGCACAATGTTGTAATAAGGGTGCGTGCGTGTGTGCATGTCTTCCAATCCCTTTCTTTCTCCCTTTTATTTAACCGCTTACAATGGTTAGATTTAGGGCATATCTCGATTAGCATTCTTATGCTTCGCATGTTTGCATTCATTTGTCTTGCATGCACCGAAGGCTCGGTTCATCATTCAAACTGCATTGCAATTTCAACACACTTTCTTGAATACGTGTTTCAAAGCATGCTTTGAAGTAAGTGCCATGCCATGTCATTAGTAGCCGAGCCTACTTAGTTGCATTCTGTATGTGATACATTAGCCACTTAACATGAATTAGGGTCATGCATGTTTTGCTAACTAGTTTCATTGTTTTTGGCACGGAGTACATGTAAGTATTTATGCTTTAGCATCTCACATGAGTGTGAATGTTAACATGACAGCATGCTTACCATGTGGCTAAATGCTTATGTGATAACTCCTGAATGCCTGTGGGTGAAGGTTGGATTTTTGATTGGATAATTCATTGAAATCCGTATTTTAGCCTACTTGCGAGTAGCAAATTTCAAAACGTTTCCAAACAAACGGATATGCAATGCTTTGTTCCAAATTAGGCGATCTAGTCTATACTTGTTTTGCGCGCATAACATAGTAATTCTAGCTAATTAATCGGAATAAGAACACATAACGTTTTCAAAATCAGATATCATGGTTAGTAGAGGCCGATCTTCGGATCGGGCGAGAGGGGGTGCTCATAGCTGACCTTCCCCAATCGTACCCAAGTTCCCGAGCCGAGGCAACTTTGGTGATGACGGACACGTGGCCTTTGGCACCGAGTCAGGGTTTCCTAAATTCCCCCATTAAAAAATATTTAGGTGGCGACTCTGTATCTGGCAAAGCAGTCCATGTTTGGCACTTCTTTTCTAAAAATCTGTTTTTCTCAAAACGATTTGCCAGATTTGGACTCTTTGGTTCAGATTTAGAACCGTGACAAATTGAGTCCGAACTGTAGTAAACCCAAAAAGAATAGAACGGGATTCATCCTCCCGGGGCGTTCGGGGACGTCTACAGTTTCTGGCGACTCTGCTGGGGAGTTAGAGAACTTGACTCGAACTCGTGATATCCTGTTTTGATTTCATTTATGTGTCCCTTTGCATTGCATGTATATTGGTGCGCCTAGGACACCGTGTTTGCCATCTGCCATTCCTGAACGGTTTGCCGGAGGCTTGTCTTGTCAAGGCATGACCATAAGGCTGACCGGTTATGGGCTCTGACAGTATGGGAATACAAACCCCGGTTTTACCGGGGCACCCTTTTCGACCATTCGACCTAGTACATATCGAGATCCATAGTGACCATTCCAAACTAGGACAGGTTACTTACCCGATGATAGGTTGTTTGAAGCCGCTACGTGCGTAGTGAAACCCTAGCTCCTGACAAAATAGGACAGGAAAACCCTACCCCAACATAGGGGTGTTTTTGGGTCTCACTTGCTTGCTATGTGCTTTTAGAGTGTATCTCTACAGGGAACGCATATACCAGTTTGCAAGTCTGGGCATCAGGCCTGCGGGCATTAGTATCAGTATTCTGAGAATCAGTTATGTCTGCGGGTATCAGATTCAGTTTTGGGGCAGTGATTTTGCAGAACAGTGATCAGTAGTAGAGTACAGTGATTCGGCTATGCTTGTGTCTGTTCTGCTTGGGCTGAAATGCTGTATGTTTTCTCTTTCAGGGGGGGGTTCAAAGAGTTAGTTCAGAATAGCTAGTATTCTCCTTCGCTGAGGCAAGACAGATAACTGATCCGTCAGTCACCATTCAGAGCTGTGGACTTATCATGACACATAATTCAGAAGAGATCGTGGTTATGACAGCCGCGTTAGATCAAGGAATCACACTGCAAAGTGAGACCGACGTTGATATACCGCATCCACCCAGGTCGCCTGCGGCGCACCCGATCTGGATCCCCCAGTTGTACCAAGCTCGTGAGCCCACCACATTCGAGTTGATGGGGATGATAGGTGACCTCCAGAGGTCCGTCGCAGATCTTGCTTATGGAATGTCAACTTTGCCACCAGCCGCACCATATGCTGAAAGTTTTGTACCACAGGAACCCCCGCTATTGGGACGGATTGTGATCGAGCTTAGCCAACCGGAGATGGCCTCCAACAATGACGTATCATCACCACCCAAACCCTTGATCAGGCTGGGCCAGAGGTAAGAACAAAATGAAGGCAGACACCGATCCCATTGAATGACTGTGGGCAGTCGAGGCTTTGAAAGCCGGGGGGATGAGTAAACAACAGGTGCTCGCGGTCACAACCAAGATCGTGGATGATGTTTTCCCCACTCCAGCCACAGGCAGTTCAAGCCAGGTAGAAACCGGGATAGGCCCCGTCATGCCAGAACAGTTCATCCCACTCCCAACTCCGCACCTACAAGAGATCAGAAATCCAAGGCCGCACTTGCCGACCCTTTTGCTAGTACGTCTAGCGAGAATCCACAGGCTTCAAAGTATCTGCCTCGGGGGCGCAGAGTCTTTCATCCCCTCTACATGCCTTTGTCTAGGGCACTTCTAATTTTGGCTAAAAAGGGGCATCTTACACCCCTTGAGCCGCGGCCTCTCCCGAATCCTCTTCCAGCTAAACACGATGCTACTTTGTACTGCGCGTACCACCAGCAAACAGGTCATGCTACCGATAATTGTTTCCGCCTCTGTCATGAGGTGCAAGATTTGATCGACAACGAGGTTATCCTCCCGCCCACCTCAGCCAAGTCCGTCACTACTCAGCTACTGGATTTTGAGGATACCGATACTGCGAGTATGTAAATCAGGAAGTGAACCACCTGCGGGCGACGCTTGGTTTATTTTTTGGATCCGGCGTCTGGCACGCATTTTTGAGCATCTGTGACTGCTAGTTTTGTAAATTCTGGCTTAGATGTCAAGTCAGTCTTTTGTTTTGTTTTGAGTCTGTCTCATTGTCGTGAGTCAGTCCTTTTTGCTTAAGGGTCTGTCTTGTTGTAGTGAGTTAGTCCCCTTGTATAGAATACCAGGTGATTCCACGGTTGTCACCTCGACATCGTTTTGTTTTGTAATTACTCTTTTTGCTTTCCTTTTGAGTCTGTCTCTGCGTGGAGCCAGTCGCAACCAGGAAATTTGAATTAAAACAGCTACGACTATCATGTTCCGGCTTATTGCTATTTTGGGCTCTGTGTGCTAAAGGATTTGGATTGAACGGCCGTGATCCCCTGGCTCTCTCGTATCCTGAAAATCATTATAATGACTTAGTTTTTCAAAACTGTTTTTGAACACTGTGGTGATGAAAACGAAGAGGAAGGAATTCCTCGGGTTTTTTGCAAAACTTTGATCAATTTGAGAGAAAAATAGGCATGCTAAGCTTTTAACGAATGAGATCATGCTTGTTAGTGTGAGTACTGGGAAGGATCCTGGCTTGATCCAGATTGGTTCCACACTATCTTCAGCGCGAGCGATTTGTCGCTTTCTTAAAAAAAAAAAACAACTTTTAAAAAACAAAATGTTTTGCGCGGTCCGTGAGACTGGGTGGAATACTCTTGAGATTGTGCAGCCTAGGATCGCTCTCAGCTCAAAGCTCATCCGTTTGTTTTCGATCCCAAACCCTAGATTCGAAGCAGAATGTTCAACGGTTCAACGCCACGTAAAGCGTGTGGCCAAATTTGAAGCAGCCCTCGAGCAAGAGGCACCAAAAATCAGATCAAGAAGGTCGGATCTCACCGCCAAGAAGCTCGGAAGCAAACGTGATGGATCCTTCTGCACAGTACAACAGCCACCCTCCGGATACAGAGGCTCCAATCTCAAAACCATTTGGTAGGACTTGTTACACTTTACCTTGAGAGGCTCGCTGGGTCGAAAACCCGGAAGAACGACCCAGGGCAAAGTTAGAGCAAAAAAAAAAGAGAAGAAAAGTGCAAAGAATGAAAAAAAAGAAAAAGAAGAAAAATGAAGAAAATGAAAGAAAAGAAAAGAAGAAAAGAAATGAAAGAATGAAGAATTGAAAAAGAAAAGAGAATAAAGCTCGCAAGGTTGAAAACCTAGAAGGGGCCTGGCAAAGTTAGAGCGCAAAAGGAGAGATTAATACCCGAGGTACCTACCCCCGAACTACGTAAGGCTTGATTCCCATGTTTGGGATACGTAGGAACTTCATCCTGAAGTCCAGCCCCTAACGCTTTCATAGCGTCTCAGTCCATGTAATGGTTTTGATCACCTTGCCTCCCTGAATCGATAGTTCGGTGTGACAACCGGAACCACGAAGTCAACTTCCTCTTGAAGTCCAGCCACCAAAGCTTCCAGTGACTGTGTCCATATATTGGTTTTGACCGTTTCGTCTTCTCCGTGTTCGAGAGTTCGTTTGCAATCGTCACCGATGAGAGCATGCTGCGGCATCATCCAAACAAGGGGCAACTTTCCGTTGCCATAAGTTGCCATGAGTCGCCATTCAACCAGGGGCAACTTTCCGTTGCCATGCAGCCTCTCAAGCAAAGGGTAATTTTCCATTGCCTCCGATCCGGGCGCATCTCGAGGGAGGTTCCATGCTCGTTTAGCATTGGCCGTTTGCAAAAATAGTTTTTGAAATTTTTTACTGAGGTTAACTATTTTCTCGAAAACTATTTCATTTTCCAAAACTGGACCATTTTCTTGGACCCAAAAGGGAAAATTTTCAGTGCTCATAGCCTGACTTACATGATTTTCAAATCAAAAATCAAACAAGTATGTTAATCTAACTCTCAGTTTGGTCAAAACTGTTTTAGTAGAAAACCAAAACAAAAAATGGTCAAAGCGATGAACTAGGGGCACAGTCAAGTCAGGTGTTCTGTCTTTCCCCCGTCATCAACATACTTGCCAGAAGAGCACTCTATTCGCCAGAAGAGAGGCACAACTGAAGCTGTCAGTAAAGAGCTGAAAGCTCTCAACATACTCCAAACAACGAGGTAAGAAGCCAAGTACGAAGCACAAATCGGAACAGATCTAGATACACCATCTCCTGTCTGGAACATCGACTAGACGTCACCGGAAGAAATAACCACGAGCCAATGGTATTGGGCGCGAACCCACAACTTCCTATTCACCCATTAACCACCCAGGGGAGGGATGCAAAAATGAGAGATTGAAGAATAGAGAGATGTGCGCTGAGAGTAAAAGCGAGAAAAGGGTTTTGAAAAAGAAAAAAGAGCCTGAGGGTCGAGTGATGTGAGAATCACAAATGAGGAAAGGGTGGGAAATATTACCCGGAGAAACTGGCTCCTCGCAAACTGAGAGGTCTCTCGCCATTGAAACACGTATGTGTGCCGTGTTAGTCATTTTGTTTGTCTCGATTCTTGTTTTGAGTCGTTTCGGGTGTCCGTAGGCGTGTCAGGTTGTAATTACCTTCCTTTCATTTATCGAGTTGTTGCAGTCTGCTTATCAAGTTGTAAATTTGTTAAGTTTTGCTTTGTTTATCGAGTTGTTTTGTTTTTAGTCAGTTCACTACCTGATTAGTGCAATTTGAGTGCTTGGTTTTCAAAATAAGATTTCGATTTCATTTAAATTGTTGTGTAAAGCAATGCGATGCGATGCAATGCGATGCATAGAATGTACAAACGAAATAATTTTCCAATAAAAAGGCTGTTTTCATTCCATCATAGTTTCTTTTTACAAAAGAGTTCGGTTTTAAACAAACTCGCCCAACGCAGTACAATGTGCAAAAACTACTAGTAAAAAGGAAAATAAAACAAAAGAAGATCATCGTCTGAAGTAGCAAAATGTCTGGACCAGTGCTGGCGGTCTCAAGTGCGGGAATCCGTCCTGGTCCTCTTCCTGGACGAAGGTCCAGGATCTCCACCATCAGTATCTGATTCTGACTCTGAATGTGGACTCATCGCCTTCTTGTCAGACTCATCATCATCAGAGACAGGTTCCTGTGAACTAATCCCTCGTCCTGCTCCCTTTGCTGCTCGAGGAGGTCCTGAAGGGCCCGTCCCTGCTCCTGCTGGAATACCCGATGGGCCTGGCGGGAAGAAAAGAATCTGAAAAAAGGGACAATCCACCCGAAACGCATTAGTAATCAAGGCATGTCAGATGCAGCAAAGTGTTGTACTGTGAATAGTGAATCATTTGCAGTGAATGCATGCCGTGAATGGGGTATGGGAACAATGCATTAGATGAAGGCAGTGTGCAAGCTATACAGATGATGGTGTGTTAAGAAAAGGCTTCAAATCCAAGCAGTTTGAATGAACTTATCGGAATGCCATAAATACTGAGTAGGTCCATGCTCGTCTGCAGCATGCCTATCGCTAAAGCTGTCATCACCAGAGACTGACGAGTGTACTCAATGGGAGCCTACAAAAATGGTTGAAATCATCAGTACTCTGTATAATATCAAGGGAAATCAAATGACAGTACAAGGGGTGATAGTGTAGCATATACCGGAGTCGAGCCGTAACCTCCGATAAGCTCGTGACCAGCTGGAGGAGGGGCAAAGGGAACCTGATAAATCTCTCCAGCTCGCCCTCGAAGTGTCATAGTAGCAGGCAATACTGGCCATCCAGACCCCTGTCTCCCCTCAGGACCTCACCTTCTACGAGACCTGACCGCTCCGCCTCTACCTCTCATAGCTGGAGCCCTCGCTCCCTCTCCCCCTCAGACACCAGTCAAAGGCGGCATCAGATGTGTCTGAATGAAGGTCGCGTAGTTACCCTCAGCACGGAAGTAATCTGTCTCCAGCCCTACCATGAACTGGATCACCTGGTCGGCGGATAACATGTGTGTCACCCTCATCGATGGTGGAGGCGCCATCGGTACAAATGGGGCAGGCGACCCCAAAGTCTGGCGCACAAAGCGCTCGCTCAAAAACCAGGCCCGATAGATCGGCCCTTCGAAGAGAATATGGTACTGAGACATGATATGAGCAGTGTAATACTGATCTCGGAGTCCCGACGGAATCGCCTCCCATGGTCGCCATGAAATCTAAGAAAGAGAACCAACGAAATGATCAGTCGTCAAATAATTAAGGCAGGTGCATCGGTTTACTCAAAATAACTCATTGCAAACTTACCTCACGCGCCGCGACTGTGTCAAAGTTTGTTGGAAAAACATGAAACCCTCCCGGGTCCTACGGCAGAGCGGACTGTCATATACGTCGGAAAATGGGACCGTCACTGCAGTCTCCTCCACCGGATCTGGGGCAAGCGCCGAGAAATATACATATACCCAAAGCTGTTGAACAGGTGTGATCAGTACAGCGTATGAACAAGAATGCAGAAAGCAAAATGCAGTACAGTACATAACAGATGCAAGCCTAGAAAGGCAGACATTAGATCCTGTGCATGTAGTGTATCATGAGCAGTGTATGGTGTACAGAAAATGCAAAGCAGAAAGCATACAGTATGACAGTGAGTACGGAGAGTGCAAATATTGAACAAAGCAAAACGTACAAACGCTAAGCAAAGTAATGAAAAAGGGAACTGGGTTGCGTACCTCCCAAGCTTGCCAGTAGCCTCCAATCAATCTCCCACACATCCGAGAAGTGGAGCTCATGTATCCGTAGAGAGTGGTGAGGCCGACTACACCCCAATTGTAGGTACTGACCCGCTGAAGCACTACCAAGGCGCTCAAGAAATACAAACCCACGGTATTCCACCTGTTCAAAAACAAGGTAGTACCGAAAAGGAATAGAAGGAAGCCCCTAGCATACTGCTTCACTCCCTCATCGGTCTGAGGATCCTCCCCGCGGAACTGCTCCTCGAACCAAGAATACCTAACCATACCCGCTCGAGCAAGGGGTGGACGTGCTCCGAGTAGCACATCCCATGTAGCCACCCACTCCCCCATGTCGGGATCTAGGGGAATCGGATCACCTCCCACTCCCAGACCGGTGATCATAGCAAAATCAAAAGGAGTCATGGTCATCTCCCCTGCCGTGGAGAAATGGAAGGAATTGGTGGTGTCCCACCACCTCTCCACAAGAGCCCCCAAGAGAGGACGACTCGCTATAACTCGTGTCAAGCTGCAGCAAAATATACCGAAGTCGGTCTCGTCGACAATCCGGCGGACCCTCGTAGGAAGTACATCGTACCAGTCTCTAGCGGTCGTGGCGCCGTAGCCTCGAAAGGAGCGAGATCCCTCCTGTTGAAAACACAGTTCAAGTCAGATCAACAGCGTGTTGAAAGCACAGGTCAAGACAGATCAACAGTGTATTGAAAGTACAGTTCAAGTCAGATCAATAGCGTGTTGAAAACACAGGTTAAGACAGATCAACAGTGTATTGAAAGTACAGTTCAAGTCAGATCAACAGCGTGTTGAAAACACAGGTCAAGACAGATCAACAGTGTATTGAAAATGCAGTTCAAGTCGAATCAGCACAGTTCGAATCAGATCCGTCATATATTGAAGATTCAGTTTAGATCAGATAGTGATGTATTGAAAATACAGTCGAATCCAGGGCAATGATGGGTTAAAGATGCATTCGAATTCAGAACGGTGACGCATGAGATGCAGTTAAGTGCAGTGTATACAGGGTACCAGTGTATGAAATGCAGTCAGATTCAATCATGCAATGCAATCAGATCGAAACGAAGTAAAAGATGCAGATATTTGAGAGTAATACTACATAAAGGGTAAAGGTGATACCTCTACGGCAATGGCCGACAAATGGGACATCGGCTCCCCCAATAAGAGGTCGTCTGGTACATCCTCATCAAAATCGGTAAAGGAATGGATGCCTCCCGCCACTGGAATGATGTGAGTCTCCGGATGGTACATCGCAGGGTCGAAGGGACATACACCCAATGGTAATGGCTGAGGCTCAACCTCTGGCTCGGCCGCAAACTCTGCCGCCAACTCTACTGGAGGGAGTACGGGGGAACCCTCATCATGAGGCACATCGTCAGCCATCTGAGATGAATGCAAAAGAATGATGCGACAATGATGCGAAAATGAGCAAAAATGAGCGAAATGGTGAAATTTAGAACAAACTCAAACCCTAAGAAAGAGAAAATTCAAGAAAAGTTGAAAAAAAACCCGGGAAAGTGAACTAACCTCGAGAGAAGATCGGGGGAAATGATCGTGGAATGCGGAAAATGATGAAAGAAGCCTCGGATGCAATTTCTGATCGGTTCAAATCAAAGAAAACCAAGGATCTTTAGTGATTCAAGGTTGTATAGGGTGTTGGGAAACGCGTAGAATGCGCGAATCTAGAGAGAAAGCACTCCTAAAAAAGAAGAAAAGTAATTTCTATGGAAGGATTTGTGAGGAAATGAAGTGATTTTGAGCCAATTTAAGGACCCATGGCTTGCAAGCCCCGTTTGCCCCAATCTGCCACCGATGGCCGGCAGGGGCACATCGGTGGCCGGCAGTATGCTGTAGATGGCCGGCACTAGATGGAGATGGCCGGCAGTGGCCGGCAGTTGCTCCTGATGACTAGAAAATCTTCTCCAGCTTTCCTACCTATTTGATCTTGGGATTTATCCCCGGGTCCCAACAATCATGTGGAATGCTCAAAGCTTGATTCGAAACACTTCCGTGGGAGCTCAGGAGTCATGTCTTCAATATATGATGGTTTACAACCATCAATGCGCACGAGGTGTATCCTTTTGACGCGTCCCAAGCCCTCCGGGAGGTAAACTGGAGGTCTTCTTTTAAGATGTCTTTATTAAGCATCTTTCTCTTTTGTCAATATCAATTAGCATTCATTTGTTACAGTAAACACCAATCTAGTTCATGTGCATTGTTTTGCATATCTCTAACATACATTGTCATGCATTCCCCTTATCGCGCATCGTCATGCGCACTTTACATGCATTGCATGCATTCTCCTCATTGTGCATCGTCATGCGCACCAATGTGCATTGTCATGCATTTTCCTTATCGCGCATCGTCATGCGCATCTATTGTGCATTAACATGCATTTTCTCTATCATGCATTGCCGTGCATTCTCCTTACCGCGCATCGTCATGTGCATCTGTCATGCATTTCCTTATCCCTATTATGCATTGTCATGCATTCTCTTTATCAAACATCGTTATGCATCTTACAGGAGGTTACACATTGCTTGCGTTAATCGCGCTTGCTTTACTTACATGTGTTCATTCCTGCTATACACATTGCTTGCGTTACTGCATGCTTTACTTACATGTGTATATGTATCTTCTAGGTGGTTACACATTGTGCACGTTTCGGCGTGTGCTTTACTGACATGTGTTCATACCTTTGTTTGCTTTACACATTGCATGCGTTTCTGCGTGTGCTATACTTATATGTGTTTATGCATCTTACAGGAGGTTACACAATGCTTGCGTTAATCGCGCTTGTTTTACTTACATGTGTTCATTCCTGCTATACACATTGCTTGCGTTACTGCATGCTTTACTTACATGTGTATATGTATCTCTCAGGTGGTTACACATTGTGCACGTTTCGGCGTGTGCTTTACTGACATGTGTTCATACCTTTGTTTGCTTTACACATTGCATGCGTTTCTGCGTGTGCTTTACTTACATGTGTTATGCATCTTACAGGAGGTTACACATTGCTTGCGTTAATCGCGCTTGCTTTACTTACATGTGTTCATTCCTGCTATACACATTGCTTTGCGTTACTGCATGCTTTACTTACATGTGTATATGTATCTTCTAGGTGGTTACACATTGTGCACGTTTCGGCGTGTGCTTTACTGACATGTGTTCATACCTTTGTTTGCTTTACACATTGCATGCGTTTCTGCGTGTGCTTTACTTGCATGTGTTTATGCATCTTACAGGAGGTTACACATTGCTTGCGTTAATCGCGCTTGCTTTACTTACATGTGTTCATTCCTGCTATACACATTGCTTGCGTTACTGCATGCTTTACTTACATGTGTATATGTATCTTCTAGGTGGTTACACATTGTGCACGTTTCGGCGTGTGCTTTACTGACATGTGTTCATACCTTTGTTTGCTTTACACATTGCATGCGTTTCTGCGTGTGCTTTACTTGCATGTGTTTATGCATCTTACAGGAGGTTACACATTGCTTGCGTTAATCGCGCTTGCTTTACTTACATGTGTTCATTCCTGTACACATTGCTTGCGTACTGCATGCTTTTACTTTACATGTGTATATGTATCTTCTAGGTGGTTACACATTGTGCACGTTTCGCGTGTGGCTTTACTGACATGTGTTTTACCTTTGTTTGCTTTACACATTGCATGCGTTTCTGCGTGTGCTTTACTTGCATGTGTTTATGCATCTTACAGGAGGTTACACATTGCTTGCGTTAATCGCGCTTGCTTTACTTACATGTGTTCATTCCTGCTATACACATTGCTTGCGTTACTGCATGCTTTACTTACATGTGTATATGTATCTTCTAGGTGGTTACACATTGTGCACGTTTCGCGTGTGCTTTACTGACATGTGTTCATACCTTTGTTTGCTTTACACATTGCATGCGTTTCTGCGTGTGCTTTACTTGCATGTGTTTATGCATCTTACAGGAGGTTACACATTGCTTTGCGTTAATCGCGCTTGCTTTACTTACATGTGTTCATTCCTGCTATACACATTGCTTGCGTTACTGCATGCTTTACTTACATGTGTATATGTATCTTCTAGGTGGTTACACATTGTGCACGTTTCGGCGTGTGCTTTACTGACATGTGTTCATATCTTTGTTTGCTTTACACATTGCATGCATTTCTGCTTGTGCTTTACTTGCATGTGTTTATGCATCTTACAGGAGGTTACACATTGCTTGCGTTAATTGCGCTTGCTTTACTTACATGTGTTCATTCCTGCTGTACACATTGCTTGCATTACTGCATGCTTTACTTACATGTGTATATGTATCTCTCAGGTGGTTACACATTGTGCACATCTCGGCGTGTGCTTTACTGACATGTGTTCATACCTTTGCTTGCTTTATACATTGCATGCGTTGTCGCGCACGCTTTACTTACATGTGTTAATACACACTTCGCATGCGTTGTCACGCACTTTTCAAATGCATTGTTATGCATCTTCCTAACCATATTGTACCTGTTAAGTTTATTTCTCTTTCAGGCACGATATTGTATGTACGGTTCATTTGAACTTGGTGCAACCTGACGAGCTACACAGGTATTGTATTCACTCCGTGTGAAACGTGGTAAGAATTGCATAATTCTTTTACATCCTTTCTGCATTGTAGTGTAGTCGGATTCGTGTTTCACCTGCTTAAAACTGTTGCATGCTTGCTGCATTACAGCATCCATGGCATGATTGTAGTCATGCCTTGCATCTTGCATACTGTTTGCATTTTGCCCCAGCCTTCGGGCGCATCTCTGCATGCTTATACTAATTTTTGTCTGAGTCTTCGGCCTTGTCAAAATAGGTCGTCTCTGGGCTTTGACATTCACTCCCGTCACTTTGTGACTTCTGAGTTCTGTCAAAGAGGGGCAATTGTAGACACCCCATTTTTGACCGCCCTCAAGACTTGGTTGTGCTTGTAGGTACACCCAACAACTGGTTCGATTGCTCGCCCAGCATTCGACTGTCGCGGCAGAATGGCACCGGTTCGAGTTTCCCGGACCTTGTATCCTTTCTGTCTCATTTTTGGACCCTGACTAGGTCCTGTTAGAGTGGCCCATAGTGCACTCCGCGGCCATGGCTTAACCCCTGCCGGCCACTGATGAAGCCCTGTCGGCCATCAGTATGCACTGCCGGCCATTACTGATGGCCGGCACCCCCCCTATCTCAGCTGGTTTTCAGGCAGATCTTTTGAGCCAGCTGGATTTTCATTTGCTCCCCTCCATACACGTGTATGGAGGGATAGAAGCCTTGAAAAGCTTGTTCAAGAAGCTTTGGCTTTGCTTTGTTCTATATAAGCAAGAGGCCTTCCTCTTTGACATGGGTTCTGAGTTTTGGAGAGAAAAAAAGCTGTCTCTCTCTATATTGTGTGTATTTTGTGCCTTGAGTTGGGTTTCTTTGCACTTTTGCACTACAACACCTAGATATACACTCTATCCTCCATTCCATCACCTTGGAGGCCATTTGAGGAGGTTGGAAACTCAGAATTCTGGACCAAACCTACTGGTTCACTGCTCTTCTAGGGAAGTCTCTATTTCCCCTAAACTTGCACTTTCTTTGTTCATCTATAAGCCTTACTTGCAAGCATTTTTGGACTTTTTCATGAACTGAAAAGATCATATTTTGAGCTCCTCTACATTTTGATCAAGGACTCTTTGCTGTTTGAGCCCTCCTCCTACCACTTGTCCTCTTTATCCCTCTTTTAGGCTTTTTCTTGTATGATAGTTTGGTCTTTTTGTGATTATTTTCGTGGCTTGATGTAAACTGTAAAGTGACTTGTTTTGAGCCCCTCTTCAACTTTGTTGAAGGGCTCTTTGCCATTTGGGGCCAACTTCTGTCCCTTGTGCTTTATCTCTCCTTTTAGGACCATTTTTGCATGATAGATTAGCCCTACTTGTGATCATCTTCGAGATTGGTCATAAACTAGAAAAAGTTTCCTTTTGAGCTTATAAACATGTTTGTTTAAGATACTTTTTCTGTTTGGGGTTATTCCCCCCCCCCCTTTCATGCTTTAATTCAACATGTTTTGAGCTATACATGTGAGTATTTGCATTGGCCTTGTTTTGGCCTATTAGCCACTGAAATCCAGCGGATTTTCAGTGTCTTAGACACTGTTTTGAGAGCCCAAATTAGAGGGGGGTGACCCCCTCTCTCCTTGTCTTGTTTGGTGGTCTTTTTGGCCTTCCAAAGAGACTACATTTTGCATGCTTCTAGGTCTTGTTCCAGGCCCTTTTCAGTGGGTTTTGGGACCCTCTTGAGCCATTTCCAGAGTTGTTTGGCCTTGTTCAATGTCCATCTTGCATGTAACCTAATATCCCTTGTGTGGCCTCCAAAGAGGCCCCTCATTTTGGTATGTATTGGCTGCATTTCCATGATTATTTGGGCATATTTTGGCTTGTTTAGTTCACTGATTTTGGCTGGTTTGATGAGTTCTTACCTGCTTTATACACTTGCCATGTAAACCATGTTTGTTGGTCAATCTTGCATGCTATGTTAGTCCATCATGCTAGCACCTTTTGGCCATGCTTTGAACTAGAAATGTTCATGTTTTGGGGCTTCCTTGCTTCTGTATTTATGCTTCTTAGTCAAATAATGCATGCTTTGTATAGCTGTAGTGTAATTGACCTTGCAAGCTTTGCGTTTCGGTGATGCATGCATGCTATCTTTGAGATATTTAGATGATTTGGCATCATTTAATGCTTCATTTCAGAGCACGTATCATTGTCACATTCTCACTTCATTCATGCTTCAAGTGCCTTTGAATGTCGTGCATTATTGCCTAGTTTAAGGCTTAGCTTGTATGCTTGCATGCCTAGGTATTTGAGCCTTTTTTCCAGCATGTTTAAGTCCTTGTTTAGGCCTAATTAAGCTCTGTCCATGCTGTAGTTCATGTGTTCATGCCATGTATTGCATGCCTCCTTTGTAGTGTCTTTGCTAGCTTTCATGACTTAGGACCTTCGCATGCTTTACTTGTGTTGTTTAAATGATTGGCATCATTTATCATCTCATTTCAGTGCATATAGTGTTGTTACACTTGCACATTTGTCACTTCTTAGGCACTTTTGAGAGTTACCCTTTTAGGCCCTTTTGTTGAACCTTTCGCATTTTGCATGCTTGAGTGTGTGTGTGTGTCTTAATTCTTCGCCTTGGCTACTTATTTGGACCTAGTTGAGAGTTGTCCATCTTTGGTGTAAGCCCACTTTGCCATGTTGTCGCATGCTCGTTACATATAGTATGTTGTTGCATACTTGCTTAGCTTTACATGCCTTGCATATTCATATGTTCACATTGCATTTTGTCATAGGTTGTTGCCTCACATTATGCTCATATGCTTGTTGCATGTTTGGTTTGATTGCGTGTTTGCATACTTAGGTCATGTTGCATTTTTTCCATGCTTATGTGTTGCATTGCTTGGATTAAGTGTTAATCCGAGCACGAGGAACGAGGGGCATTTCATACTTCAAGTGATGGAATGTGTCTCAATTCTCGGTCGCCGAAGCTCTTGATCATTCCTGATAGAGTTCTAGGCTCTACTTGCTTTATTTGTGCATTCATTTTCACATTGATTTGCACAAGTTAGATCTTTGGCCATCATGCATCGGGATGCGTGATTGATGGTCGTGGATCCGACTTGGCCTCTCCCTTGATGTTTTGAGGTGATCTGAAGTGCCATGGTGTGTACATGCCCTAGGAAAACCCTCATTTTCCTCTATTTTGTGCTTCGTTGCAGTTTGGTGTCACAGCACACTAGTGGTCGGCAGCCTGCCATTGATGGCCGGCAGTGTGGCACCTTTGGCCGGCAGTGGGCCATCTCTAGCTAGCAGTACTCCTCTCTTGGCCGGCAGGCCACTGGTAGCTTCCCCCTGCAGTGTTTTGCTAAGTTGCAGCAACAAGCACTGGAAGACACCCTGCAAACAGAGCCTCTAAAGAGCAACCGAAAGGCCTTCCAAAGCGAGGAACCGAAGCGAGCATGCATGCCTCCCTTCTTCAAACAAAGCTGGAATAGCATCATTTACTGCTTTCCCTATTTGCTCGCTGTCATTCATTAATTAGTTAACTGATTCGTTAATTAATTAAGTTGTGTAATAATTAGTTGTAGCTAGTTATTCATTT
This sequence comes from Camellia japonica, assembly GCA_030407325.1. Lineage (NCBI taxonomy): Eukaryota > Viridiplantae > Streptophyta > Magnoliopsida > Ericales > Theaceae > Camellia > Camellia japonica. The sequence continues at coordinate 94,500,769 of JAPPVO010000013.1, read as the reverse complement.
GATTCTGTAATAATTAATTAGCTTGTGAGTTAGTTAGTTAGGCGGCTTGTATTATTTATTCGGACCCTTCCTGTGAGGGCACAATGTTGTAATAAGGGTGCGTGCGTGTGTGCATGTCTTCCAATCCCCTTTCTTTCTCCCTTTTATTTAACCGCTTACAATGGTTAGATTTAGGGCATATCTCGATTAGCATTCTTATGCTTCGCATGTTTGCATTCATTTGTCTTGCATGCACCGAAGGCTCGGTTCATCATTCAAACTACATTGCAATTTTCAACACACTTTCTTGAATACGTGTTTCAAAGCATGCTTTGAAGTAAGTGCCATGCCATGTCATTAGTAGCCGAGCCTACTTAGTTGCATTCTGTATGTGATACATTAGCCACTTAACATGAATTAGGGTCATGCATGTTTTGCTAACTAGTTTCATTGTTTTTGGCACGGAGTACACTGTAAGTATTTATGCTTTAGCATCTCACATGAGTGTGAATGTTAACATGACAGCATGCCTACCATGTGGCTAAATGCTTATGTGATAACTGCCTGAATGCCTGTGGGTGAAGGTTGGATTACTTGAATTGGGATAATTCATTGAAATCCGTATTTTAGCCTACTTGCGAGTAGCAAATTTCAAAACGTTTCCAAACGAACGGATATGCAAGGCTTTATTCCAAATTAGGCGATCTAGTCTATACTTGTTTGCTGCGCGCATAACATAGTAATTCTAGCTAATTAATCGGAATAAGAACACATAACGTTTTCAAAGTCGGATATCATGGTTAGTAGAGGCCGATCTTCGGATCGGGCGAGAGGGGGTGCTCATAGCTGACCTTCCCCAATCGTACCCAAGTTCCCGAGCCGAGGCAACTTTGGTGATGATGGACACATGGCCTTTGGCACCGAGTCAGGGTTTCCTAAATTCCCCCATTAAAAAATATTTAGGTGGCGACTCTGTATCTGGCAAAGCAGTCCATGTTTGGCACTTCTTTTCTAAAAATCTGTTTTTCTCAAAACGATTTGCCGGATTTGGACTCTTTGGTTTAGATTTAGAACCGTGACAAATTGAGTCCGAACTGTAGTAAACCCAAAAAGAACAGAACGGGATTCATCCTCCCGGGGCGTTCGGGGACGTCTACAGAGGCCGAGATTAATGCCACCGCAGTAAGCGCAAAGAAGCCAGATGTTCTTCCACAGACTATGTGTGACCAGCTTCGCTGCTTTGAGCAGTCCATGACTTAGCAATTAGTTCACATGGTTGCTCAATTGGATGCCTTCGATGGTCGGTGTAGATGTCCCCAAACGCCCCGGGAGGATGACTCCCCCCGTTCTGTTCGCTTGTGGGTCTACTACAGTTCAGGACTCAAATTGTCACGGTTCTAAATCTGAACCAAAGAGTCCAAATCCGGCAAATCGTTTTGAGAAAAACAGATTTTTTTGAAAAAGTGCCAAACATGGGCTGCTTTGCTAGATATAGAGTCGCCACCTAAATATTTTTTTAAATGAGGGAATTTAGGAAACCCTGACTCGTTTGCCTAAGGCCATGTGTCCGTCATTACCAACGTTGCCTCGGCTCGAGAACTTGGGTACGATTGGGGAAGGTCAGCTATGAGCACCCCCTCTCGCCCGATCCGAAGATCAGCCTCTACTAACCATGATATCCGATTTTAAAAACGTTATGTGTTCTTATTCTGGTTAATTAGCTAGAATTACTATGTGATGCGCACAACACAAAAGTATAGACTAGATCGCCTTATTTGGAACGAAGCATCGCATATCCGTTTGTTTGGAAAACGCTTTGAGATTTGCTACTCGCAAGTAGGCTAAAACACGGATTTCAACGAGTTGTTCCAACTCAAACAATCCAACCTTCACCCACAGGCATTCAGCCAGTTTAAATCACATAAGCATCTAGCCACATGGTAAGCATGCTGTCATGTTAACATTCACACTCATGCGGGATGCTAAAGCATAAATACTTACATCGTACTCCGAGCCAAAACAAAGAACATGTTAGCAATCATGCGTGATCCAAGTCCATGTTAAATGGCTAATGCAACACATACAGAATGTCACTAGAATAGGCTCGGCTAATCCTAGGATGGCATGTGGAATGAACAGATAGCATGTATTCAAGTTAGATTTGAAATACTATGCAGTTAGCATGATGTGCCGAGCCCGGTGTATGCAATACTGATGAATGATGCACACATGCATAGCATAAGGTATGCTAAATTAAACATGTCCTAATACTAACCATCAAAAGCAGGTAAGTAAAAGGGAGAAAGAAGTGGGGGTTGGAAGACATGCACACACGCACCCACACTTATTACAAATTTGCCCTCGCTCGGAGGGACCGAAAGAATAATACAATTAATTAACCTACAAGCTAATTAAAATGTTACAGACCAATTAAATTAGTTAAGCAAATCAACTAATCTAAGAAAGCAGTAAACAGCCTCGGGAAGAGGGCCCAATGCAATGCGTGTTCGGCTCCGCTCGGAAAGCCATTGCCATGCACAAGTTGCCTCTGCTTTGACTGTTATTCTCCTCTGAAGACTGCACAAGTCCCAGGGTTGCTTCTCTGAGTGCTGTGGAACGTCATCGGCTGAGAGGAATGGCCACCGGCCAAGGGGAATGGTCACCGGCCACTGATTAAGCTATCGGCCATTGATGGATGGCTGGTCGGCACTGGAGATGGCCGGCCGGCCAAAGCTTCCTGCAGAATCTGTTTTTGACAGCAGCAGAGGGCAAAACATAGCATGACAATGCATTTCAAGCAATGTATGCACCAACCACACTCCTTATCATATTCATGACTCAAAGGAGGATGGGTCTCGATTCTCGGACCACCAATCGGGCATTTCAATGCGTAATGGCCCAAGAAACCAAGTATGCATTTCGATATGGAATGCAATGCACATAATCAAACAAAGGGGCTCAACCTCTATCATACTCAACTCAAGAGGTGAAGCATGCATGCAAATGGAATGCAACCTAGACATGGAGGCTAAGTATGCAAAATGAGCATGCAAGGCATGTGACAACTATGCTAGTGGCAGACATGCAACAACATGTAAAGTGGACTAAGCATAGGAACAATGCAAAGCAACTTAACCAATGAAATACATGCCAAATGCATCATGATTTCAAGCAAGCAATAACATGTAATAGGCCAAGTATGCAACAATGCACAAGGCAAGCATGCTATAACACATGAAGAATGGACTTAAACTAATTTAGGAAGCCCTCAAACAAGCCTAAAACAGTGGCTATAAACTATGGAAATGGGGCCAAATGCGCATACAAGCATGCATGCATACATGATCCAATTCCTAAGCATCAAAAGGCAACTTTTAAGCACACTTAAAAGAGATGATCATGGACATATGGCAAACATACCAAACTCTGAAATTGCATAAAATAGAGGTGCCAAACCAACTAATTAAAGCAAGTAAAGCATGCTCATGACATCACACATTCAAGGCCTACAAGCTAGAATGCAAAGAGACTATACAAAATATGTTAAGCATGACCAAAGCAACTGAAAACAGAGCTAAAGGACACTAAAACATACACAAAAGCTTCACAAAGCTTGGCCAAAATCATGCTAGAACAAGGGTCAACACTTAAAGCATGTTAAGGCCTAAACATGGCATTACAAGACATGTATGCAAGGCATGCAAGGTGTGTCTAAACCAACTAAAAATAGAGGTAATACATGGCAAAATACTACCAAATAACACTTAAGACATGGCCAACATGCACTTAAATTAGATGCTCACACATGAGGCAAAAATGGCCCTTTTCAAGGACAACAAGGAGAGGGGGTAGCCCTCTCCTTCTTAGGACCTCAAGGCACCATCCTCACCATTGAAATCCCTCAAGATTTCAGTGGTGAGGAGGCCCAAACACAATGGTCCCAGAGCTCACCAAAAATGCACAAAAATGGAGCCTAACAAGGCTTAAGAGGGGTCAAACAACCTCAAAGCTCAAAACACTCTTAAACAACTATTTAGAGTAGGCAATAGCAAGACTTTTATATGTTATACACCAAGTCTAAAAACAGTTGCAAGGTAGTCAAAAAAACTATGCAAAAATGGAAAATAAAAAGGGAAAGTGGTTACCCTTGTAGATCTTCTTCAAAAATGATGGACCAGCAGCTTCCTTAGGTCCAAACCAGCTCCAAAACTTCAAGAACAACCTCCAAGGACCTCAGCTCCAAGAGAAGGTGTAATGGTGGGTGTTTGTGTGCAATACTAAGACTAAACACACACAAATAGAGAGATATAGAGATAGGATATATGCAAACCCTAACCCTAGAACTCAAAGCTCTGGAAAAATGTTGTCTCACCTAAAAGAGGGAGAAGAGACCTCCTCTTATAGACAATCCAATCTTGTAAAGCTTCCAAGGCAAGCTAACAAGAGGGAGATCTCTCCATACACGTGTATGGAGGGGAGCCAAATGTATGCCAGCTAGCACAGCTGGCATAAAAATATCTGCAAAAGCAGATGCACAGTAGTCAGTCGGCCAAAAATGCAATTTGACCGAAAAAGATGGCCGGTCGACCATCTATAGTGCCGGCCGGCCAAACATTTGGCCGGTGGCAACAAAACATAGCCGGTGGCCTCAAGCCATGGTCGGTGGGTGTCAGGGGATGGTCAACAAGCCTTGCCCTGCCCCTCAAAGGCAAAACACAAGTGTTTGGTGCAAAACCAGACACAAAACAGTCGAGTCGAGAGATCCTGAGGCAAGGCACGTAGCCGAGACCTCCGGGAACTCAAGACGAACACAAACAAGGATGATCACCGAGTGTTCAAACAGTGACGTCCAAGTCTTGAGGACGGTCAAAAATGGGGTGTCTACAGTCGGCTTGATCATCTTGAGCAGTCCGCCGCACAGACTATTCTTCAGCTTGCTAAGATTCTTTCTTTACTTCAGTTGCAACAGCCGCATCCTTCACCGCCAGATCATTGATTTTGTTCCTTTTTGGACAGTATTTTTCTTCAGTTTTGGACAGTTTTTTGTTTTTTTTTTTTCTTATTCCTGTTTGCCTCCCGGACAAAAAAGAGGGAGCCTTAATTTTTTAATTTTGTCTGGGATACTATTGGGTGGAATACTGCTGTCTGGACAAACACACACATTCGTTTGGCATGGATAATTGTTAAATATCTTTTGGCTTATTTGACTTGTCTTTTGGCAAGGATAATTGTTATATATCTTTTGGCTTATTTGACTTGTCTTTTGGCATGGATAATTGTTATATATCTTTTGGCTTATTTCTCTCTATTGATCTTACTATCATATTTCCATAGTTTTGGTTTGTGTGTTGTTTTACTAACTATTTTGGTAACCGGATTGGTTTGAAGTTTTTTTGTTTGTGTTCTTAAGTGTGTCTAGTGCGTGTGTTTTCTTTAGGAAAATTGTTATGCAGTTTTGTCCGGGAATTGACAAAGGGAGAGATTGTTAGGTCCCTACTTGTTGCCCATTCCACGAACAAGTTTGGGTTAAATGCATTGTAACTTTCCTAGTGTTTTTGGTCTTCCGGCTCGAGCGGGCAAAAATGCGCTCAAGCGAAGTTTGTACTTTCTCAGTAGTTTGGCTTGTTTGTAAAAGTATTAGGAGGCGTGTTTTTGCGCTCGAGAGTGAGTTTCAGTGCTCGAGCATAGACCTGTTTAATCACACGCATTTTAGTGACTCCACTCGAGTGGCAAGTCCTGCGCTCGAGCGGGGATCACGACCCTGTTTTCTTTAAAAGCTACGGTCAGTCTGTTTTTAGGGTTAATGCTTCCAGATCTATTTTCAGGGCTCTAGGGTTTTCTTCTAAGGCTATTTCGCTAGTTTCTTTGATGTCTGGTTGGGTATTAAACTCATGGTTTGAAGAGTGTACATCAAAGAGGTGATTGTTTTATTTAACAATAAGAGTGTTCTTCTTCGGTGGAATCCGGAGATTCAAGCGTGGAGTTTTTGAAGGAGTTTGATGTTGTGCGTAGTCGTTGATTTGACAATGGATGTTGTGGATACATCAATCTGATCAATTCTGAGATGAAAGTTGTGGTGAAAGAGATACAAATTGTTGAAGACAAATTGACAGCGTTTAGGTAAGTTGTTTGGTAAATTTGTACTCTGTCTTCCTTTCATAGTGGATTGATTTGTGGCGTTTTGCCCGTAATTTTTTAATCACAATTGGAGGTGCTCCAATATGGTTTTTCTACCTAAAAAATCATTTGTGTCAATTTATTATTTTTGAAGCAACAATCTAAATCACTTTCGTATGTGCTAGAAGATTTAGATTGTTAGTTTTAATTGTTTGGGAATTGGTACAATTAAATCTTGATCTAATCACGAATCACTTAGGTTTTTCAAAAAGGATGATTTCACTATCGAACTTGATGATCTGTTTCACAGTCTCAGAATGCTTGTTTTGCAAACCCAAGTGCACGGGGCTTAGCGCTTCTGGGTTCAACTTCTTGCCGAGTGATGGCTTTAATCTCAGGAATTCTAAGGCCAAATAGCTGACGCAGCTACGTGCAGAGGCGTCTTCACAAAAAGTTCTTTGTCCAAAATGTCCGGTTTCAACTAAATTATTGTATACAAGTCATTGATATTTCCTGCTCGCGCGGCCTCCCTCAAATCGGGATCCATTCTGTACAATGATTTTCAACACTATTAAGTGATGAAAGAAAACTAGGAAAAAAACATACACATGTTTTTGTTCTTTTTCTTTTTTAAAAAAAGTTTTTTTTCATATGCGGTATAGCTATGAGGCTTACATTTTAAATAAATCTCAACCACACAAATGTCTGTCAATTATTTGTGTTTTTCAATTTCTGCCAACAAAAAAAGGTTCCATAAAAAAAAAAATAAAAAAGGTAATTAATTGGTATACTTCAATTAAAAGAACTTTCCAACTTCCAAGTATTCAAGACTATACAGCAAAAATATCAAGAAAATATCTTATTAGAAATAAAAATTAAAATAGAATTGGAACACATAAAGCAAGTAACAAGAGTAATGACGAATTACAGATGTTAGATTCAAGAAAAAAAAAATGCTAAATTGGATATATAAAGAAACTCACATGGTTTAGATTGTTTACTTCACAACCCAAGTGGATGCCCTGTGAACAAATTATGGAAGACACAACAGGAATTGGACGTAAGAAATTATTCGTTACCAGATTTTAAGGGCATGTAAGCTTTTCTTTCTTTTTGTTTTTTAACTTTTTTTTAAAATATATATATATATGAAATGCCTCATATTTGTGAGTAATTAAGGAATTATTTGAGATAATTTAAATAAATATACTTTTTAACTTTTTACGAAAATATATGTAAAAAAGTATAGAGATGATATGACCAAAAAAAAAAAAAAAGAGATAAATAAGTGCACTTTTTTAGTGCGCCCCAAACAACCTCTAATAAGTAGTACTAAAGTATCATATGTCATTGTTTATGCAGGACTCTCAATTAATGACGTAAAATAATTATCTAATGGGTTGGGCTTTCCTTCAATTCAAGATCTAGGCTACTGGGTGATGTTCAAGTCTGTGGGGCGTATCATGAGTCTCATTTTGATAATTTAAATTGTTCATTTTGTAGGACCCTTAATACATTTAGTTTTAGGTGTTGAATCAAATTATCAAACACTTACGTATGCTTAGCTTGTCAATGATTATTCTATGTGAAAAACAAGATATGTCTTTGTAATTGTACATACTTATTAGATAATTAACTCATGAAATATGCTATGAACCTCTAATAAGCATACTGTTACTACTACACCACACCAAACCACACCTACCACACCTAACCATACCTAGTTCTAGTAACTCAAGTTAGATTCAATCAGTTACATAGTTAGTTAGTTTGTTAGATTGGTTGGAACTGTATTAGTGTATAAATATCTGTAATAGTTATATCAGTAAATCAAGGAAGATGATTTCATATTCTTGTTATGGTATCAAAGCCAATTAAGCTCTCACGAGCAAACACAAGAAAACAATGGCAAATTCATCTTCATCACTGACTTTACCACCAAGTTTTAGTCTCTTAATCTCAAATTTCAGTTCATTGGTTACAGTAAAGCTTGATTCTACAAACTTTCTCATCTGGAAAAACCAGATGCAAAATGTTCTTTGAGCAACCAATTTTCTTAGCTTTGTGACTGGATCTATTCCATGTCTATCTCCAGATGTTCTTGATTCATCAGGCAAAACCATTCAAAATCTAGAATTTGAGAAATGGCAAATCATAGATGCTCATCTCCTCAGTTGCATTACCACAACACTTTTTGCTTCTGTATTCTCTTCTGTTCTTCATTTTCGCCATTGTTCTGAAGTTTTGTAACGCCCTCAATTTAAGACATAAATCATTCATTCACAAGTTCCATGAACATAAAGGAAAAGTTATATTTTCACTCATCAGAGTCTTCTATACAAAAGATATTACATGTTAACAATAAAGTAAATGCCCTTACGGGCTTACAGCTTTCCAAGTTATCACTTGGTTACAACAAAAGAAGAGTTCTAACTCTTTACATAAAAGCCCTTGGCTTGGATTTACATTTAACACAAAATATAAATGACAAAACGGAGTCTTCAACTCCTAAACCTCCCAAGCTAAGATCTTGGAGGCGGCATATCGCTTATACCTGAAAAATGATGTCCCAAGTAGGGTGAGCCAAAGCCCAGTAGAGAAATGCTAAACATTATATGAGAATTAACTAAAACATTAGCATTCGATAAATGTTTAACACTTATAAACCATCTTCACCCTTTTCCATAATCAATCAACATTGGTATCCATATTTCTATTCACTTCCATTTATCACCCAAGTCAATTTATTAACATAATTCATTATCATATAAACAATTCAACATGAGACTACAACTCATTCATCAACACTTCAATCATAAACATCATTTATACACTTCCATATCTTGCCATTTTACAGAACTACGTCCGAGGGAACCGGCACCCAAATATAAATAAGATTTCGAGACTTTCACCCTGGACACTCCGGCCAACTTAATTATCCATGGATCCTATCCCCTATCTCCTCCCAAACAGTGGAGTCCATCCCCTATCTCCTCCCAAACAAAGATACATATACAATGTATTTAAACATGTTGTCATATACAATAACCAATTTAATCACATATACAATGTGTACATCCAACCGTCATATTCAATGACAAATTCCAATTATTAGTTTCAATTTACCTAATCATCATGGAATTTCTAGAACAATCATGGCTATCCTCCACCGATAGCCCAAAACATGTATATTTAAATAGATAAATAAATTTCTCAACAGATAATTTATCACATTTTTCATGGGTGAATGATTCATCAATCCAACTACACCATTTAATCACAATTTCCTCCAATTTCATGATTCTCAAACCAATTTCATGTTTCTACATCAATTTCATAATTATACAATTAATTTCCTTAATTCAATTAGGGCATTTTCCCCCTTTTTCTCCAAATGGTGCACCCAAGGCCACATTTCATCCATTATATACCATAATCCCACTTTTAAGACTTCACATACACATGTATAGCCCAAAAATAGAAAACCCCTCTTTTATAATTTCAAACTCAAAACCCTAGCTTTACCCAAAGTTCCCAAATCCCACCATTTATACAAAATGACCAATATTTATGTTAAAACTCATAGTCGTGAGTAGATTATCCCTACCTCAAGGGTAGAAGCCCCAAAGGAGAAGAGCCAAGCAAGAGAAAAACTCCAAAGGTGACGAAACCAACTTCTATTCGGATGAAAATGGAAATCTTGAAGAGCTCAAACTTTTTATCAAAGGAAAGAGGGTGAGGAGACCACTAGATCTAGGTCAAAATGTAGAGAGAGAGAGTATTTTAGAGAGAGAGACTCTCAACTTAGGGTTTTAGAAAGTTTGAGAGAGAAAGGGGGCCGAAAAAGTAATTTAAAATGTCACTTTTACGATCTGATAGACGTGCAGTCTGCTCGAGCGTCAGACACAAAAAGTAGACCCACTCGAGCGCCAAGACACAACAGCAAGGCACTACCCGCTTGAGCGCAATGAGACCCACTCGAGCGTAGAATACACTTGTCCAGTATTTTACAGATTTCAGACAGCCGCTCGAGCGCCAGAGAGGCCGCTCGAGCTCAAACCTGCTCGAGCGTAATAAACTCCGCTCGAGCGTAAAAAACACTTCTGCAGTATTTTTGTAGACGCACAAAGTACTGAAGGATTGCAAACCCCGCTCGAGCGGAAGACCAAAATTCTGGGCAACAAGGTTCTAGACCAACAAACAACCAACCTGTTCTGAACACGTCCAAGACATCCCAAAACTCGAATACCAGGAATTAAAGGATGAAAACAAGACATAGACAACAACAAACAACCACAGAACCCGAGTCCGGAATACAATAAATGACGGGGAAAAACGGGGATCGCTATAAGATACACTTCTCTTTCTCGATCACACATTCATCAACTCAAACACAAACTTCAGAATCTTACAAAGAAAGGATTTACAATGGAATAGTATTTTCACCAGATTAGAGATATTTCAGATCAATTAAGTCTTGCATCTTCGATCATTGATGATGAAGATTTGGTTCTTCTTACTTTGAATGGTCTCCCTAAGGAATATGATGCATTCAAAACTACCATTCGTGCTAGAGCTGAAGCCATTACAATAGAAGATTTGTCTGCTCTATTGTGCTCCGAAGCTATACATATGGAGAACAAGGTCAAACATGCTCTTGGAGCTGATGCACCTGCTGCCTATACTGCAACCAAGACATCTGAGTCTGGTTCTTTATCTTCACATTTTTCTCACCATAGAGGTCAATCTATATCTAACAAAGTTCGACATCAGTTTTGCGGTTCTCGAGGTGGTAAATATCGTGGTGGTCGATCATATTGTAATGACAGAAGCAGATCTGGAAATTTCTCTTCTACTAGTTCAGGTTGTCAGATCTATGGTGTTCTTGGTCATAATGCCCTTGACTGTTGGTACAGAATGGATCCAAGTTATCAATCTTACCACCACACAACCTCTTCTCCTACTTCTGCTCCATCTGTTCGAGCTTATGCTGCACTAACAAATCCTACTTCTTCTTCATTCCTACCACACCTTCTTGGTATGTTGATTCGGTTGCTACAAATCATATCACAATTGACTTAAGCAACCTTCAGTTGTACCAGCCTTATCAAGGCACAGATCAAGTTACAGTGGGCAATGGTCAGACCTTACCTATTCATTATATTGGTGAGGGTCTTTTGCCTACACCTCAGTGTTCTCTTCATCTCAATGATATGCTCCATGTTCCTCATATTTCTTTTAATCTTTTATCTGTTCATAAGCTTACTAAGAAAAATAATTGTTCAGTTACATTTGATGCTAACTCTTTTGTTATTCAGGACAAATTTCGAACCAGGTTCTGCATAAAGGCTCTAATCATCATGGTCTTTACTAGTTTGCATCATCTTCTTCATCTCCTAATTCTCAAGCCTGCATTGCTCACTCTCCTTCTCAAGTCTCTATGCCCACTTGGCATCAAAGACTTGGCCATCCTTCCTCTTTGAAAATGCAGCATATTGTCAAACATTTACTTGTTGCTTTAAAAAATAATAGTGCTGAATTTTCATGCACTCCTTGTAATGTTGCTAAGATCCACAGACTACCTTTTAAGTTTTCTACTACTACTGTTAATAGGCCCTTTTCTCTTGTTCATGTATGGGGCCCCTTTCATGCTTCTACTTCTGGTTTAAGTACTATCTCTTGTTTGTGGATGACTTTACTAGATTTACTTGGATTTACCCTTTGTATGTCAAAAGTGAAGTTTTCTCCACATTTCTTTCTTTTAAAGCTTTTGTTGAAAATCAGTTTGCTACTCATCTTCAAATCTTAAGGACTAATAATGGTATGAGTTTGTTAACAAACAAATGGATGCTTATTTGACTCAACATGGTGTCATTCATCAACTTAGCTATCCTTATACTCATGAGCAAAATGGCATAGCTGAGAGAAAACATAAACATATTACTGAGGCTGCCATTGCCTTGTTATCACAGTCTTCCATGCTAATTTCTTTTTGGTTTGAGGCTATTGTTACTGCTGCCTTTCTCATTAATAGACTGCCTAGTCTATCTCTTGGTCATAAGTCACCTTTTGAGCTTTTGTTTCAAACTATGCCAGATTATTCTTCACTTAAGGTGTTTGGTTGTCAATGTTTTCCTTGGCTTCGACGCTATGTCTCTCACAAACTCCAACCTCGATCCATTTATTGTGTATTTATTGGTTACCATCCTACTACTAAAGGCTATAGATGCTTAGATCAATTGACAGGGAAAATTCATGTGTCCAGGCATGTTTTGTTTATTGAGTCTTGCTTCCTTTCTGCTCATTTTTCCAAATCACCACCTTCTTCTTTATATGATCTATCTTCTTTCTTTTGGACAGATTGTGCTTCTTCTAATCCTATTTTGCCTTAATTCCTTCCTCTGCCCCTAGTTCTGTTCACGATCCTATTTTGCCTTTTATTCCTTCATCTACCCCTAGTTCTGTTCCTCTTGCTTATTCTCCTCTACCTACCCTTCTAGTTTGGAGCCAGCCCTTCCTCTTCCTGCAGTTTCCATCCTATTCACTCCATTTCTATTGATTTGCCTTTAGCTACTCCATCTTTCCTAATACTTCTCCTCAGAATTTTCATCATATGGTTACTCGATCTAAGGCTGCTCACTTCTCTCAGACTGCTTCTCAACCTCCTCTTCCTGATTTGTCTCTTATAGAGCCATTGACTGCTGCACAGGCTTTAAAGTCTCCCATTTGGGTTTAGGCCATGAATGAAGAATTTCAGGCTCTGCACACACAAGGTACTTGGGATTTGGTTGCTTTACCAAACTCTAAATCCTCCATTGGTTGCAAATGGGTTTTTCGCATTAAGAAGAACTCTGATGGCTCCATTGCTCGTTACAAGGCCAGGTTGGTGGCTAAGGGTTATCTTCAACAAGAAGGCATAGATTACCAAGAGACCTTTAGTCTAGTAGCTAAACAACCTACAATTCAAATTTTGCTTTGTTTGGTTTTTCAGAATAATTGGCTTCTTAAACAATTGGACATCTCTAATGCATTTCTCTATGGGCACTTGGAAGAAGAAGTTTATATGGATCAACCTCAAGGATTCATTGATTTTACTCATCCTACACATGTATGAAAATTGAAGAAAGCCCATTATGGTTTGAAACAAGCTCCCCGAGCTTGGTATTCTACATTTTCTTCCTTCTTGCTCTCTCAAGGGTTTGTTCTCAGTCATGTTGATTCTTCTTTGTTTGTCAGAAACACATCCACCTCCATTACTATCCTCCTCATTTATGTAGATGATATCTTGCTTACTGGGAGTGATTATCTTGTTCTTCATGACCTTGTTCATGAAATGCATCAAACATTCTCTATGGAAGAATTAGGAGATATCTCTTATTTCTTAGGTATCTCAGTTCATGCTTTTTTCAGGGTTATTTTCTATTCAGCAGAAATATGCTTCTGATCTTTTGCTCAAAGCTGGCATAGTCGACTGCAAGCCATGTTCTACTCCTATGGTTCTCAAACCTACCCTTTATGCTGCAGATGACCAACCTTATTCTCAGGCTTCTCTCTACAGAAGCCTAGTTGGTGCTCTTCAATATTTAACCATCACCAGGCCTGACATTACCTTCGTTGTCAACCAAGCTTGTCAACATATGCATGCCCCTACAGTTGGTAATTTTTCTTTCCTTAAAAGGCTTCTCTGCTATGTTAAAGGCACCTTTACTCATGGGCTTCAGTTTAGCTTAGGTCCATTTGTTCTCCATGCCTATTCTGACTCTAACTGGGCTGGCGATTGTGTGGATAGGACGTCTACCTTAGGGTTTTGTGTTTATCTTAGGCCTAGTCTAATCTCTTGGTCTGTTAAGAAACAGGCTACTATCTCTCGATCCTCCACTAAAGCAGAATAGATCCTTGGCTCATACTACTGCTGAACTGTGTTGGATTCAGCAGTTGCTCAAAGATCTCTTTATTCCTTGCTCTGCTATTCCAGTTCTTTGGTGCGATAATGTTTCAGCTATGGCTCTTGCTTCCAACCCTATATTCCACTCTCGCTCCAAGCACATCAAAATTGACTGTCATTTCATTCATGAGCGTGTTGTGTCTAAACAAATTGCCCTCTCCTATGTTCCTATAGCTGATCAAGTAGCAGATATATTTACTAAGCCCCTTTCTTCAGCTCGATTTCACTATCTTAAAGACAAGTTGTTGGTGCTTCCATGCCCCCCATCAACTTGAGGGGATTGATAAGCATACTGCTACTGCTACACCACACCAAACCACACATACCACACCTAACCACACCTAGTTCTAGTAACTCAAGTTAGATTCAATCAGTTACATAGTTGGTTAGTTTGTTAGATTGGTTGGAACTGTATTAGTGTATAAATATCTGTAATAGTTGTATCAGTAAATCAAGGAAGATGATTTCATATTCTTGTTAACCTCACCTTAAGTGTCCCGAATTTATCCCGAATAAGTGTTTTGTGGATGAAATTGAATTTGTGTAGTGTGGAGTCCATATGTAGAATAAATTTAAATTATAAGATGACAATTTTAAATAATTTTTGAATAGTTAAATCTAAATTGTAATATTACTATTAACTCATAATCATCAAAAGAAGTAAAGGAAAAAAGAAAAAGGGGGATCCTATCACATAATTAAAGGCAAAGTGTCCATTTTTTACCACACAACACTGGACAAGAATCCCATGTGTAAATCATCAAAAGAAGTAAAGGAAAAAAGAAAAGGGGATCCTATCACATAATTAAAGCCTAATTGAGAGGGTAATTTGTAAACAAGTTGGGCCGAGCTATGGAACCTATCTACGAGACCGAGCTACGGGACCTAACTACGAGACTGAGCTACAAGACCTAGCTACGGGGCCAAGCTATTGGACCTAGCTACAGGACCTAGTGGCGGTCAACGCTATGGCCGAGTTACCAAGCAAGGTAGTCAAACAGAGAGAAGAGCCGAAGTAACTTGGTTGACCGCAATGTTAGCCGAGGTAAAGATATCAGCCGAGGTAAAGGGATCAGTCGAGGTAAAGATGTCGGCCACGGTAAAAAGGGCTTAGCAAGTGGATCGCAAGTGTTAGCTCGGTCCAAGTGTAGTGACGGTCACCACGGTCGGAGTGAAGATGGTTAGTTCGGTCATAGTATTTTGAGCCGAGGTATGATGGCTTCTCATGGTGGACCTCGGTTTGGTTAGCACGGTCGTAGCGCGCCATAGTTACTTCGGTCCAGGTATGAAAAGGGATTGACAAGTGTTACCACGGTCCAAATATGATTATGGTCACCAGACGGAGTAAAGGTAGTTATCTCGGTCGTGGTATTCAGAACCAAGGTATTTGGGCTTCTTGTGGTGGACCTAGCTATAGATTAGCTCGGTCGGGGGTTTACTACGGTTAGCACGGGAGTAAGTAAACACCACAGTTGGAGTATGTCAAACCGAGGTACACACAGTGAAAGTAAGAACCGAACTAGTGGTAGCTCGGTTAGTCTGCGGCTTTAGCATGGTCATGTTATTTCGGTCGTATTGACATCCAACCGTGGTAAAACCATCTCACTTGGTTTAAGCAGTGAGGGGGGTTGAAGGATAAGCGTTATCCTTCAGGAGTATGAATCCTAGGAGGACTCTACGCAAGGAGGAGTAATCCTAGAAGGACTCTACATGGAGGAGTAAGAGTCCTACCAGGATTGTGCTACGCGAAACCTATATAAGCTCACCAATATCACCTTTGGAGAGGTAACAACTTTTGCTCCCTGATTACATTGAGCTTTTGCCTACTTGTCTTGCTTTCTGACTTAGGCATCGGAGAGGTTTCCGGCACACACCCGCCGGCCAGCTCACGTTTGTGTTTTCAGGTGACAAAGCGACGTCGTACGGAGGAACGCAGACTTGATCAACAGGATTATACGAGAAGGTATATTTCTTTCCCGTACAATTGGCGCCGTCTGTGGGAACTCAGACAAGAACAACCTCTTGGTCAAGCTTTCTCTCGAAGATCAATGGCGAACAACGAAGAACTTCCTTACTCCACCATTGACGGACTAACCCCAGAAGGGGGTGCAAGGCGCGAAGGCCTACCCTTGGTCGCTCCCATGGCGAGTCTGGAACCACAAGGACAAAATTCCAGAAGGGATGCGAGGGGACGAAGACGGAATAACAGCCCTCATCCCTCTCGCTCACAAAGCCCAGAAAGACAAAGGCGCAGGATTGATCCTCAAACTCTAGAGGATCGCGTCAAGGAACAAGATGAATTAATTCGCAAGATGGCGGCGGACATGGAGTCACTCAAACGCCAGGTGAAAGGAAGAGAAGTGGCGACAGGAGAGGGGCGCAACAACAAGACACCCCCTCGCCACTCGGAAGGGCGTAGTAGGAATTCTACACCCTCCCATGCAGAGAACAGAAGCCTCAGGACAGGCGATACACTATCCGGATCTTCCAGAACTCGTCGCTCCAGGTCTGAGAGGACGAGATCCGAAAGGTCGAACACGGAAGGAAGCACATATTGGCCCTCGCATACGCACCAAACAAGGTCCAGACAGACGGAGTTGCCCAGATCGTCCGACCTACGAACCGTGTTCAGAGGAAGGCACGATGGAAGGAGGACGCCAGGGCGCGCGATCCACACAGAGTTTCTGCATTACAGCGGTTGGCTCCTCGGACGCATGGAAGCGTCGAGGTTGGAATGCCAATACCGCGCCCTACCTACGAACCGAAGGACAAGGCATTAGCGAGGCTGCAGACCTCACCGTTCGTTCCGACGATTGAAAACGCACCCCTACCATCAGGCTTCCTTCAGCCCAAATTCACTACATATGAGGGGAAGACGGACCCTTACTCACACTTGAGCCACTTTCGCCAGGTCATGGCTGTATACCGGCGAAACGAGGCTCTGATGTGCATCCTCTTCCCATCTAGCCTTGGCGACCTAGGCTTGACTTGGTTCGAAAAACTCCCAGAAGGCAGCATAGCCTCCTGGGCGCAATTGGCGGAGGCTTTCGTAACAAGGTTCAGAACAAACACTAAAACCTCGGTGGAGATCGACCAGTTACTCTCCATCGACATGGGCGACAAGGAGACCCTAAGATCCTACAATAGTCGCTACTGGGAGACCTTCAACCAGATTGGGGACTGTCCCACCAATCTCGCCATCGTACAGTACAATAGAGGTCTTCCAGTCGGAAACAGGTTGAGGGACTCAATTACCATGACGCCACCCCTCACGATGGAAGCCTTGATGGAAAGAGTACACCAACATATTCGCGTGGAGGAAGATAGCGCCCGCGCTAAAACAAAATCTGGCACAACCGCAATACCAGATAAAATGACCACGGTGAAGGTCAACACGGTAGAACGTCCGAGTAGAAACGGGCAAAGCAGGCGGGACAACGGAGAGGACCAAGGCAAAAGAAGGTTGAGAGTCCACACTGCCATGACCACGGTGTTCAAAAAACCAATCTACCGAATTCTCAGCGAGATACGCGATGAACCTTTCGTCCGATGGCCTGCTAAGCTGGGAAAAGCGCAAAAAGACTACGACGAGAAATCGCGGTGCACCTTCCATGATGAACAGGGGCACCGCACTGAAAATTGCACGCCATTAAAGCAGCATTTGGAAGAGTTAGTGGCAGCTGGGCACTTGGACCAATACATAAAAGGAAGAACTTGAGAGCAAGGAGCTGTTCGCAGATGTTAGCGAGGTAGCTGAACAGAAGGTAGAGGGAGACTTGGTACAGGAAAAGATAGATGTAAAGAACCCAGAGAAGGAAAGCTAGGGCCCAATTGGGATGGACCATACAAAGTGGTTGGTTTAGCTGAAAAGGGGCATATCACTTGGAAGATAGAGCCATCAAGGCTATCCCCAGACCATGGAACACTGCCAATCTCGCGCTATTTTTTCGATAGGGTACTTGTAATTTACATTTCCTCAATAAAACAAGTAGTTCCTTTTTCAGCATAGAATATTTTCTTCTGTAAAAGTTGTTTTGGTAAGCTAGAGGCATTGAAAGCAGAGTTGGATGGAAAAACCAACACTTACCTCTCCTAAGCCGAGGTAAGGACTTAGGCTAAAGGTGGTTGGCAGGTTTGACCAACAAAACTCTTTTGCACCCTTTAGCCGAGGTAAGGACCTAGGCTAAAGGTGGTTGGCAGGTTTTACCAACAAAAAACTTTTTTGCACCCTTTAGCCGAGGTAAGGACCTAGGCTAAAGGTGGTTGGCAGGTTTTACCAACAAAAAACTTTTTTGCACCCTTTAGCCGAGGTAAGGACCTAGGCTAAAGGTGGTTGGCAGGTATGACCGACAAAACTTTTTTGCACCCTTTAAGCCGAGGTAAGGACCTAGGCTAAAGGAGGTTGGCAGGTATGACCAACAAAACTTTTTTGCACCCTTTAAGCCAAGGTAAGGACCTAGGCTAAAGGTGGTTGGCAGGTTTGACCAACATTTTTTACTCTTCGGCCGAGATAAGGATTAAAAAGTGGTTGGCTGGAAAAACCAACACTTGGTACTCTTCAGCCGAGATAAGGATCAAGGTTGAAGAGTGGTTGGCAGGTATGACAAGATAGATTGCAAGGTTAAGACCGAGATGAGTATATCGGCCAGAGAATGTCATACTTCATTCAAAACATAGCGGAAAATAAATGCAAGCATGGAGCAAGCCGAACAAGCAGTTGAGAGAACTGAAGATTTCATTCCAAAAGTGCATTACAAAAGGAGGGGCCGTAGCCAGGTTACAAACTCCTTTGGTAAACAGAAGAAAAATCATGCATAGAGGTCATTTAAATCGACATCCGAATCAACCCTGGCTTCACCTAAAGATAGCTTGGTCATGACAAGCACACTTTGGTTGAGCTCGGTCGAAAGCACCGCATCACACAGCAGGCAAAGGTGGGATGGAGACCACAGGAGTTGGAGAGTTGGACTGGCGACCGAGCTGGGCGTTATTATCAGGCTTTTGGGATACATCCCCTTCCTCAGTATTGGAGAATTTTTTGCTGAATGGCATTTGCATACTCCACCATGGAGTTCGGTATACAATATGGAGGAGGGTTTAGAAGACCTCGGTCTCTTGGCTATGACCGAGTTGCGC
This sequence comes from Camellia japonica, assembly GCA_030407325.1. Lineage (NCBI taxonomy): Eukaryota > Viridiplantae > Streptophyta > Magnoliopsida > Ericales > Theaceae > Camellia > Camellia japonica. The sequence goes on along the minus strand of JAPPVO010000013.1, from coordinate 94,481,592 downwards.
CACAGCTGCTTTCCACCCACACTTGAAGAAGAGGTCTTTGGCAGCCTCACATTGCAGGATATAGTATCTCGGTTAAGCGTGCAAAGACGTGTCTGGCCAACCTAGTCAGTCTGCAAAGTGAAAAGGAAAAGTATTAAGTACAGATCGTTGGACCGTGCTAAAAGAAACAAAGGCGAAATAAATTGAGTCCTCGCTCGGCCAAGTAAAACGAGGGATTCGCAGCCCGGTTGAAGTTTATGGTGCAGCATTCTTAGCTCGGCAGAGTGGGGCATTCTTAGCTCGGCTGGAGGAAAAATAATCCCAATCATGCTATGCAGATGGAATTAAGGGGCAATTGAGAGGGTAATTTGTAAACAAGTTGGGCCGAGCTATGGAACCTATCTACGAGACCGAGCTACGGGACCTAACTACGAGACTGAGCTACAAGACCTAGCTACGGGGCCAAGCTATTGGACCTAGCTACAGGACCTAGTGGCGGTCAACGCTATGGCCGAGTTACCAAGCAAGGTAGTCAAACAGAGAGAAGAGCCGAAGTAACTTGGTTGACCGCAATGTTAGCCGAGGTAAAGATATCAGCCGAGGTAAAGGGGTCAGTCGAGGTAAAGATGTCGGCCGCGGTAAAAAGGGCTTAGCAAGTGGATCGCAAGTGTTAGCTCGGTCCAAGTGTAGTGTGACGGTCATACGGCGGTAGTGAAGATGGTTGTTCGGTCATAGTATTTTGAGCCGAGGTATGATGGCTTCTCATGGTGGACCTCGGTTTGGTTAGCACGGTCGTAGCGCGCCATAGTTACTTCGGTCCAGGTATGAAAAGGGATTGACAAGTGTTACCACGGTCCAAATATGATTATGGTCACCAGACGGAGTAAAGGTAGTTATCTTGGTCGTGGTATTCAGAACCAAGGTATTTGGGCTTCTTGTGGTGGACCTAGCTATAGATTAGCTCGGTCGGGGGTTTACTACGGTTAGCACGGGAGTAAGTAAACACCACAGTTGGAGTATGTCAAACCGAGGTACACACAGTGAAAGTAAGAACCGAACTAGTGGTAGCTCGGTTTAGTCTGCGGCTTTAGCATGGTCATGTTATTTCGGTCGTATTGACATCCAACCGTGGTAAAACCATCTCACTTGGTTTAAGCAGTGAGGGGGGTGTTGAAGGATAAGCGTTATCCTTCAGGAGTATGAATCCTAGGAGGACTCTACGCAAGGAGGAGTAATCCTAGAAGGACTCTACATGGAGGAGTAAGAGTCCTACCAGGATTGTGCTACGCGAAACCTATATAAGCTCACCAATATCACCTTTGGAGAGGTAACACACTTTTGCTCCCTGATTACATTGAGCTTTTGCCTACTTGTCTTGCTTTCTGACTTAGGCATCGAGAGGTTTCCGGCACACACCCGCCGGCCAGCTCACGTTTGTGTTTTCAGGTGACAAAGCGACGTCGTACGGAGGAACGCAGACTTGATCAACAGGATTATACGAGAAGGTATATTTCTTTCCCGTACAGTGTCCCTTTGTTACCACACAATTGTTACCACACGATATCGGACAAGAATCCATGTGAGACACATGGGTAATGTTTGGTTTGATTTTTAAATATTTATTTCATAATTTTTTTATAAAAAATTAAAAATTAGTTTTGTGAAAAAAGCAGTAAAAAAAAATTAAAAGTATATCTCATTTTTATATAATTTAAAATTTTTGTAGGGTAGAATTAATTTTTAAAATTTTAAAAAGGAGTATTTATTCATAAATCTTTCTTCACCTATTTATGTTTCACTTAGTTCAAATTACTTTCTTATATTCTAATAAGTCCTATGAGTGACATAATTATCAAAATACTCCTAATAATAATATTCACAGTGTGAATGTTTCGTGATATGAACATTTACACTGTCAATGTGAACATTCACATTGTCCAATATGAATATTTATATCACCAAATTGATAAACATTCAAAAAATATTTGTTAGGATAAAATTGTTCATAAAATATTTTAAACATGAAAATTAAGATTTGGTGAATCAAATATCTAAATAATAGGACTTATTGGAATATAAGAATATATTATGGACTAATTAGAATACAAATATAATTGAAAAATTATTTCCTAATAAATCCCCCTTTTAAAAATATTTTTTTTTATGTCTATTTTTTTCAAACTAGTTTCTATTTTATTTTTTATTTTTAAATTCAGAAAATTGTTTCACAAAATTAAACCAAACATGGCCAATTGTCAAATGCTTAACTCTTAATATTGGACAAGAATCTCATGGTTATTTTTGGTTTGATTTTCAAATATTTGTTTCATCATGATTTTTTTTCAAAAAAAATAATAATTAGTTTTGTAAAAAACAATAAAAAACACTAATAATTTTTATATAATTTTAACTTTTTGTAAGGTAGAATTAATTTTAAAAATTTTAAAAATATACATTTATATTTATTTTTGTTAAATTAATTTCTACTTTTTAAAAGGGAAAAAAAAAATTTAAGAATTGTTTCACAAAACTAAACCAAACATGGCCAATTGTCAAATACTTAACTCTTACTCATCCCATTCCAAGAAGTACAAGGAAAAAAAAAATTGGGCCTTCCTATCACATGAATAAAGCCAATCATTGCTTCCACATAATAAAGGACATGAATTTCATGCAAGGGACAAGAGATATATCTCTTTAATATTAAATGTCAAATAATTAACTCTCATCACATAATAGTTAAGAATCTCATGTAGATGCTAGTTAAATTATTAATTCTTAGTCATTAGAAGAAGTGAAAGAAAAAATCAGAATGAAAAGACTCTCTATGAGTGGAGCTAGAGTAACTCATTACTATCATATATCTAGCTGAAATTCATGTAAAGAAAAAATGATTATTTAGTATTTATATATCTTGTTAAATAACTAATTCTTACAACACAATATGATATAGGAATCCATTAGAGCCACAAGATACCCCTATCATGCTTTTTGTTGATCCAATTCTTAATAATAAAAAAAAAATCAAAAAAAAAAGTAAAAGAAAAAGAAAAAGACGGGTCCTCCATATCGCATCTCATCGTTATTATACGACATAGGACAATGATCACATGTGAAACGCAAAATATGTCTCTTTAGTACTAGATGTGTTATTAAAAGATTAATTTTTAAATGATAGAACCTTAGTAATAAATATATATATATATGAAAAATGTTTTGGACCTCAAAAAAAAGTCCCCCTAATTCCCCTAATTTCCTTTTATGGAAACTGTTTTCTTTTTTTTTTCTTTTTTCTTATTATTATTTTTTTTTTTTTTACTAAAAAGGGGAATTAGGGGGATTCGGGGGCCCCGGATTCGGGGGCCGAATCACCCCTGTATATATATATAGTGCAAATCATCAACAATATTTTTCTTTACAAGATGCTTCCTTGTCCTCATCTCTTTTTCACATTTTTTTTTTTTTGGGTAAGTTTTCATCCTTCTTTAAAGTACAGCATTCTCACTGATTTGTATCACACACAGCCACCAATTGAAATATCAAGTAGTTTATGGAAAGTTGGCCACCATGCCTTTCTTAGAGCTTAGTCCTAAGAAGGTCATGAGTTCAATTCCTATTAGGGAGTTGAATTAAGGGCGTGCAAGCACTTAGCTTTGCTAAGGGTGGGGAGATTTTCTCCCATAGGTGCTAATTTAACAACTAACATTTGCCAATCAAAAAAAAAAAAAAAAAAAGTAGGTTATGGAAAATTAATTATCTAATGATCATATTTTACTACACAAGCTGGTTCAATTTCTCGAGAGTTCATTGGTCAAAAGTGTAAATCGAATAGAATGTGGAGTTAGGAAGCTTTTACATGTTTGAACCAAATAATTTTATTTATTTTTTCTTTTTTTTTGGTTTTGTTTTTAAGGATACATTTGAACAAAAAGTCTAAGGCTCCTATTCAATGAGTATATTGCAAATGAAGTGTGCGGGGTTGAAACTCGCAAGGTGTGATGGTGCTTCGAATATGAGATCTGCGGGCCGGGTTAGGAATAGTCTGCAAGACAGAGATTGATATTCTGTCAACCAAACCCACAATCAAATTCATTTTCAAAATCCAAAAAGATTTTCATTTTCGCCCAAAAATGATAGAAACGTAAATTAGGAACAATCCCAACAATATCATAATATAAAACAAAGAGGAAAAGGAAAGAACAAGAAAGGGTATATAACACTTTACCCCTCAACTATTCTTCCATATCACTTTATATTACTTAACTACAAGTTGTAACATATTATCTACTTCTTTTTTTTTTCTTTTTTAATTTGGACATTTATGATGAAAATACCCTTTCATCAATAGGATAAATTACACTTTACCCCCCTTGAATTATTATTTAATATCACTTTACCCCCTCAACTAAAACATGATACTCTTTGTCACTTTGAATTATAAATTTATATCAATGTAAATATTTTGTTAAGGATCTGTCTCTTAAATAGATGAAAAATTAACATCTAACTTATACATAACATGTTGAATGGAATGCCTAAAATAACATTATCAATGTATTTGGTTTAGTTTTTAAAAATAATTTTTTAGTGTTTTCTTTTTTCATATTTTTTTTGTCTTTAGTAATTTTTTTATTTTTTAGTTAAAGTTTTTATCTTTTAGGTACATCTAATTTAGATCCACCTAAAAAGTACATTTATGAAGAAATTAAAAAAAAAAAATTACTAACAACAAAAAGTATAAAAATATACCAGTTTTTTGATTTTTTGTTTCTTATTTTTCATCTTTGGGGGTGAAGTGTAATTTAGCTTAAAAATATACCCCCCAAAAAAATAAAAAATAACAAAACCCTCAAAAATTGTATTTTAGCTTAAAATAAAAATAAAAATTGGTTGAGGGGTAGATTGATATTGAATGATAGTTCAATAGGGTGAAGTGTAATTTAATCCTATAGTTGAAAAGCTATTATTTTTATTAAGGCCCAAATTTATTAAAAAATAAAAAATAAAAATAAAAAAAAGAAGAAGAAGAAGAAGAAAATAATTTAATGGCTTGAGCTAGCATATGATTGGGTGTTTTTCTTAATGTCAACTTAGCTAGTTAGGCTTAGGAAGTTATACTATGATATTCTTTGCTCTTGCTTATTCTTTTTCATGATGTAATTTTATATATATTGTATGTTGTTTTCATTAATAAATTTTTTTTTTACTAATAAAAGAAAGTATTATAATTTTAAAAAAAATTAGTGACAAATTCATATTCTCACCCCTATCTTATCTTATTATATAAGGAAAAGGAGCTTTCTAGTAAGAAGGCTTGTGAGAGTTCCAAAGTCTCATCCTAATTTTAAAAAATTTATTTAATTTTAAACAATTTGAAAGATCTTCATTGATTAGCTTTTATTTGATAATCTCACATTAGAAAAAGAAGAAAAAATGAATTGTTTTACTTAAATAAAGGGAATCTTATGCTTCCTGTTGTGGGAATTGAAAAATATTTATCTTAAATTAATTTTATAGAATAATATTGAAAACAAAACAGATTCTAAAAAAATAGGTTTTACAATTCAATATATATATATACATATATATAACAGAATAAGTAAAAGATGAAAGGATTCAGTAAATAGCCTGTGTGATTGTGAGAGGCACGTCAAAGACGCTGTCCTAAAGTCGTTATGCGCTCCCTCCGTGCAGGTTCTAATGATCACAAACGACTCCAAGATACAACCCAAGAATTCACAGGAATCTGATATAATGCACAGTTATACCAGAAGAATTTGCCAAGTCTGTTTCAGTAGCCCAGAAATATGGAAGATATAAATACTGTAAAGAGAAGAAGAGAGAGAGAAAACAGAGTACGTTTTTTTTCCTGAGTAAGAGTCATATTTTAAATAGACTCCTTGATGTCTGTTGGGAACAGACGTACCCATTCATTTTTGAAAACAAATACAAGTTTAAAATTCAAACAAATAATACTATTAAAAGAAATAAATAAATAAATACAAATAATAATAACAAAATAAAATAAATAAAGTTTTGAAGCTTTAGGAAATCTCCAACACTTCCATCCCATTTAGTGAGAAGTATTATGAGAGTTTCAATATCTCATACTAATTTTCTAAATTTTAATAAATTAAGAAAATAATTTAGAAAATTTTCACTACAACAAAAAAGGTCTTCGGTGACGAAAACGCATGACGAAAAAAAATTTCGTCTCCAAACATGCATGTTTTAGAGATAAAAGTAAGATTTTGTCTCCAATTATAGTACTTTTAGAGAGAAATCCAAATTTCGTCACCAAAGGTTTAAAATCAATAAAACAATAGGTGACAAAAATTTTATTCATCTCTATATTTTATTTTTCGTCACAAAAAACTTTCCCCGCCCTTGGAAAATTTTGCGGAATATTTGGGCGCCATTTTAAAGACAAAAATTTTTGTCACCATTGTACAACATATTCCGCGTGGAAATAATTTCGTCTCCTATGGTTTTATTATGCAAAACGACGTCGTTTCATGCTATAAGTAAGAAGCCCTCTTTGTTTGCCCAAATCAGTTCCTATTTTGCAAAGCCCTTTTTAGGTTAGACATGAGTACTTGTTTAAATGGATTTTTCTACCACCATTGCCACCACTCCAACACCACCACCATCTCTGCTGCTACGGATCCATTACCACCGCCGCTACTGCTGCCACCACTCTACCACCACCTCTCCTCCACTTCTATCGCCACAACCGCCACTACTCCACAACCACTGTCGCCACTACTCCACTACCATTGTCACTCCACCACTACTATCACTACTACCACCACCTATCTTCCACCACTGCAATCACCACTCTACCACTGCCACTACTAACTCTCTTCCACCACCACTACCACCACTGCCACCGTCGCTACTTTACCACCACCACCATCACCTTTACACCACCGCCGCTACTACTTCACCACTATCATTACCACCACTGCCGCTACTCCACCACTGCCCCTGCCCCCCCCTGCCCCCTGCCCCCCCCTCGCCACTGCATCACTACCACTACCACCATACCTCTCCACTACTTCCACCACCACCACTATAGTACCACTGCCACAACTACTACTATTACCACCGCCGCCGCTACCATTTTTCTTCCACCACTATTGCCTTACTCTACCATTACTGTTGCGCCACTCCACTTCCACCACTGGTGCTCCACTACACCACACTAGCACTCCACCTCCACCGAACCCATTTAAACCTCTTTATTATTAAATAGGTGAGTTTGAATCAATTTCATTTAGTTTCAATTTTCGAAAAACTATTTTTCAAGTTTCAATCTTATTTTTTAAATTTTTAGTGAACCTTTTTATATTTTAATTATTTTTTTAAAATATTGAAAAATTTCACTAAAACTTTAAAAAAAGAAATACTAATTAAAAACTCAAAAAAATAATTTTCAAAAATTGAAACAAATTTTTAATACAAAACCTATTTTGACCCGTTGAGACCAGCTTGTTTGCCACGTCTACAAAAAAAAAAAAAAAAAAAAAACTAACAAATTATTCACAAATTTTCCCTCATTTTTCTTCTCCTCAGTCGCGCTCATCTCTCTTCTTTCTCTCTTAGGTGTTTTGTATTTTTTCCCTTTGATTTTCAGCCTTTTTCTCTCTCTCTCTCTCTCTCTCTCTCTCATTTGGTTGGATAACCCAAACCCAACCCATCTTTGAGAGAGACGCGGAGATGAAACGACGTGGAGACGAAGGCGATGTGACTCCAGCAGACAACTCCGGCAGCTAGGCGAGGGAGGCGACAGCGAGGCAAGGGAAGGCGGCGACCGACGAGAGGTCCCTTTCTTCATTGATTTGTTACTGATTATATATTATATATATATATGATTACTTGCCATGGTTTGATTTGTTGTTGATTTGTTGAATGGGTTTGATAAGTGCTTTGATTAATTAAGTTTTATGGGTTTGATGATTTAGGGTTTGTTGTGGATTTTTTTCAATCATCATTCTCATTTGTTCCTATTATATATATATGATTTCCTGGGCAAAAATTGTTGTTGATTTCTTAGATTTGTTGTTGATTTCGGACATGGATTTGATAAGTGGAAAAGAAGAATGAAATGGTTTTAATGATGTTTATTCGATCAAAGGTCTAATTTTGTTCATAGCCTAGTTTAGTAAACTGATTCCTTGAAAGATCTAATTAATTAAGTTTATTCTATCAACCAACTGATGTTTTATGGGTTTGATGATTTAGTGTGTGTTTTTTTTTTCCTCGAAATAACTAAGTTGGTGTTGAAATGTTACAATTTGGTTGGTTTAAATGTGGGTTTTTGAATTTTTGTATTAAAGCTCACTTTTTAGACTCATTAGCATTAATACGAATATAGAATTCCTTTCAAGCTGCTACTAAGTTTATGAGTCAGCTAGTTGGGTTTCATGTTTTGTGTAATGATTTTTGTTTTTTGGCCTGCTTCAAAAAAATTTAACTTGCATAATGTGCTTCCTATGAATTTCTAATGTTATTTAAAAGAGAGATAGAGCATTTAGTGCAAACAGAGCTAATGGAATTAATTGTGATTTGATTTGATTTGAAACTGCTTTTTGATTTGTATGCTTTATTGTTCCCTAGTTGAATTCTCTTAAATATGGAATTAATTGTTTCCCTCCATGTGGAGAAATTGGAAATGGAATATGGGGTTCTTGGTTTATGCCCCTACTGGAACAAGTGAATCTCACATTCTAGTGCAAACAGAGCTTGCCATCTGTTATGCTGTAATATGAATTTTACCGGCAATTTAAAACTTTTCTTGCTGCACTTTGTAGACTTGTGAAAAGGTGGTAAAGCTGTCTGGTAATTTGTTTTGCCTCCTTGAACTGGCATATGACATTTAACTTTATTTTTTTCATCAGTTAGTGCCTTCTTTAATTTACAGGTGAAGGAAATGGATGAACTTAGTGAAGGTTACAACATAGTTGGACTTTCTCAGGTGAAATAGAAGTCATTGTGAATGTTTCTTTCTCATGTCGTAGTTTATATTTGATCATGAGTCATTTAGTAGCACGCTGTTCTCCCTAAGCTATGCTAAAGTCCTTATTTTGTTTGCTTACTGTGTTTCTTTACGTGTCTGAGTGTTTTGGGAATTATATATCAGAATCTTTGCAAGAAACTAAGGCCTCGTTGGGAAGGCTCTGTTTTAGCCAAAAAGTCAAAAGTTACTAAATTAGCCAAAAAGCCAACAACCCATACCAAAAAGTCAACAATTACGCTTCTCTCTACTTTTTGCACAGCTTTTCGTAATTAGCCAAAAAGTCATCCCAAACATACAGTTTTTTTTAGCTACCTTTTTAGCCAAATAGCCAAAAAGTTACTAAATTAGCTGTTCCCAAACGGGGCCTAAGTTGGTTACCTTACCTTTGCTGCAATTCATTGCTTTCTTCTGGCGCCCCTCATTTTCCTAGCATAGAACTGACTTCTGGTCTGCATATGAAACTTAATTTTGTGGCCTCTTATTTTTCTTGTTTGAGACAGGTGAAGAATTTCATATCATTGGCAGGTCATCATGCTGGGACACTTCTATTCCATTTTGTGGAGTAAGTGATCCTTTTTACACTTGTTGTTTTGGTCTTGATGCTTCATAATTTTGATTTTTTCATTTGGACTAGTATAAAGGCTAAAAAACTTTATTTAGAAGGTGACATTAAAAAGATAAAACTTTAGAAAGTCATGTGATGTAGAGTAAACCTTAACTAGAAATAGAAAATTAGCCCTAATCTTTTGGTTAAAAAGATAAACTTTAGAAAGTCATGTGACAGAAAAGTAGTATTCTAACCATTAAACTCAATGTAGTAGTACACAAAATGTATAAAATACCCTTTTTCTTTGAGTTTAATAACAAAAATATAATTTTTTTTTCTATCGGTCATACTTAACAAAAATAAGCAAATGGTTTAGATTGAAAATATAATTTGTTAAGGATGGCACCAACATCAAAAGAAGAACAAAAACTCAGGCTTTTTAATGGTGAAATTTCTCAACTTGGGCTTGCTAACCGGTTCCTAAAATTCTTGGTTGACAACCTTATGCCTTTAAAAGGCTGGAATCTTTGCTTTTTATGTGCACCCTTCAGGAGGAGGTTTCAATGATTAAAGATTCCCTCACAACCTTAGAGGTAACAGATTGTACCTCTGGAATGCACTTTTTGTTTGTTTGTGAGTCTCTTTGCTTATAGCATTTCTCATCAAAATTTTTGTGGGGTATATATATATGAATATATTGACTATGAGTATATCTAGACTCTAGAGCAATATAGTTCAATCCTTGACCCGTATAAGGAGAATAGATACATTCACTTGAGGTGAATCCAAAGTTCAATTTGGAATTGGAAAATTGGACTGCAATTAACATTTCCTTTTTCCCCCTTAGTTTTTGGCCTTATATCATACGTATGTTGAGTGTGACAGATCCAAGACTTGATTAAGCTGCCTAATTAGGTGTAATGAACATGTACTCTTCCAATGCAATGATACTGAAATTTGAACTAATGTTGCATTTGCTTGAAAAACTGTACAACTTTGGTTAGTCAACAGGGGACCTTGGGCAGTGCCCTTGCTGGAGTGGGCATGTGCCCCATTGCAAGTGAGCTTTATAATTATGACTTTGGTTAATTTAAAATTGCAACCAAACTTTTTTATATACGCATGTACACAATCACACATGTCGATAAGGTTGAGGGTGAGCCTACTGAAAACCCATAATGGTCTTAAGAGGTTGAGAGTGAACCTACTAAAAATCCGGATATGTTATATTTGTTGTATGGGTTGTTGGTAGAGGTTGCGGGTGAACCTACTGAAAACCCATGTATATTGTTTTATTTATTGTATCATTATTGAAAACCTATATATGCTAAATGGAAATGCAACATCAAGAAAAAAGAAAAAAGAAAACGAAAAGTAACCAATTAAATATCTAATACATCTTCATAATTCATAATAATATATGCATGGATATAGGACGGGACTACCGGTTTGAAAACTATATAAAAAAATATACTTTTTCAAACTAAGTCCAAAAATACACTTTTCCAATACTTAGGTTTGAAAATAGGCCATCGGAGGCTAAAATCGTGAAAAATCCATGAGAAGGCTCGGGGACACCCCTAACACCTCGGGAGGGACCAATGTAGGTTGTGGAAACTTACAGAATTAGTACGGGACTCCCGGTTGGAAAACTAAGTCGAAAAATGCCTTTTTCCAACACTTAAGCTTGAAAATAGACCATCGAAGGGCCAAAATAGTGTAAGAGCCACGAGAAGGCCCGAGGAACACCTCAAACACCTTGGGAGGGACTAATGTAAGTTGTGGAAACTTATGGAACTAGCACGGGACTCCCGGTTTGAAAACTAAGTCAAAAAATGTACTTTTCGAACACTTAAGCTTGAAAATAGGCCATCGGAGGCCAAAATCACGTAACAATCACGAGAAGGCCTGGGGAACACCTCAAACACCTCGGGAGGGACCAATGTAAGTTGTGGAAACTTACAGAACAAGCACAGGACTCCCGGTTTGAAACCTAAGTCCAAAAATGCATTTTTTTACACTTAAGCTTGAAAATAGGTCATCGGAGGCCAAATCGTGTAACATCCACGAGACGGCCAGGGAAACACCTCGAACACCTCGCGAGGGACCAATCTAAGTTGTGGAAACTTACAAGCTAGTTTGAAAACTAGCACGGGACTCCCAATTTGAAAACTAAGTCCAAAAATATACTTTTTTACACTTAAGCTTAAAAATAGGCCATCGGAGGCCAAAATCGTGTAACAGCCACGAGACGGCCCAAAGAACACCGCAAACACCTCAAGAGGGGCCAATATAAGTTGTGGAAACTTACGGAACTAGCACAGGACTCCCGGTTTGAAAACTAAGTCCAAAAATGCACTTTTTCACATGTAAGCTTGAAAATAGACAATCGGAGGCCAAAATCGTGTAATAGCCACGAGACGGCCTGGGGAACACCTTAAACACCTCGGGAGGGACCAATGTAAGTTGTGGAAACTTATGGAACTAGCACGGGACTCCCGGTTTGAAAACTAAGTCCAAAAATGTACTTTTTCACACGTAAGCTTGAAAATAGGCCATCGGAGGCCAAAATCGTGTAACAGCCATGAGACGGCCCAGGGACCACCTCGGGAGCGACCAATGTAAGTTGTGGAAACTTACGGAACTAGCACAAGACTTCCAGTTTGAAAACTAAGTCCAAAAATGCATTTTTTCACACGTAAGCTTAAAAATAGGCCATCGGAGGCCAAAATCGTGCAACTGCCATGAGACGGCCCGGGGAACACCTCTAACACCTCACGAGGGACCAATGTAAGTTGTGAAAACTTACGGAACTAGCACGGGACTCCCGATTTGAAAACTAAATCCAAAAATGCATTTTTTCACACTTAAACTTGAAAATAGGCCATCGGAGGCCAAAATCGTGTAACAGCAACGAGATGGTCCAAGGAACACCTCGAACACCTTGGGAGGGACCAATGTAAGTTTTGAAAACTTACGGAACTAGCACGAGACTCCCGGTTTGAAAACTAAGTCCAAAAATGCACTTTTTCACACTTAAGCTTGAAAATAGGTCATCAGATGCCAAAATCGTGCAACAGCCATGAGACGGCCTGAGGAAAACCTCGAACACCTCGGGAGGGACCAATGTAAGTTATGAAAACCTACAGAACTAGCACAAGACTCCCGGTTTGAAAACTAAGTCCAAAAAGGCACTTTTTCACACTTAAGCTTGAAAATAGGCTATCAGAGGCCAAAATCATGTAACAGTCACGAGATGGCTTGGGAAACACCTCAAAAACCTCGGGAGGGACCAATGTAAGTTGTGAAAACTTATGGAACTAGCACGGGACTCCCGGTTTGAGAACTAAGTCTAAAAAGGCACTTTTTTACACGTAAGCTTGAAAATAGGCCATCAAAGGCCAAAATCGTGTAACAGCCACGAGACGGCTCGGTGAACACCTCAAACACCTCGGGAGGGACCAATGTAAGTTGTGGAAACTTACGGAACTAGCACGAGACTCCCGATTTGAAACCTAAGTCCAAAAATGCACTTTTTCACACTTAAGCTTGAAAATAGGCCATCAGAGGCCAAAATCGTGTAACAGCCACGAGACAGCCCGGGGAACACCTTGAACACTTCGGGAGAGACCAATGTAAGTTGTGGAAATTTACAGGATTAGCACGGGACTCCCGGTTTGAAAACTAAGTCCAAAAATGCACTTTTTCCAACTCTTAAGCTTGAAAATAGGCCATCGGAGGCCTAAATCATTAAACAACCACGAGAAGGCCCGGGGAACACCTCAATCACCTCGGAAGCAACCATTGTAACTTGTGTAAACTTACGGAACTAGCACGGGACTCCCGGTTTGAAAACTAAGTCCAAAAATAAATTTTTTCCAACACTTAAGCTTGTAAATAGGCCATTGGGGGCCAACATCATATAACAGGCATGGGAAGGCCCGGAAAACACCTCAAACACCTTGGGAGGGACCAATGTAAGTTTTGAAAACTTACAGAACTAGCATAGGACTCTCGATTTGAAAACTAAGTCGAAAAGTGCATGTAAAATTGTATGTTTAATTGATAAGATAACAATTGTCTAACCTGTCCCTTTTTTTTTTTTTTTTTTTTCAGATTCGAGATTTGATATGGACATGTTTGGTAATTTGGAGAGTAAAAGCTAGCTCATTTTGTGTTTTTGTTCATATTACCTTACATGTATTTTGGTTGCGTTTTAAATTTTAAATTTTTGTTGGTATTACAGGACATGTTTGGTAATCCGCACTTGATATTATATTTTGTTGATATTAGTAGACATGTTTTTTGTAGATATTAGGAGATGTGTTTGGTAATCCGCATACGGTTGTATTTTTGTAGATATTAGTAGACATGTTTTTTATGGATATTAGAAGACATGTTTGGTAATCCGTATGCAGTTGATATTGTATTTTTGTGGATAGTGCTGAAATTCGATTGTGATGTTTATGAACATGAATGGGTTTTTATATTGATCTGTAATAGATATTTTATTGAACAGGTTATTGAAATGCGCAGGGAATTTTTAGTGGAAAGAAAAATTTTAATTTGAAAATAGTACCCCCATTTTAAAAAAATTTAATTATTATTAGCAACGAAATAAAAAATGTCGTTATTAGTTTTCAAAAAACATGACGAATAATTTTGTCACTAATGATATAGTTCCAAGCAAATAATTTCGTCACATTTGCTCAATATTTCGTCGCTAAATTGAAATATTTGGTGACAAAATATTTTTTTGTCATTGAAGAATTTTTTTCCTGCTCATTTTAGTGACGAATTTTTTTGTCACCTTAATCTATATCATTGGTGAGGAAATCTTTTGTCACTAAAATCTATTTGGTGACGAAATATTTCGTCGTAAAAAACAATTAAAAAAAATATTATCTAATTTTAGTGACGAAATTGATGTTATAGAGGACGAAAATGCAATATTTGGAGAAAAAAAAATTTCGTCGCCAACAATTAAAAGCAGGCGACGAAACTGTTTTTCGTCACTAGGTACTTTCAGTGACAACGTATAGGCGACAAACGTGGTGACAAAAATTTTTCGTCATAGATCACTTTAGTGACGATAATTTGATGTTTGTAGACAAAATCAGTCTGTCACCAAAGGCCTTTTTTGTTGTAGTGCTTCATTGGCTAGCTTTTATTTGATAATCCCACATTGGGAAAAGAAGAAAAAAATTAGTTTTTTACTCATATCAGTGAGGAGCCTTGTGAAAATTTCAATATCTCATACTAATTTTCTTGATTTTCTTAATTTTAAACAATTAAGAAAATCTCCATTGGCTAACTTTTATTTGATAATCCCACATTGGGAAAAGAAGTGGAAAAAAAAAGAGAGTTATTTTACTCCTATAAAGTAAATTTTATACTTTCATCTCATTTAATATTGCAGTATTTTGCATGTTTCAATTCAATATAGTTTAAATTTTAAAAGTTTTAATTAATTAATTATGACTTAACCAATTAGGCTAAATCGTTTTTTATTTGATTGATTTATTGATTTAACTGCAATTTTAACAGTTTTATCAAAATATATTGATTAGATTTGTCTGATTCGAAATAAATTAAATTGATCGGACTAAAAGATTGAAAAACTGAGATTGTTTGATTAGAAATAAACTTTCCATCCAAATAATTGTTAACTTTTATTTTATAATCTCACATTAAAAAAAAAAAAAAATGTGAGTTGTTTCACTTATATAAAGTGAATCTTAATAGTGTAGTATTGTGTATATTTCAATTCAAGACAGTTTAAATTTTAAAATTAAAATAACATTTAAAAGTTTTAATTAATTAATTTTTGTATAAGTTGATTGGTCATTTGACTTAACCAATTAGGCTGAACCATTTTGGATTTGACCGATTTGCTGGTTTAATCGCGACTTCTCATATTTATTTTATTAATTTTAAACAATTAAAAAAATTTCCATTGGCTAACTTCCATTTAACCATATAAAAATAAAACTCTAATTAGTTTATGATTTATTTTATAATCCCACATCGGGAGAAGAAAAAGAAAAAAAAAAGAAAAAAAGGAAGCAAAGTTTGTTTCGCTATCTATCTATATATTATATAAGGAAAATAGAATTTTTAGGAAGAAACTTTCTAGGAGTTCCAAACTCTTATTCTAAAATTATTAAATTTTCTTAATTTTAATTAAGAAAATTCTCGTTGGCTAGCTTCTATTTACTTTTTATTTTACAATCCCACATCGAAAAAAGAAAGAAAAAATGAATTGTTTCACTTACATAAAATAAATCTTATACTCCTATTTATATTAGCAAAAAAAGATTTTTAGTGAGAAACCCTATGATCAATATCTCATACGCTTTTTTTTTTTCTTCTTAATTTTAAACAATTAAGAAAATCCTCATTGACTAGTTTCCATTTAACTTTTATTTTACAATCCCACATAATTTTGATTTTAAAAATAATTTTGTATGAGATTTTAAAACTCTCATAATATTTAACTTTAAAATAATTACAATCCCACGTCGAGTAAAGGAAAAAAAAAAGTGAGTTGTTTCACTTATATAAAGTGTTACAATCTCACATCGGGAAGAAAGAAAAAAAAAGTGAATTGTTTCACTTATATAAAATTAATTTTATAAAGGGAGTTTAAAGGAGAAGCCTTCTAGCAGTTCCAAACCTTCATTCTAAAATCATTGAATTTTCTTAATTTTAAACGATTAAGAAAATTCTTATTGGCTAGCTTTCATTTACCTTTTATTTTTCAATCCCAAATTGGGAAAAAAAAAAAAGAAAAAAAAAAGTGAATTGTTTCATTCATATAAAGTGAATCTTATGCTTCAATTTATATAAATTATTGAAATTTCTTAATTTTAAACAATTAAAAAAATCCACATTGGTTAGTTTCTATTTAACTTTTATTTTACAATTCCACATCAAGAAAAGAAGAAAAAAATGAATTGTTTCACTTATATAAAGTGAATCTTATACTCTCATTTATATAAGTAAAAGAAAAAAATTTCTGAGAAACCCTATAATCAATTCTTTTTTTTTTTTCTTAATTTTAAATAATTAAGAAAATCTCCATTGGTTAGCTTCCATTAACTTTTATTGTACAATCTCACATAGACGTCTTGATTTTAAAAATAATTTTGTATGAAATTTTGAAACTCTCATAATATTTAACTTTAAAAAAATTACAATCTCACATCGAGAAAACAAATAAAAAGTGAGTTGTTTTACTTATATGAAGTGAATCTTATACTCTCATTTAATATCATAGTATTGTGCATGTTTCAATTCAAGATGGTTTAAATTTTAAAATAAAATTTGAAGGTTTTAATTAATTAATTTTGTTGTAAATTGGTTTGTCTTTTCACTTAGTCGATTAAGCTGAATCGTTTTCGATTTGACTGATTCACTAGTTTAATCACCGTTTTAGCTGTTTTATCAAAATATATCACTTAGATTTGTTTGATTTAAAATAAACTAAGATTGACCTTATTAAAAATTGAACAACTGAGATTGTTTGATTAGAAATAAACTTTCCGTCCAAACAACTGTTAACTTTAATTTTACAATCTCACATCAGGAAAATGAGGAAAAAATGAGTTGTTTCATTATATAAACCTTATACTCTCATTTAATATTGTAGTGTTGTATATGTTTCAGTTCAAGATAGTTTAAATTTTTAAATTAAAATAAAATTTTTAATTTTTAGTTGATTAATTTTTGTATAAATTGGTTAGTCCTTTAACTTAGCTGATAAGGTAAACCGTTTTCGGTTTGACTGATTCGCTGATTTAATTGTGATTTTAACGGTTTTATGAAAATATATCAGTTAAATTTGTTTGATTCGAAATAAATTAAAGATTGACCTAATTAAAAATTAAACTGCTAAATAACTGTTAATTTTTATTTTACAATCACATATCAGGAAAATGAGGAAAAAATGAGTTGTTTCACCGTATAAACCTTATGCTCCCATTTAATATTGTAGTGTTGTGTATGTTTCAGTTCAAGATAGTTTAAATTTTTAATTAAAATAAATTTTTAATTTTTATTAATTAATTTTTGTATAAGTTGGTTGGTTCTTTGACCTAACCGATAAGGTGAACCGTTTTCTGTTTGACTGATTCGCTGGTTTAATTGCGATTTTAACTGTTTTATCAAAATATATTGGTTAAATTTGCTTGATTCGAAATAAACTTCCCGCCCAAACAATTGTTAAATTTTAAACAATTAAGAAAATCCCAATTGGCTAGTTTTCGTTTAACTTTTATTTTATAATCTCACATTGAGAAAAAAAGGAAAAAGTGAATTATTTCACTTACATAAAGTGAATCTTATACTCCCATTTATATAAGCAAAATAAAAATTTTAGTGAGAAATCTTATGATCAATATCTGACGATTTTAACGGTTTTATCAAAATATATTGGTTAAATTTATTTGATTCGAAATAAACTTCCCGCCCAAACAATTGTTAAATTTTGAACAATTAAGAAAATCCCAATTGACTAGTTTTCATTTAACTTTTATTTTATAATCTCACATCGAGAAAAAAAGAAAAAAATGAATTGTTTCACTTACATAAAGTGAATCTTATACTCTCATTTATATAAGCAAAATAAAAATTTTAGTGAGAAATCTTATGATCAATATCTGGCGATTTTAACGGTTTTATCAAAATATATTGGTTAAATTTGTTTGATTCGAAATAAACTTTCCTTTCAAACAATTGTTAAATTTTAAACAATTAAGAAAATCTCAATTGACTAGTTTTCATTTAACTTTTATTTTATAATCTCACATCGCGAAAAAAAGAAAAAAAGTGAATTATTTCACTTATATAATGTGAATCTTATATTCTTATTTATATAAGCAATATAAAATTTTTAGTGATAATGAATCTTCCTCGTGTATTTGTGCATTTATTTGTTTGTTTGTTTGTTTTTTTTTTTTTTTTTAAACTTGAATCCCCAATGTTTTGCCACCCAGATGTGCTTTGTTTGTTGCTGTTGATCTTTAATTTTTGGTGTTTAGGTGTACCAAAACATCTGTCAAAATCTTTCTTTTATTTATTCAAAACCCAACTCTCTCTCTATTAGAAAGCAAAACCCACAAACCCACTAGCTGTTCAAAACCCAGAGATGGAGAATTCTGTAGTAGTGTGAGATTTCAAAGTAGTGGTCAATGCTACGGAAAAAGGAACAAACGTGGAGATATATGAATTAATCTTTGTTGTTGTAAAGGATGTTTCCACAAACCCACTATATGTATGTATTCGAAATCTGGGGCCTATCCAGCTCCACTGATCGAGATCGAGGGACCTAGCCAGAGAAGCCCTAGATCTATGGTTTGGGGCTGGCGGTGGTGAGAAGGTGGCGACCGGAGCAGAGACGGAGGGGAAGGAGAAGAAGAAGAAGAAGAAGAAGAAAGGATTTCAGATCATGGTTCTTTGCTCTCTATAGTTTTGTGCGGCGACGGAGGTGGTAGTACGGAGGTCGGAGAAAGAGAAGAAGACGATGATAGTGATGGTGATGGTGATGAAGGATGATGGTGGTGGTGGTGGTGAACCCAGAAACCAACTCGACCTCCAGCCGGCCAGATTTGCCTCAGGTACGACTTGTGTCTTCAGTGATCTCCAGATCCAGAAACCGATGACGAAGACAGAGTTTGCGCAGGGCTTGGCGGTGGAGCCACCGATAGGATTGCCAGAGAGGTGGCTGAGGTCGGCGGCGAAGCCAATGAGGAAGACCGCGATGGCGACAAGGGAAACTCCGGCGACGATGAAGGAGCGGTGACGGCCGAATCGGAAGGAGCGGATAGGAAAACAACTTGGTTGCTCGGAGGAGATAATAAATGCGTGGACCTCTGGTGTAACGGATGTCGTTTTGAACTTAGTAATTTAGCCAACAGCGCTGCAGACCCCCAGTGGGGGTCGCGCCCCCAGTGACGTGGCGCGTTCTTACTGCTGAAACTTAAAAAAAAAAAAAAATAATAATAATTTTTTTTGACTCAATCACGAGCTGCCACCTCACTGGGGTCGACCCCCAGTGGGGGTCCGAAGCAATTTCGTAATTTAGCACATGGAGTTTTAGATGTGAGGAAAATCAAAATTGGACTTTTAAACAGAGGGCCTTATAATTTTTAGTTCAACAGAACAAAGTAATATGAGATAATAATTAAATAGAAAAAATGTAATTTATCTAAATAAAATAAAAAAAGTAAAATAAATTTAAAAAAAAAAACTCCCAAAACGAGGCTATTTGAATCCACTCCATGAAACGACTACACAGAATCTCAGCTCTTGGTCATAGGCTGGGATTAAATTTCTTCGACTGTAACGCTTCTCAATAGAGAATCGCAAATCAAGCCAAACAAACACTACCAAAACAAAATGAATATACCCGAATCAAATCTATGCACCTAACTCAAGACTTTTGGAAGGGATAATTATTTAATAATTTTGAAATATAGATATGTGATATTTTATAGTATTGTGATTGGTGGAGAAAGTAAGTAAGTCGGATATTGTGTTGGATGATTAAGGATATAAGGGGACAGAATAAATTATGATGGGTTAGAAGTACAGACAAGCAGAACTGGGGGAATAATTTATAATTTTCCTTCTAGAACTAACCAAAACCATAGAAGACCAACATACTAAACTCAAGATGACCACCAGAAAATCTCACTTCTCTTTTGGCTCTTGATCGTGATCCAAAATTGTCCTTCTCTTTGTAGACATTTCTATGTAACTATTCTTAATTCACATGTCTATAGTATGCGATTTTGCTACTCTAGGTTCATGTCATTCATTTTAACATGTGATTAATCATAGAATTTTTGCTTTTCAATGTCTCTGGTTCGCTTATTTATTTATATTTGAGAAGTGACTCCACATAGGAGTTGATGGGTCTTAAGTCCCCATCAACCTAACAAAAAATTTTTTTTTTTTTTGTCTGTCCAACACGATTAGTTTTAGGAGAGACGTTGAAAATCGATTTAACAAGTGGTATTAGAGCCAAATAGTTATAAGATTTTAAAAGAGATGATAAAACTCAATTCAATAAGTGGTATTAAAGCTAAATTGTTATGGGATCAAATTGCGGGAGTATCATCGTGGGAGAAGGATTGTTAATAAGTCCCACTACAATTTTAATACCTCAAATACAATTTTCAAGAATGGGCTAACAATATATATATATATATATATATTAGATTCACCTTTCAAACTTAATGATGCGACTATATCAAAATATCTAAAATAACACTACATGGGTCTTTAAAATAGATTTGTCTATATTATTTGTTTTAAATAATATATAGGATAAATTACACCGATGGTCCTTATATTTTGTCTCTTGTGTCATTTTAGTCCCTACACTTTTAATTGTCTCAATTTTGACGATGAATTTTAATTTTTTTGTCAATTTGGTCCAATTGATTATACTGGTAAGTATTTTTGACATAAAATAATCATTGAATTGGTTGAGGTTAACTTACTGAATCGAGTAAGTTTTTAAGTTTGCTCTTAAAAATATGACACATGTCACTATATGCGTATTTTTATAAAAAAAAAAATGCTAAGAATTGTAATAAATTAGACCAAATTTAAAAATTATAAATTCATGGTCAAAATCGAGTTAATTGAAATTATAAAAACTAAAATGATATAAGAACCAAATTATAGGGACTATGGTCGTAATTTATCCTAATATATATATATATATATAGTTTATTTTTGACATTAAAAAAATATATATTCATAAAACAAAAGACACAAAATATATGGATCAAACTCATCATACATACAAAGAAAACCATTTATTCATTTATGCTATGTTTGGTTGGAGGATTTGGAGAGAGATTTGGAAAGGGAAAGGGAAAGGGAAAGGGAAAGGGAAAAGGTGTGTGAAACTATGTGAAATTTAGGCATATTTTATTCTCATTTCACCTACCTTTTCTATTTTCCTTTCCAAATCCCCAACCAAATACAGTATTAATAGATCATCGACAAGTAGAACATCAAACAGCAAAAAGGTTGTTAGGAACCCAAACATGGAAAAAGAGTTCCAACTTCCAAGTTGACACAACAAACACCGTTAAAACCCTTTAACAGCGTATTGTACATCGTTTTTTAATTTTTCTACAACTATGTATGCACACAGTTAATTCAAAGGACAAACCATGACATTCATTGCTAGTGGTTAAATATTTAAGATATGTTTGTAATATATATTAATATCTGTAAAAATGGTCTAGAATCTGAAGGCGTTTCACAGATCTCAGCCAACTGCAAAACGGAAAGCCACGCAACCAAGTCCAGGACGTCTCCAATTGATAATGCTGTTAAGTATTTTTGATATAATATAATCACTGAATTGGTTGAGGTTAACTTACTGAATTGAGTAAATTTATAATTTTTCTCTTGATTAAAAATATGACAGATGTCACTTACATGCGTATTTTTTATATAAAAAAAATGTTAAGAGTTATAATAAATTACACCACATTTAATAAAATTATAAATTCATGATCAAAATCGAACTAATTGAAATTAAAAAACTAAAATGATACAAAGAACCAAATTATTGGGACTGTGGTGATAATTCATCCTAATATATATTGTTTATTTTTGACATCAAAGAAAACATTAATACATTCATAAAACAAAAGATACAAAAAGTATATGGATCAAAGTCATCATACATAGAAAGAAAACCATTATTCATTTATTAGATCATCGACAAGTAGAACATCAAACAACAAAAAGGTTGTTAGGACCCCAACAAAAAGGTTATTTCATTTTTACCCCTATACTTTGTCACGTTTTTTAAAGACACCCTCAGACTACTGTTATTTTCACGCGTACCCCTATACTATGTGAATTCCTTTCAATTTTACCCCTACCGTCTATTTCCGTCAAGGAAGTGGACAGAATAGGTGACGTGGCCCCCTATACTTTCACATGGAGGGAAAATTAAACGACCTAGCTGAGCATAATCAAGTTACATACATTGGGGTTGCTTAGATCTCCCCAAATAGCAAATAGGGCTTTTAATTTTCTAGAAAAATTCCAAAATCAAAGCTGAAAGTGAACAACGACTGTGAAATCACATTCAAATCAAAGGTTGATCAATGGGTTGGGTGCTAAGAGAGAAGAATAACGGTCGAGGAAGACAAACACCTGTATATGGTATGTATTTTTTTTTTTTAATGTTTTTTTAAGTTATTTTTTGTTGTTGTTGGAAACCGCATGTGTTTGATGTTAATATTATTTTAGAAAGGTAAAATCTTTGTTTATTTATATGTGACATGGATTTGTTAATGAAATTTGTTTATATTTGTTTTGGTTTGAACAGTTTTATTTTAAGAAAATCTTTGTTTATGTTTGTTTGAAATTGATGAACACATACGAAATCTTTGTTTTTTTAGTTGTTTGTATTTCACATGGATGACTACTTGTTTATTATTTATCTATCTCTACTGTAATGTAATAGGATTTTATCATTGTGAGTTCCATTGAATAGTAGTGTTAATGACACATTTCAAATACAAAATGCAGAAGATGGATCTGGTTATTTTATAATCAAAATGCATTATGGAGGTGTGGTGAGGTATATTCACAGAGGGTTTACAGTGGTGGTATGGGAAGTCATTTTGACTTTTGTCATTCTGATCAAATTTTCATTACAAAGTTGTGTTGCATGGCTAAGGAATTAGGACATAGGCCAAGTAATAATTATTACTGTAGCAATCCCGGTTTCGATCCTTCTTTTATGTTTTGCCACTTCGACTGGGCAGGTCGGGGATCGAGCTGCCCGGTCAGCTCGCGGGGGTCCAGGGGGCAGCGCCCCTTGGCGGGTCTGAGGGCAGTGCCCTAGCGAGGTTGAGGGGCAGCTCCCTTGAAGCAAAAATACAAAATGCATTCGAAGTTGCTTGTCCGCTCGACGACCGTTTATGCGCTCGAGTGGAGAATGTTTGGTTTCAAAAGTTTGACCTGTCTACAAAAGTACTGGGAAGGTGTATTCGACGCTCGAGCGGGGCTTTCTATGCTCGAACAGACCATGTTATATCAGTTCGTGAATTGATATTTCAAATCACTTTTGTATATCTCTCTCTCTCTAAAAACATTTCCTCTCCCTTCTCTCTACTTTCCTACGCCAAATTGGATCAAAACCTTGATTTCTCAAGATCCATTAGAGTTCTGCCATAGTTCTTCATCAAAGTTGGTTAACTTCTCGAGGGCTTCGTTGTGTGGTGAAGATCGAGTTTCGACACCGTTGATTTTGGGGTTTCATCTCATTTCTTCTTCAAAACTTGAGGTAGGGATTTTCTTAGAGTTATATATATATTTTTGCAAGATCTATATGATTTTCGAAATCATCTTTCGATAGCTTTGAAAATTGATTGTTGATTCAAGAAGTTGAGCGATTTTGAAAGTGGGTTTGTCTCTTGTTCTTTTAAAATGATCTTATGGGTTTTGATCTTCGTTGATTGAAGAAAAGATGATTTTGGAAAGTTTTCTTTCAAAAGATTTGAGTTGTATAGTTTTGGTGAGAAAACCTAGAATTTGGGATTTTTTTTAAAGAGACTGAAAATCCATGAATGATATTGTTATATTTATTTTGTGTGTCAAAATAAATGGATGTTTGGAAAATTTCTTATTTATATTTATATAAATGATGAATTTCAGGGAATATGAGAATTGTTGTTCATTTTGGAAATTATTGTTCAAAACGTTGAAATAGTCTTGAAATGACTAATTGTTGAGGATACTTGAGAAGAGGGAATTGTGTTATTCCTTGGATGATGAATTGGAATAAAAGTATTTATATTCATCTTGTGTTATTGGCATATCAATTCATTTGATTACATTAAACTTTGAAAGTTGATTTGAAAACTTGCATTGAGAAAAGAATGTTGAGAAACAAGTTTTCATGGAATGGTTTTGGGGTAAATACGTTGGTAAGTCTTGATAGGTGGTGTAGATGATATTGAATAAGTTGGCCTGAGAGTCCCGGGTGAAAGACCGAAAACCCGCGCAGATAGGTGTCGACTCTTCCGGTTAATACCGGTAAAAATGACAAATTGGTAGAACTTGTATAGTCTACTTGCAGACACCAGCCTAGGGATTACCAAAGTCGTATTTACCGCTCTTGAAATGAATTGTTAAGTTTTGAAGAATTGAAATTGCATGACATCATTGAGCATGATGGTTTTCAAAGATGAAAATGATTTTCTTTCAAAAGAGGCATAGCATGGCATGTGCATTTCATCTCTTGAGACTTGTATAAAATGTATATACTTTGTTAAGGATTTCCTACTAGGCTTTATGCTCACCCTACGGGATTTTTGTGCAAGAAAAGATATGGTGATGCCGCCTAACTGAAGCCGAGGAAATGTGTGTTGAGAGTACGAGACTCTCATTTTGTTGTGACTCTGTGTGTAAGCCAAGGGCTGTATGTGTGTGGGTTTGAATAACCGTTTTGTGTAACCAGGCTCAAACCTTGGGAACTTGTAAACCCTTGGGGTATTTATTTGTTTATTTACTTGTTGTTGGATTAATGTATTGTTACATGAAGAACTATTGTATCATGTAATGTAAGTTTGGAGATTTATATTCGGTTTTCCTTGAAAAAACCATGATTGTTGCATTATCATTTGGGCTAGAAATTTGGGGCATTACAACTTGGTATCAGAGCTATCGGGTTGAATACTTGGAGCTCGTGGGAAGCGGTTGTTTAACCATAATGGGTTCATTTAGCATGCTTAGGAAGTGTTATGCATTTTGTGACTATGTGATAACATGTTTATGTGACTAAATGGGTATGGGATTGGACTTTTGGGATATTGTTTGCGCCTGTTAAATTCCTTGATGTCTCATTAGAAGGGTACTTGATCAATACTGGACGGATTTCATCGTAAAAGAATAGTCTGTATGTGTTTACATGACTAAGTGCTTATGTGGAGTGAAATTGAATTGTGTATATGGTAGAGAAATATATGAATTGTTGTAGTCGAACGTGTGAGTCAAGTTACGAGCACATATGAGTTAATGTGCTAAATTATTTCTCTTGTGTCCTTTATTAGGATGTCAGGAAGGGGTCAAGTCCTGGTGGTAGAGGCGGGAGGCGTGGTAGGGCTCGCCGAGGTGTGCATGAGGTACCGGTCCATAGGGTTCCGGTGCAAGAAGAAGGGTTCGGCCAAGCTAATATGGCCGAGCAAGCAGGCCAAGCTAATGTGGCCGAGCAGGTGGGACAAGCGGGTCAAACCGCAATGGGGGCCCTAGCTCGAGAAATGGCAGGGGCTTTAAGAGAGTCTATGAACTTGTTGAGGGTGGAGAATCAAGCCCGAGAGAACACCGCGGAGTCAAGGGCGAGTTTCCTTACTAGAGAGTTCTTGCGGGCCAAACCGGATGAGTTCCATGGTGGTCCCGAGCCCAAGAAAGCGGATGAGTGGCTCGAACAAACTGTGAAGACATTTGAGATGCTTCACATCGAAGATAGTGAACTAAGAGTGACTCTAGCGAGTTACTACCTTAAGGGAGACGCGGGTCAATGGTGGAAATATGCCAAGGGTAGAGTGGAGCCGACATGGGAAGCCTTTGCGGTTGCTTTCCAAGATAAGTACATACCTCCCACTGCTAGGGAGAGATTGAGGCAAGAGTTTAAAGACCTCAAACAACTCGACATGCCCGGCCGAGTTTGAGGCGGTCTTCTCTAGTTTGTCCAGATTTGCACCAGAGTTGGTGGCAACGGAAGAGCGCGTTGCATTGAATTTGAAAAGAAATTGAAAACAAAAATTATGTTCAAGCTTGTCGGAAATATGATTCGGGAATATGACCGTCTTGTGGAGACGGCGACACACGTAGAAATTTCCATACAAGCCGAGGAGGAGAGGCTTCGGAGTTCAGGTCTAGGGGCCAAGAGTCTCAAGGAGACTATAGGCAGAACAAGAAGAGCAGGAACACCTATCCATCCCAGTCCCAACCACAGCAGTCTAGATCCACTTTTCCTTTGCCTAGTGCGGGTCCGGGAAAAAGTGCATCGAGTAGCTTCTCGTGTTTCAAGTGTGGCCAACCGGGTCACAAAGCCTTCTCATGCCCACAGAAGGAGGAGGGCAGTTAATGTTACCACCTAACCGATCTCAAAGTCAGTCTCAGTCTCAGAATAAAGGTCAAGGGTTTAATTGTTATCAGTGTGGTCAGCCGGGGCATATGAAGAGAACTTGCCCACAGTTGGGAGGCGCATCTGGCGCATCAGGGTCGAGGCAGACTCAGAGCCACCAGCAGGCTCAATCAGTCCAAGCTTCGAGTTAATCAGGGAGCCACTTCGGCTCAGTCAGTACAACAGGCCTATGCTCCGAGAGGGGAGCAAGTTAATCAGGGGCCACAGGGGCGTGTGTATGCTGTTACTGCCAGAGCAGTTGCCAGAATCCTCAGTTGTGAGAGGTATTTTTGTTGTGTGTAATTCTTTGGCTAATGTATTGATAGACACGGGTGCGTCTCATTCATTTATATCTACTGCATTTGCTTCTGCATTGGGGTTAGAGGTAGCACGGTTAGTGCCTCCACTCAGAGTAGAGTCACCTGTTGGGGGTACAGTTGATTTAGACCGGGGTTGTCGTGATTGTGTAGAAAGAAGTTGCCGGGTCGACTTCCGTTTGCTTTTGTGTTGCTAGATATGTCGAGTTTTGATGTCATTTTAGGCATGGACTGGTTGTGTTCTTATCAAGCTGTGATTGATTGTTACCGTCAGAGAGTTACGGTGTGCACTTCGGGTGGTGATCGTTTCTATTTTCTGGGGAACCGAGTTGATAGAGCCTTGTCGCCAGTTGTTGACCCTCGTAGTAGGAGCAAGCTTAGTGGCCTTCTTGCAACTCTCTTGGATAGTGAGAGTGACGGGGCTCGTGTTGAGTTACCAAGGGTAGTTTGTGAATACCCGGATGTCTTTCCAGAAGATCTTACTAGTTTACCACCTCACCGGGATCGAGTTCTCCATTGAATTAGTGCCTGGCACGGCACCGATTTCCATGTCACCGTATAGATTTGCACCCGCCGAATTGCATGAGTTGAAGATTCAACTCCAAGAACTTTTAGACAAGGGCTTCATTCGCCCTAGTACATCGCCTTGGGGAGCGCCGGCTCTCTTTGCGAAGAAGAAGGATGGGTCATTGCGGTTGTGTATTGATTACCGCAAGTTGAATAGAGTTACAGTTAAGAACAAGTATCCTCTACCCAGAATAGATGATTTGTTTGACCAACTTAGAGGGTCTTGTTGCTTCTCAAAAATAGATTTGAGGTCGGGGTACCATCAGTTGAGAGTCCGGGAGGAGGACATTCAGAAGACGGCCTTTCGTACTCGTTATGGCCACTATGAATTCCTTGTAATGCCTTTTGGGTTGACCAATGCACCGGCTTCCTTTATGGATTTGATGAACAGAATTTTTCGGGAATACTTGGACCGTTTTGTGGTCGTCTTTGTGGACGACATCTTGATTTATTCAACCTCTGAAGAGGAACACGAGACTCACTTGCGGGTAGTGCTGGGTTTACTTAGTGAGCACCAATTGAATGCCAAATTTGAAAAATGCGAGTTTTGGTTAACGAAGGTGAAGTTTTTAGGACATGTAGTGTCTAGAGAGGGAGTGACTGTGGACTCCTCAAAGATAGATGCCGTACAGGATTGGGAACAACCCAAGAATGTTTTTGAAATCCGGAGTTTCTTGGGATTAGCGGGGTATTATCGACGTTTTGTAAGGGACTTCTCTAGACTAGCTGCACCTTTGACTAGGTTGACTAGAAAGGGTATCAAATTTGTGTGGAGTGAGGCTTGTGAAAAGTCATTCCAAGAGCTTAAGACTAGATTGACTACCGCACCGGTTTTGATAATTCCGGAAAGGGGTTTGAATTACACTGTCTATTGTGATGCGTCCGGGGATGGACTTGGTTGTGTCTTGATGCAAGAGGGAAAAGTTGTGGCCTACGGTTCACGACAATTGAAAACTCATGAGAAAAATTACCCCACCCATGATCTAGAATTAGCGGGTGATTTTTGAAAATTTGGAGGCATTACTTGTATGGTGAGAAGTTTGAGTTTTCTCCGATCATAAGAGTCTAAAGTATTTGTTTTCTCAAAAAGACTTGAATTTACGACAACGGAGGTGGATGGAATTTATGGAGGATTATGACTTTGAGTTACACTATCATCCGGGAAGGCCAATGTGGTGGCCGATGCTTTGAGTCGAAAATCTGTGAGTAGTTTGGCAAGTGTGGCCATTCGGGAATGGGATATGCTAGATGTTATTGGCAAGTTTGATTTGCACTTGGGTGAGTCCGGAGAGAGTGCTACCTTGTTTACTTTGAATGCTCAACCTACCTTGGTTAGTAAGGTCATAGAGGCACAACGAGGAGACCGTGATGTGGAATCAATCCGTGTTAAGATTTCCAATGGAAAGGAAGAGAAAGGTTTGAACGTTCACTCGGATCTGAGTGTACGTTACCTAGACCGTTTGTTTGTACCAGAATCTTGTAGAGAGGAAGTACTTCGGGAGTTCCATCACTCACGCCTTGCGGTACACCCGGGAGGCACTAAAATGTATCATGATCTTAGTCGTCAGTTTTGGTGGAGGGGTATGAAACGGGATGTCGCTTTATTTGTATCGAAGTGCCTTACTTGTCAACAAGTGAAGGCCGAACACCAAAGACCAGCGGGTTTGTTACAACCCTTACCGATAGCCGAGTGGAAATGGGAGCGTGTTACCATGGATTTTGTAGTTGGGCTTCCTAGAACACAACGAGGCAATGATGCCGTTTGGGTGATTGTTGATAGGTTGACTAAGTCTACCATTTCATTCCGATGTGCACCAGCGACTCAGTTGAACGCTTGGCAGACATTAGAGAGATAGTCCTATGACTATTGTGTCGGATAGGGATCCTCGTTTTACTGCCCGGTTATGGCAAAGCCTTCAAGAGGCTTGGGAACTAAGTTGACTCTTAGCACCGCTTATCATCCTCAAACCGATGGACAGTCGGAACGTACCATTCAGATTTTGGAGGACATGCTTAGAGCTTGTGTCCTTGATTTTAAGGGGCCTTGGGAAAGGCACTTACCATTGATTGAGTTTTTAACAATAGTTACCAAGCTAGTATTGGGATGGCACCATTTGAGGCCTTGTATGGCCGACCTTGTAGATCACCGGTTTGTTGGGCCGAAGTGGGTGATGCACCGTTACTGGGTCCAAAATTGTTAGAGAGACAACCGAGAAAGTTGTTCTCATTCGGAAGAGGTTAGCTACGGCCCAAAGCCGACAAAAGAGTTATGCCGATAAGAGGAGACGACCTTTATCTTTTGAAGTTGGTGACCATGTGTTTCTAAAAATCTCACCAAGGCGGGGTTTGATGAGATTTGGTAAGAGTGGTAAATTATCTCCAAGGTTCATTGGGCCTTTTGAGATCTTAGAGCGAATTGGGGAAGTGGCATACCGGTTAGCTTTACCGCCACAACTTTCGGGAGTTCACAACGTATTTCATGTAGCTATGCTTAGGAAGTATGAACCCGACCCTTCTCATGTTCTTGATTGGGTTGACTTGGAGGTAGATGAGGATGCCTCTTACGAAGAACGACCGGTTCAAATATTAGATACCCGGGAGCAAGTGCTACGGGGCAAAACTATACCGTTGGTAAAGGTGTTGTGGAGACACCATGGGGTTGAAGAAGCGACGTGGGAACGGGAGGCGGAAGTCCGCTCCAAATATCCGGATTTGTTTGAAAATGCTTAAGTTGCTTTTCTTTGTAATATTCCCTAGTGTTGAGGGAAACGTATTTAAAGTTGTTAACCACATGTCGATATGTGCATTGTTGTTTTAAGCATAAGGTTGTTAAGAGTTGCCATTACTTTTTAGGAAATTTCATGTTTATGCGTATTTGGGAGGTTGTTGTTAATGAGATACCATGGTGGAAATGGTGGAATTTGGTTGAGAGTTAGTATTATGATTTGAAAATGAAATAGCGTGGTTTTGATCGCTAGAAACACCTTTGTTTGGGTAGTTTGATTTGAAATTTCGGGGACGAAATTCTTTAAGGGGGAAGGTTGTAGCGATCCCGGTTTCGATCCTTCTTTCATGTTTTGCCACTTCGACTGGGCAGGTCGGGGATCGAGCTGCCCGGTCAGCTCGCGGGGGTCCAGGGGCAGCGCCCCTTGGTGGGTCTGAGGACAGCGCCCTGCCGAGGGTCGAGGGGCAACGCCCCCGAAGCAAAAATACAAAATGCATTCGAAGTTGCTTGTCCGCTCAAGCGACCGTTTATGCGCTCAACCGGAGAATGTTTGGTTCCAGAAGTTTGACCTGTCTGCAAAAGTACTGGGAAGGTGTATTCGACGCTCGAGCGGGACTTTCTATGCTCGAGCGGACCATGTTATATTATTTCATGAATTTGATAATTCAGATCATTTTTGTAGATCTCTCTCTCTCTAAAAACATTTCATCTCCCTTCTCTCTACTTTTCCTTACGCCATATTGGATCAAAACATTGATTTCTCAAGATACATTAGAGTTCTGCCATAGTTTCTTCATCAAAGTTGGTTAACTTCTCGAGGGCTTCATTGTGTGTGGTGAAGATCGAGTTTCGACACCGTTGATTTTGGGAGTTTCATCTCATTTCTTCTTCAAAACTTGAGGTAGGGATTTTTTTAGAGTTATATATATGTTTTTGCAAGATCTATATGATTTTCGAAATCATCTTTCGATAGCTTTGAAAATTGATTGTTGATTCAAGAAGTTGAGCGATTTTGAAAGTGGGTTTGTCTCTTGTTCTTTTAAAATGATCTTATGGGTTTTGATCTTCGTTGATTTAATAAAAGATGATTTTGGAAAGTTTTCTTTCAAAATATTTGAGTTGTATAGTTTTGGTGAGAAAACCTAGAATTTGGGGATTTTTTTTAAGAAACTGAAAATCCATGAATGATATTGTTATATTTATTTTGTGTGTCAAAATAAAGATGTTTGGAAATTTCTTATTTATATTCATATAAATGATGAATTTCAGGGAATATGAGAATTATTGTTCATTTTGGAAATTATTGTTCAAAACGTTGAAATAGTCTTGAAATGACTAATTGTTGAGGATACTTGAGAAGAGGGAATTGTGTTATTCCTTGGATGATGAATTGGAATAAAAGTATTTATATTCATCTTGTGTTATTGACATATCAATTCATTTGATTACATTAAACTTTGAAAGTTGATTTGAAAACTTACATTGAGAAAAGAATGTTGAGAAACAAGTTTTCATGGAATGGTTTTAGGGTAAATACGTTGGTAAGTCTTGATAGGTGGTGTAGATGATATTGAATAAGTTGGCTTGAGAGTCCAGGGTGAAAGACCGAAAACCCGCGCGGATAGGTGTCGAGCCTTCTGGTTAATACCGGTAAAAATGACAAATTGGTAGAACTTGTATAGTCTACTTGTAGACACCGACCTAGGGATTACCAGAGTCGTATTTACCACTCTTGAAATGAATTGTTAAGTTTTGAAGAATTGAAATTGCATGACATCATTGAGCATGAGGGTTTTCAAAGATGAAGATGTGATTTTTCTTTCAAAAGAGCATAGCATGTCATGTGCATTTCATCTCTTGAGACTTGTATAAAATGTATATACTTTGTTGAGGATTTCCTACTGGGCTTTATGCTCACCCTACGAGATTTTTGTGCAGGAAAAGATGTGGTGATGCCGCCTAACTAAAGGTGAGGAAATGTGTGTTGAGAGTACGAGACTCTCGTTTTGCTGTGACTCTGTGTATAAGCCAAGGGCTGTATGTGTGTGGTTTAAATAAACATTTTGTGCTACCAGGCTCAAGCCTTGGAAACTTGTAAACATCTTAGGGGTATTTATTTGTTTATTTACTTGTTGTTGGAATGTATCGTTGCATGAAGAATTATTATATCATGTAATATAAGTTTGGAAATTTATATTCGGTTTTCCTTGAAAAGGGCCATGATTGTTGTATTATCATTTGGGCTAGAAAATTGGGGCGTTACAATTACAGTAAGGTTAGTGGTTATGGTGGATGGAGTTATTAAAATCTGATGCTGATGTATTGATGTTGGACACATAGTGGGTGAAAACAGAGTAATAGATGTTTATATAGGACACAATTTGGATGATTATGTAAGTACACAAAGTAGTCAAGTAGGCTTAAGTGTATAAACAAGTAAGGGTAAGGGGGTAATGCCTGATGTTGAATTGGAGGAAGATGAAGATAGTGATACCTATGATCCTGACCAGTCAGACTCATCCTCTGATGAGTCTGAAAAATATAATGACAGTGAATATGAGTAAGGTGGTGATGATGCTTTATATGATAAACATGTTGACAAAGATGTGGAATTTGGTGGTTTAGGAGATAGTAAGGATGCTATGGGTGATGTGGCTGACAATAATGACCTACAAAGCATGGACAACTCATTTGATTAGTTAAGAAGCCTTCATAGCTCCTCTGATGAAGATAGTCAGTGCACTAGGATTCAGTACCCTGTTTTCAGTGAGAGTGACATTCATAATCCTACATTCCAACTTGGCATGGAGTTCAAAAAAATATGTTGGTTAGAGATGCTGTGAAGGAGTATGCTATTAAGTGGGGCAAACAAATCACATTTACTAAGAGTGACAAACAGAGGGTTAGGGCAGAGTGCAAATCTAGTTGTCCTTGGGTTTGCTATGCTTCTTTTGTGAAGGGTGAAGGGGTGTTTAGGATCAAAACTTTTGTAGATGAACACACATGCAACAGAACATTTGATGTGCCACATGTGAGTAGTAGATGGATTGTCAATAGGTATTGGGAACGGATAAGGTTAAACCCTACTTGGCCAATTAAGTCATTGGCAGACACCATTACAACAGAGCACAATGTCAAAGTTGACCTGCAGAAAGTGAAAACGGCAAAAATTAAGGGTCTCACAATGATTGAGGGTACTGCATTTGAACAATTTGCAATGCTTTGGGGTTATGTAGAAGAGATTAGAAGTAGTAATCTAGGAACAACAATTTCCATGAAGGTGAAAGAAGTTCCAAAAGTTCATGAAGAGGATAAGCAAATGTCCAAGTTTAAGAGATTGTATTTGTGTTGGGGTCTATTGAAGAAGAGTTTCCAAAATGCTTGTAGGCCAGTCATTGGAGTGGATGGTTGTCATTTGAAGGGGCCACATGGTGGAGTGTCGTTGACTGCAGTGGGGATAGATGCAAATAATTGTATATTCCCATTTGCCTATGCCATTGTTGAGAATGAGAAAAAGAAAACATGGTTGTGGTTTCTGAATTTGTTGGGGCAAAACTTGAATTGTGAATTCTCATTGTTACACTTTCATAAGTGACAAACAAAAGGGCTAATTGATGCAGTGGTTGAGCTCTTTCCAGATGGCCTCACAAGTTCTATGTAAGCATTTGTACAACAATTTCAATGGTCAATTTAAGGGTAGGGTATTGAAGGATTTGTTATGGAAGGCAGCCAAGGCAACCACTGTTGGTGTATTCACTAAAGTAATGGAAGAAATGAAAGGAGTTTGTTAGGACTCTTTGTTGTCAAATTCCATGGATCAAACCCAAGGTTGTAATTTTTAAATTCACATGTGGGGTCAAACTAGGATTACTTTGGATTTCTCTAAGAAGTTGATTTTTTCCAAAACTAAGATTATTTTGGAGTCCTTTAAGAAGTTGGTTTTCTTCCAAAAACAGGATTACTTTGGATTTTCTATAAGTAGCTGGTTTTCTCCCAAAACTAGACTACTCATTAATTTTTTCCTCCAGATCTTCTTTGTGGTTCTTAAAGTTTATATCTGGGGATATTTTGTTAGTTTCTTTGATGTTTTTATTGAGTATTCAACTCATGGTTTAAAAAAGAGTACATCAAAGGTTTTGTTTGATATACAAGAAAGAGAGAGTTGTTCTTCGGTGGATTCTGAAGAATTCGAGCCTGAAGCTTCGGTGGATTCTAGAGTGGCTCATCAGAAAGACAATTCCGTGGTGAAGATGGGGTTGGAAGAGGCACATAGAGGTTGGTTCAATTAGGCGTTGTGGATTCGCTAGATAATTGAGAGTATACCTGTGTAATTCCTTTTTATATCTTCTTAGTGGATTGTCTTGTGGCAGTTGCTCGTGGTTTTTTGATCACAGTTGGAGGTGTCCAATTGTGGTTTTTCCACGTAAAAATCGTTGTCTCTTTCTCTTGATTGTTTGATTGGGATTGTTTTTTACTGCTTTTTATTGATACATAATCACAAATCAACATCTAGGAGGTTTCTAGATTTTTCAATTGGTATCAGAGCAGGTCGTTCTATTTTTTTTTTTTTTTAAATTTTCTTTTAGAACGCTCTATTTTTTTTAAAAAAAAAATTTCTTTTAGAACGAGATCTTGTTTGATTTGTGATAATGGATTCAATTCGTGAGGGAAATTCTATGGTTCGACCACCCCTACTTGACGGATCCAATTACTTTTGGAAAGCTTGGATGAGATCTTTTTTAAAATCTATTGATGAAAAAGTTTGGCAATCCGTCATGAATGGGTGGACTGAACCAACAATTACTGTTGATGGAGTAACTTTCCCCAAACCAATTGATAAGTGGGACACAACTGATTACCAAAATAGTAGCTGGAATAGTAAAGCTATCAATTCTCTTTTTTGCGTTGTCACACCTGAAGAGCTTAGTCGTATTTGCAATTGTGAAGTCACAAAAGAGGCTTGGGATATCTTACAAACTATTCATGAGGGCACTCCTTCGGTTAAACGCTCAAAACTTCAAAGGCTCACATCTAGTTTCGAAAACCTTTCTATGAAAGATAGTGAGACCTTTGATGAATTTTATGCGAAGTTGAGTGACATTGTAAATTCCAGCTTCAATTTAGGTGAAAAAATACCAGAATCCAAAGTTGTGGGAAAAATTTTGAGATCCTTGCCCGATCGGTTCCAACCAAAAGTTACGGCAATTGAGGAGGCTCAAGATGTTGACACCCTAAAGCTGGATCAGTTGGTTGGAAATCTCCAAACTTATGAGGCACATAGAAATTTCAAAAAGAAACAAAAAGATTTTGCTTTTAGTAGTGCTCATAAAGTGGTAGAGGATTATGATGAGGATGGTGAGATAGATTCCAAGATTATGGCTGCTTTTGTTAAACAATTTAAAAAATCTTTTTTGAATAAAAATCCTAATCTTTTGGAATCTACTCATTCTCATAAATCCAAAGGCAAAGATAAAGTCAAAATTAATTCTATAGCCAAGAAGGAGAAAGAAAAGATACAAGGGAACTCTGAAAGCGTCCAATGCTATGAATGCCAAGGATTTGGCCACTTTGCTTTAGAATGCCCCACTCGTTTGAGGAAGAAAAAAGCCCTCGCCATCACTTGGGATGATGAATCAGAATCTAATGGAGATGAAAGTGACAACGAAGATCAAGGCGAAGAGGGACATAAGCAATTCCTTGCTTTCATGGCGGCTTCCGAAACCGAAGGACGAACAAAGTCTTTGAAGAGGTCAGTTGAGAATACCACTGATGATGAATCATCGGAGAGTGATCATGAAGAGCTTGAGCAAGCCTATGAAAAGCTGTATAAGGAGTCTCTTAATTTATTCAAATTGAATGACAAACTCACAAAGAAAATCAAAGCATGTGAAAGTGAGAATGTCAAACTTAAAGAGGAGATTTCCGAGGCTAGGATCAATGCCATCAAGATAGCTGATGATCAACAAGTTCTTTGTGCAAAACTATTGACTTGTGAGACAGAGAGGAATGAGCTACAGGAAACTCATACCATGTATGAAGAAAAGATTGAATCTCTCGAGATATCACAAGTTGCCTTGGAAGAACTAATGATCAAGAAAGAGGAAGAGCTCAAGTGTGCCATGGTTACCATTGGTCTTTGGAACAAAGGATCAAAGACTTTGGAGGATATCATTGGGTCTCAACAAATTTGTTCAGACAAGAGTGGCATTGGCTTTGGAGATAAGAGAGAGCAAAAACAGAGTGCTTCCACATCTCATGATACAAGAACTCAAGGAAAGGGAGGACAAAAGATTCAACAAGAGGATAGACTTCTCAAACTTCCTAGAGTTGGTAAGGTAAAAGAAAAGAAGGTACACCCTGTTTTTATTTGTCATCATTGTGGTATGCATGGCCATATTCGCCCTTATTGTTATAAATTGCATGGGAGAGTGTCTCAAAAGGTAGAAATTCGACTTACATGTCTAGGCGGAATACCAAGATTCATGAGGGTGTTCACAACACCATGACACTTACCAAGACCGCTAGACCTGATTTCGTTAAGATCAAAAAGATTTGGGTAAGAAAACTTGACTTGTGTTAATGTGTTTACTCTTTTTAGTTTTTTTGGGTCTCTGTGTGTTTTTTTTTTTAATGAAAAAAAATGTGTGTAATTTTTTTTTTTTTGTCTTGCTTTGTTTAAGAAAAAAAAAAATCCCAAAAAGATTTTCTTAGTATGGTTTTGCAAGCTTGAAATTTTTGAGTGGTCCTTGGTGCATATTGGAATTGATGAGAATATCCATTACATGTTAATGTGTGTGCTTTCTATGGTCCTTACTCATTTTGAAGTGTGTGTTCTTTGATTAGTATGTCTCATTCTGTACACACTCTTGGATTAGCAAATATTGGAGTCTTCCACCTTAGTGTTTATTTTTTTTTATGGACTTCTGGCATTGTATTTTTTTGCTTTTCTAGAGGAATTGACCTATACTAGCATATCATGGGTGATGTTGAGTCTCTTAACCACCTTCCATCTTTTTGCATCTCCATGGCTTTCCCCTCTGTTCTTTATAGTCCAAGCATGAGGAAAAGGCTACCTCAGAGGCACCAACCAGGCTATCCTTATTATATCCATGCTTCTCTGGTTCGGTTTCCATACTCTTGAGCGTGTCAGCCGCCAATGAGTTTGTGAAAAGAAAGAAAAAATATGCAAAAAAAGAAAGAAAAGAAAAAGTGTGAAAAAAAAGCAAAAAATGTGCAAAAGAAAGAAAAGAAAAAATGTGAAAAAGAAAAAAAAATAAAGGATTCATTGATTGAGGGGGAGCCTCCGCCTTTACTCAACAAATACCCCTTGATTCCTAGGGGTTTGACTTTCCGTAGTTATGCTTAGATTCTCTTGTTAGAGGTCCAACTTTTATATCACTACTAGGAATTGAATCTAGTGTTTGTCGAACTCCAAGAGTCACACACACACTTTTATCATGGGATCTATGCTTTTCACATAATGCATCACTTTCTTTCATGAGGAATCTTCTACAGACTGTGCATATTGTGTTTACTAGTAATTGTGCTTCTTGGATAATCTTGTGTGTTTTAAGGTACTAATCTGAAATTCCTTGCTTGCTCCACCATATTATTTTTGTCAGTTTCTTCTTGTTCACTGTTTTCAGTGTTTGTGGTTGCTTTTAGTGAGGGGGAGTTTGGTTAATTGTAATCATGTCATTGCTTGTGTGGGTTTTGATCTTGATTTTGTTATTTGAGATTCCTTTGTCAATTCGTGACAAACAGGGGGAGAAATTTGTTTTTCATGTATTTATGTCATATGTCAGGTGCATATGTTTTAGTTTTCAGGTTTTCATGCTACATATTCTTAAAATCTCCAAGTTGCATCTATTCATGTTTTTCATCTCATGTTTCAAGATAATCGTGTCATATGTCTATTGTTTTTTTTTATACTCTGTGGGGACTAATAGTTGTTTTGGAGATTGTGGCACTAATAGTTGTTTTGCAGATCATGACCTTGAGAAATAAGTTTGTAAAGAGATTTGGTTATAAGTGCTGGTTCCTAGTTGGTGGTGTTGTTCTTGTTTTGATTGGAAAATTGTTTTAGTGTTTTTGTTAGAAAACTGTTGTAGCATGGTTTTGTCCAGAATTGACAAAGGGGGAGATTGTTAGGACTCTTGTTGTCAAATTCCATGGATCAAACCCAAGGTTGTAATTTTTTAAATTCACATGTTGGGTCAAACTAGGATTACTTTGGATTTCTCTAAGAAGTTGATTTTCTTCCAAAACTAAGATTATTTTGGAGTCCTTTAAGAAGTTGGTTTTCTTCCAAAAACAGGATTACTTTGGATTTTCTATAAGTAGCTGGTTTTCTCCCAAAACTAGACTACTCATTAATTTTTTCCTCCAGATCTTCTTTGTGGTTCTTAAGGTTTATATCTGGGGATATTTTGTTAGTTTCTTTGATGTTTTTATTGAGTATTCAACTCATGGTTTAAAAAAGAGTACATCAAAGGTTTTGTTTGATATACAAGAAAGCGAGAGTTGTTCTTCGGTGGATTCTGAAGAATTCGAGCTTGAAGCTTCGGTGGATTCTGGAGTGGCTCATCAGAAAGACAATTCCGTGGTGAAGATGGGGTTGGAAGAGGCACATAGAGGTTGGTTCAATTAGGCGTTGTGGATTCGCTAGATAATTGAGAGTATACCTGTGTAATTCCTTTATATCTTCTTAGTGGATTGTCTTGTGGCAGTTGCCCGTGGTTTTTTTTTATCACAGTTGGAGGTGTCCAATTGTGGTTTTAATGTAATGGTATCGATCGCGGAGTATCGGTATCGTAGTATCGATCGGTACGTATCGGGAATCGGGTGTCGCGGCGGTGAAATTTTAAAAATCATTTTACAGGTTTTTCAGCTTTTTCTTTCCCGTACCAGTCCGAACCGGTGAGTATCGGCCCATCGCGACTTGTGTAACGGATACAGGTCGATACATACCGGGACTCGGCCGATACTCCTGCGATTTTCAATCTCAGCGGTATAACCGGCCTGTATCCGTCGTGGCACCCCATTTTTCGATACGTATTGGCCGATACGTAGCGTATCGGCCGATATTTAGAACCATATGGATTCCATGTAAGACATAAGATATGTTTTTTTTAATATCAAATATCTTGTCAAATGATTAACTCTTACCACATAAATAGAATAGGAATCCCATGTCATACACAAGAAGTCTCTTTATTAGAAGGAGCCTTGATAAATTATTAATTTTTAGTGATAAAAAAAAGGTAAAAGGAAAGATGGAAAATGAAAATGAAAAGACCCTCTTGTTAAGACAATTAAAGTAAAAATAACTCATCACTACGTTTTAAAATGAGAGTAAATCCCATGTGAGGCACAAAATATATCAATTTTGTACTTGATAACTTGCCAAATAATTAATTGTTACCACACGATACAGGATATGATTCCCATTGTAAGGCACAAGATATCTTTTTTGGTACAAATGCCTTGTTTAACAATTAACTCTTAATGAGCAAAAGTAGTATAAAAGAAAAATCAAACGGAAAAAATGGGGTCTCCTAATCACACTAGAATTGGAGTAAGTCCTCACCATTACACGTATATAGTACTAAACAAAGATCTCATGTGAAATATAAAATGTCTTACCAAATGATTGCCCTTTACTACACATGTGAGACATGAATTCAATTGTGACACACAAGATATGTCTCTTTAGTAACCACGTACCTTCCTAAATGATTAACTCTCAGTGATCAAAGAAGTAGAAGAAAAATAAAAAGCAAAAGAGGATCCCTTCCTACATCACAGTCAGAATTAGAATAACTCATTGATATCATATAATATGAGACAGAAATCACTTTTGAGAAATAAGATATGTCTCTTTAGTATTAGATGCCTTGTCAAATTGTTAACTCTCAATAATCATAACAAATACAATAAAAAAGAAAGAGATGGGAACCAAGTATGCAACATTTCTCTTTATACTAGATGCTTCACTTGTTCTCATAGCTCTCTTACATTTTGTTATAAGCTACTCATTGCTATTACACAATATTATGGGATAGGAATCCTTCTTGAGTGAGACATGAGTTATATCTCTTTAGTATTAGATACTTTATCAAATTATTAACTCTTGGTGATCAAAACAAATTACAAACCAAGTATATGAAAAAGAACAGCATGCAACATTTCTTCATTTGTCCTCTTCTCTCTCTAACTCAACCTTCTTTCAAGTACCCGGTAATTTAAAAATTTTAAAAATAAAAAATAAAAAACACCTCGTTAAACTACTGCATGCTCATTTTTTTTGTATCACACACAACCACAAATTGGAATATATTGACATGGAAATTCATATATCCAGTGATAATATTGCACAACACAAATTGGTAAAATTTCTAGACCAAGTTCATTAATCAAAAGTGTAAGTCAAATAAAATTTGGAAATAGAATTTTTATGAATTACATTTGAACTGAGTGTTTTTTGTTTTTTTCTTTTAAAAAAAAAATTATGGGATACATTTGAACCAAGTTAAATGTTTTGTTATTCAGATTTGTATTTACGAACACAACATTTCATCTATATTTTATATGATCAATAGAAAACTAGTGGAAAGAGACAAAAATGAAAATCATAATTTTCATTAAAAGTATTGATGCCAATTTCAAAATATATATGTCTTACTATATAGTAATCATTTTATAATATTTGACTTAAAATTTTAATATAAAGCATGTGTTTGTAGTTGTAGTACAGTCGCATGCATTAATTTGTATGCAATTTATAGAAATTAAAAGCCACAATACTCAAACAAAGTCATAGTAGAAAAATATAACATGCATTAGAAGTATAATATAATATTTTTTTCGTAGAAGGTTTATTGTCAATAAATTATATATTATTAGTGGTCAAAAACTTTAAAAGAAAGCCAAAGGAAAAATTAAAAAAGGCAAAAAGATAAAAGAAGTGATGTTTTAATGTACAAAAAATGAGAAACCTCTCTAAGAAATTCTAACCGTTCTCTCTTTCTTTGCTCTTTAGAGGAAGAGGGTGGTACTTATAACCTTCCTCCCCCCCTCCCCGGTTTCTTTTCCTGTGGTTTCTATTCCATACTAATCACTTGTTACCAAGAAAACTTTCAAGTTTAATCTCAAATCTAATTTATGACCAAGATTCAATGTCATAAAATGCGTTGTTATACGCTAGGCAACCACCTCAAATTTATAATGTTTTTTTTTGTATTGTAGAGGCAGGGATTAAGGTACCAAAATTATCAGTTGCAATAATGAATAGATCGTGAAGGTGATGTGTATTGTTTGTTTGATGGTGATCATTTCTTTTGTTTTGTTTTTGTTTGTTTTGTTTGTTGTTTGTTTGTTTGTTTTTTTTTTTTTTTTTGTATTAGTTTTTTGTGTTGCAAAATATCTCTCTATGTAAAGGATTCTTTTTTTCATGGAGGTTTTACCCTCCCTGCATGGAGATTTATTTTTTCCCCTATGTGGAGACTCGTATATCTTTCTTACATGGGGGTTCTTTTTATTCCTTTTGAGATCTATTTTGTACTACGATGTATTTTATTAAATGACTTATTATCGGATATACGATATATCAAGTCTTGTGCTTTTCTAGCTAAGAAATGTACTAAAAAAAAAAGGAAAGAAAAAATAAAGAAGAACGAAAAAGAAAAAGAAAGCGATGCAATATTTAGGAGATTTTAAAACATGGGGAACAATTTTCAAGATTCCATTAATTTAGTGAAATTATGATAATAATTTTAGATTATTGTATAATGATCAAATAATTCATAATTTGAAAAATGAACGATAAGTCTACCTTTGAAACTGCAGAGAATGAAGGAAGCTGTGCATAACGTGATGCAACAAGGGGATTAGGTGGACTATGAAAATGATGTGTCACACGCTGCAAATGGAAATGACAGATTGGTAGTGGAGTCTAAGGGCGCAAATAATAGTCTCTTTGTTGTCTCTGTAGTAAATGAGACATGTAGTAGTATAGGACCTAGCGTAGAAGAGGGTTAGTGCACAAGGCTCAAGGGAAGCATGCCTAATACCTCAGTTGAGTGTGTT
Source organism: Camellia japonica (assembly GCA_030407325.1). Classification (NCBI taxonomy): domain Eukaryota; kingdom Viridiplantae; phylum Streptophyta; class Magnoliopsida; order Ericales; family Theaceae; genus Camellia; species Camellia japonica. Next base: position 94,439,178 of record JAPPVO010000013.1, on the reverse strand, counting down.
GCTAGTAAAAGTCAAAATGAAGAGGTCAATATGGGCCAAGGTGGAATGTTGGAAGCAATCAAGAAGAACAGGCAGAGATTAGCCACAGAAAGTGGGAGAGTTGAAGGTGGATTAGGTTCTGATGGGCTTATGACAAGTTTTAGTGGAAATGGACCTACAAAGCCCAGCATTAATCTAGAAGTAGTTTTTGATCAAGCCCATTTTGATGGTCGGATGAATGAACTGAACAGGGGCATTTCTAAATCAATTAGGCTGGATCCTAGTTGTAGCAGATTTGCTGAGAACTTGGCTCTATCACATATTCAAGCTCAAGTGGGAAATGGAAAAGGTATGGCTGAGGTCAGTAATGAAGGAGATAGTCAAAGCAATCCAAATAATGAACCTAGTAAGATAATAGAAGACAAGGAGAGCAAAGGAAAAAGTAAGAAAAACTAGAGGAAAATAGTGATGAAAAGGGGGTTTCAAAGAGGGGCCATCTTTAGAGCAACTACAGCTGCAATTTCTTCTTCATTGTCCCATAACAGTAGATCCATTGTTAAAGGAGGCTCAAGATACTCTTCAACTTGGGAAAATCTAGGCATTGATTTTGAAGGCAAAGATGATGAAGTTATGAAGAAATTAATTGAAATGGAGGAGAATGACATAGAGCAGGTTGCTGTTAGAAGTGATGGTACAGGGTTTAGTTTAGTATCAAGGGTGGCTCAAGAGTGAATAGTAAGTGCTTATGAAGATTCTTTCTTGGAATATTAGAGGACTTGTAGGTCTGAGAAGATAAGGAGACTCAAAGTAGTTATCAAAAAAAGAAAAGTGGATATGGTGCTGTTACAAGAAACAAAAAATGCAAACATTTCAGATCAATTTGTGAAGTCTATCTGGCCCCATAACCTAGTTGATTCCATGAATGTGGATGCTGCTAGGAGTGCTGGAGGTCTATTATGTGTGTGGAAGCCTGAAGTCTTCTCTCTAGCTGACTGTTGCTGTAACAAGAGTTTCATCATACTATCAGGTACCTTATTTAATAGCTTGGACTGTGTGATTGTGAATATGTATGCAACTAATGATGTGATTGCTAGAAGAAGCTTATGGGTCTCTTTGCTCAATCTTAAGGTTGTTTTTCCCAAACCGTAGTGCATCGCCGGGGGGGTGGGAGGGGGGGGGGGAGGGGGAGGGGACTTTAATGAAATCAAATCAATAGATGAAAGGAAGGGTTGTGTAAGAAGGAATAGGGAGATGGCAGATTTCTGTAATTTCATAAGTAGTCTTAAACTGATTGACTTACCTATGTTTGTAGAAAATTTACATGGTGTAATTCAATGGAAGGTGAGAGATGGAGCAGGCCAGACAGGTTCCTTGTTGGGCTAGAATGGTTGGAATGGTTTAGATACAAACTTTGGTTCTCCCTAGATCCATCTCAAATCGCTGTCCTATTATCCTAATGGAGGATGTCAGAAATTGGGGCCCAAAGCCTTTTAGATTCATCAATGCTTGGGCATCTCACCCCTCTTTCCTAAATGTAGTGAAGCAAATGTGGGTGGGTACTCAAGTGGAAGATTGGGCAGGGTACAAACTGAAAATTAAGTTGAAGGCACTTAAACTGTTATACCCTGTTCTGTATTGTGCTAAACTGGTCCTTATTTGTTTATGGTTATGTGTTTAGCATTATTTGTGTGCCCTTATGTGATGATATGTGATTTTGAATTCATATCTGTTCGCCGTAGGAATATCTGTTGAGTAATCTGCTTTGAAATTAAATTGAGGGCCTTATCGGCCACAGAACCCAAAATTGATTACGCCATTGTGATTGACAAATTTTTAGAGCCTACGGTGAAATTTAATTGAAAATTGATTCTGGTCAATTTAAACTGATTAAATTGATTAATTAATACCCATTATTCTATATTAAAATATTTGTTAGTGGGGCTTTTGTGTATTGGCATTGCACTCTCCTTTAGCTCTCTAAAACTCAAAATCTGAGTTAGACATTGAGAGGGAGAGAGAGGCCGGCTATAGAGAGAGGAAGGGAGAGCTTTGAGCAATTTTTGGCTCTAGCTTGGGATTTGTAGATTCAACTCAAGAATTGACTAGAGTTTGGAAGATTAAAGCCTTTTGGTGAGTGACTCATGCATTTCTTTAGCTATCATCTTGTGAATTGAAGTCTAATGGATGGTCAAGAGCATGAATTAGTATGTATGTAAGAGGTTTGGGTCAAACATGTTGAATCTAAGGTCAATTAAGGCATGCATGCATGAAATTGCCATGATCCTCCATGTTCAAGCTTAATGTGTACAATCTATGTTGAATCTTGTTGGAAATCCATGTATATGACCATCTCTTCACCAGATAAGTTGTGAATGATATGTATTTCTTGCATGCAAGATTAGAGCATGAAAGAGTAAGCTTTGCATGTTTGAATTTGAGCATGTTGGTGATGAGTTGACACATTTTGGGACATGCATGTAGACAAATCAAGAAATTGAGCTTCCTAATGTTGTAATTTGGGGTCTATGGCATGTTAGCATATGTATATGTGAGATTGGAGCCAAAATATGCAAGAAATGGGGGTGAAACATCGAAATTGAACTCAAGAACAAATCTAGGAACCCAGAATTTTGGTGCCCGCTCGAGCGGGGTAATGGCCGCTCGAGCGGAGAAATCGAGCTCCCAGCATATTTTTTCTGCAGACATGATGCCCGCTCGAGCGGGGAAGTTGGAGCTCGAGCGGGGAGCTATGTGACATGAAGTCCGCTCGAGCGGAAGAATGCGCGCTCGAGCGGGGATTGGAGGCAACCAGTACTTCTGCAGACCTAAGGGTCCGCTCGAGCGGGGAAGTCTACGCTCGAGCGGGGACCCTATTTTCTGAAATTCTGTTTTTTGCCCTTTTGTGTTTCGTTTTCCGTTCTCTTTCACTTGCAAACACTCTTAGGCATATGTTAAACATTGTGAATGATTTATAGAGATAAGAATGAAGCCTAAAGAGGGAAATGTGAATTTTGAACGGATTGAATTGTTAATGACCCTTTTATGTTCATGGCATGTGTAGGGTCGAGTTCCAGGGCGAACCAATCAACCGATCACTGTGAGTAATATCTCGACAAGATATTTATAGTATGTCATTGTTTAATTGTTACTTCTGTGTAGTTGCAATTCATTGAATAATTGGGCCCGAGGCCGATGGAATTGAATAATTGGGCCCGAGGCCGATGGAATTGAATGATTGGGCCTGAGGCCGATGGAATTGATTAATTGGGCCAAAGGCCGTTTGTTAAAAACTGTTCCAATAATTGCTTGTGTACTTGTTTATTTGATATTATTCACTGGGCATTCGCTCACGCTCATTCATGTCATTGTAGGTGAGCCAAGTGAGGACCAACCCCAGTCCCAGTGAAGTCAGCCAGGAACAGCAGGAGTTTTGGGAGAGTCAGCCTAGGGTCTCACGCACGAGACCAACCTTGCCCTTTTTGTTACATGTTTATATTCTGTCTTGTTGGCAAGGATCTTGTGTATATTGTATATAGTTTGCTATGGGTTGACTCAGTCTAGATGATCCTGTCTGTAAAGGAGTTTATGCTACTGCACCTATGATGTGGGTTATTAACATATATGAGTTTGGTTTGTTTTGGTGTGCATATAAACACAGCTCTATGGACAAAGTTTTGAATTTTTACTTCCGTTTGGCCCCTTTACTCTGATGAGTTATGTCTGATTTGTATGGAGGCCGTAGGTAATCTCAGGATTACTGGCCGGTTATGTCCTTAACCCTTAGGGGCGGGTTCGGGCCATGACAGAGTGGTATCAGAGCACGAGTTAATAACTCACACACTTGTCCAAAAGAGCAATAGGCGTCTAGATAAGATCTAGGATGCATTCATGATAGATATGAAATTGGAAGCATTGACGGTATGCTTAAATGCTTTGATACGAACTTTGAAGACATCATGAACATGCTTAATTATTTTGATTTTGGTAATTGTGTGCTATAAGTTGTGACTTACTTGCATTGCAAATTATCTGGATGTGTATGTTCCTTGTTACGTGCATACTTGTGTATATCCTGTATAAAATATAATGTAAGTCTAATCAGATGGTGAGAACAAGAGGCGATGAGTTGGAGGAATCCTCTACAGCCAGAATAGACAGGATGGAAAGATTGCTACAGGAAATGGCCGAAGCCTTGAGACAGCAACAGGAGTGGCAACAACAGTGGCAGCAACCACATCCGCCACCTCCACCTCCGGCACCTCCTGTGCCAGATAATCAGAATGATGACCGAATCATAGCCCTCACCAAAGAGTTCAAGAAAATGAAACCACCTCAGTTCCATGGTGGGTTAGATCCTCTGAAAGCTGAAGCTTGGGTCCTCGGCATCGAAAAATTGTTTGAAGTATTCCCATGTTCAGAGGCACAGAAAGTGCTTCTAGCCACCTTTATGCTAGAAGACGAAGCAAGAAGATGGTGGATGTTGATGCGCGAGAATTACAAGGATGCTGAGTGGGCAAAGTTTTTAGAAATCTTTTTATGACAAATATTTTCCGCAGTGTGTCCGAGATAGGAAAGTGGCGGAATTTATGGAACTGAAACAGGGCAGCATGACCGTAGCTGAATATGAGGCCAAATTCACCGAATTGGCCAGGTTTGCGCCACACGTGATTGACACCGATTATAAGAAGGCGCGACATTTCGAAGGTGGGCTCCGAGATGAAATTCTAGAAAGGGTGAACGTCTTGAAATTGGAGACATACATAGGGGTGCTAGACAGGGCCATTATCTCAGAGGCGAATATAGCTAGACAAGCTAAGCCAACAACGGAATGGAAGGGTAACAAAAGGCAAGGTTTCTTTTCGAAGAAAAAGTTTTCAAAGAAGCAAAACACGGGCTCCTTGAATACCTCCAATTCTTCTCGAGACACCGCCCCGTTGTGTGCCACTTGTGGTAATAAGCATCGTGGGGTTTGCTACCGTGTGACAGGAGCTTGTTTCAATTGTGGTAAGCAAGGGCATATGGCCAGAGACTGCAACCAGAACCGCGAAAAATTTGCTGCTACTAGCTCAACAGCGTCAGTTCCAAGGCCGGGAAATGTTGTGGGACCTACCCCCACCGGAAATACCGTGAGACAGGGAGAGTTTTTGCACTTGTTCCGGGTGATACACGGAATGCCAATGCCGTTGTCTCAGGTACTATCTCAATATGTAATCAGGATGCTTTTGTATTAATTGATTCTGGATCAACGCACTCATTTGTGACATATGCATTTGCATCTAGACTGAAAAGACCCCTAGAATTGTTGCCATATTTGTTATGTGTGTCTGCTCCATCGGGGGAATCTGTGTTATGTGATTATATATATCGGTTTTGTGACATGCATATTGAGGATGCTACCTTATATGTAGATTTACTGCCCTTGAACTTTAGACATTTTGATGTAATTTTGGGCATGGATTGGCTGACCAAGTATTGTGCCACCATAGATTGTGTGACAAAGAGGGTTGTGTTTAAACCACCAGAACAGAAAGAGATTGTGTTTGTGGGAAATGGGTAGTGCCTCCACCATATTTGATATCTGCAATGAAAGCATGTAAATTGATCAGGAAGGGGTGCCAGGGTTATTTGTGTTATGTATTGACTGAACAATCCGTGAATGTTGAATTGAATGATATTCCCATTGTTAGAGAATTTCCAGATGTATTTCCTAATGAATTACCAGGGGAATTGGTAGACAGGGAGATAGAGTTTACTATTGAGACTGCGCCAGGCACCCAGCCTATTTCTAAAACTCCCTACAGGATGGCTACCGCCGAAATGAAAGAATTAAAGGAACAGTTGCAAGATCTTCTTAATAAAGGGTTTATCCGACCTAGCACTTCGCCTTGGGGTGCACCGTGTTTATTTGTGAAAAAGAAGGATGGCACTTTGCGCCTGTGCATCGATTATCGGGAATTGAACAAGGTAACGATAAAGAATAAGTATCCCTTACCCCGTATTGATGATTTATTCGATCAGTTGCAGGGATCACAGGTGTTTTCTAAGATTGATTTGAGATCCGGGTATCATCAGTTGAAGGTTAAGGCAGAGGATGTTGAGAAAACAGCATTCAGAACGAGGTATGGTCATTTTGAGTTCCTTGTTATGCCATTTGGAGTAACTAACGCTCCGGCAGCATTTATGGACTTGATGAACAGAATATTTAAAACCTACCTCGATGAGTTTGTGGTAGTTTTTATCGACGATATCTTGATATATTCTAAAGATAGACTTGAACATGAACAACATTTGAGGGCTGTTTTACAATACTTCGGGAAAGGAAATTATTTGCTAAACTAAAGAAGTGTGAGTTTTGGTTGGATGAGATTGTTTTCTTAGGGCATGTGATCAACAGGAAGGAATTTCAGTGGACCCGCAGAAAATAGAGGCAATTGTGAATTGGCCTACACAAGAAGGACAATGAGATGATATATAGATTCATAGAATTGCTTTTTAACATAGATGTAGACAGTCTTTTGACAGACCGTACTTCATGGCTTAGCAGGGTACTACAGAAGTTTGTGAAAGATTTTTCGAAACTAGCGGTACCTCTTACCCAATTGACGCGTAAAGGGCAACCGTTTGAATGGAATGATGAAAGAGAATCTGCTTTTCAAGAGCTGAAAACAAGATTGACCACCGCACCAATTTTGACACTACCTTCAGGTACGGAAAATTTTGTAATTTTCAGTGACGCATCTTACAAGGGTTTGGGTTGTGTGTTAATGCAGAACGGAAAGGTTATTGCTTACGCCTCCCGACAATTGAGGCCACATGAGAAGAATTATCCGACGCATGACCTGGAATTGGCCGCAGTTGTTTTTTGCCTTGAAAATCTGGCGGCATTATTTGTATGGGGCAAGATGCGAAGTCTACACGGATCATAAGAGCTTAAAATACTTCTTCACGCAGAAAGAGCTGAATATGCGTCAGAGAAGATGGCTGGAATTGATAAAAGACTATGATCTTGAGATTCAGTACCACCCCGGGAAAGCTAATACAGTTGCGGATGCCTTGAGCAGAAAATCAACAGGGGGTATGGCTTGTTTGCTTACCGAACAGAAAGAAATCTTGCAAGATTTTGAGAACTCTGAAATTGAGGTAGTGGTATGTGAACAGGGCGGATTGATAGCCGCTATTACAGCCGAGCCGGCAATTATTGAGGAGATCAAACAGAAACAGAAAGAGGATGAGTTCCTCAGAAAAGTAATCAATGAATTTGAGGCGAATCCAAAAGCAGAATTTAGCATTGAGAATGAAATGTTGAGATTCCGAAACAGAATGTGTGTTCCCGATATTCCGGAACTTAAGAAGAGGGTTTTAGACGAAGCCCACAGATCCGTTTTTGCTATGCATCCAGGCAACAATAAAATGTACCGGGATTTGAAACAGACCTACTGGTGGCCTAAAATGAAGAAAGAGATTGCAGAATATGTGTCTAAGTGCCTTCAGTGTCAGCAAGTTAAGGCTGAACATCAGAAACCAGGCGGACTACTCCAACCTCTCCCTATTCCTGAATGGAAGTGGGAACATGTGACGATGGATTTCGTTGTTGGCCTACCTCGGACTTCTCGAGGTATGGATTCTGTTTGGGTTATAGTTGATAGATTGACTAAATCTGCACATTTTCTGCCAGTCAAAACTACATTTACTGCTTATAGATTGGCTACTATTTATGTTGATGAGATTGTCCGTTTACACGGTGTTCCAGTATCTATTGTGTCGGATAGAGATCCGAAATTTGTATCTAGATTGTGGAAGAGTTTACAGGAAGCTATGGGAACAGAGCTAAGGTTCAGTACTGCGTTCCACCCGCAGACAGATGGGCAATCAGAAAGAACGATACAAACTTTGGAAGATATGCTTCGCATGTGTGCTTTGGATTTTCAGGGAGCTGGGAGATTATTTGCCGCTTGCAGAATTTGCCTATAATAACAGCTTCCACTCCAGCATCGGTATGGCACCATACGAGGCTTTGTATGGTAGGAGGTGCAGATCACCATTTGTTGGACAGAGGTCGGGGATAGAGCCTTACTTGGGGCCAGAAATTGTTGCAAGCACTTCTGAGAAAATCAAGACTATTCGCCAAAGGCTCCAAACAGCTCAGGACCTAATGTAATGGTATCGATCGCGGAGTATCGGTATCGGTAGTATCGATCGGTACGTATCGGGAATCGGGTGTCGCGGCGGTGAAATTTTAAAAATCATTTTACAGGTTTTTCAGCTTTTTCTTTCCCGTACCAGTCCGAACCGGTGAGTATCGGCCCATCGCGACTTGTGTAACGGATACAGGTCGATACATACCGGGACTCGGCCGATACTCCTGCGATTTTCAATCTCAGCGGTATACCGGCCTGTATCCGTCGTGGCACCCCATTTTTCGATACGTATTGGCCGATACGTAGCGTATCGGCCGATATTTAGAACCATATGGATTCCATGTAAGACATAAGATATGTTTTTTTTAATATCAAATATCTTGTCAAATGATTAACTCTTACCACATAAATAGAATAGGAATCCCATGTCATACACAAGAAGTCTCTTTATTAGAAGGAGCCTTGATAAATTATTAATTTTTAGTGATAAAAAAAAGGTAAAAGGAAAGATGGAAAATGAAAAATGAAAAGACCCTCTTGTTAAGACAATTAAAGTAAAAATAACTCATCACTACGTTTTAAAATGAGAGTAAATCCCATGTGAGGCACAAAATATATCAATTTTGTACTTGATAACTTGCCAAATAATTAATTGTTACCACACGATACAGGATATGATTCCCATTGTAAGGCACAAGATATCTTTTTTGGTACAAATGCCTTGTTTAACAATTAACTCTTAATGAGCAAAAGTAGTATAAAAGAAAATCAAACGGAAAAATGGGGTCTCCTAATCACACTAGAATTGGAGTAAGTCCTCACCATTACACGTATATAGTACTAAACAAAGATCTCATGTGAAATATAAAATGTCTTACCAAATGATTGCCCTTTACTACACATGTGAGACATGAATTCAATTGTGACACACAAGATATGTCTCTTTAGTAACCACGTACCTTCCTAAATGATTAACTCTCAGTGATCAAAAGAAGTAGAAGAAAAATAAAAAGCAAAAGAGGATCCCTTCCTACATCACAGTCAGAATTAGAATAACTCATTGATATCATATAATATGAGACAGAAATCACTTTTGAGAAATAAGATATGTCTCTTTAGTATTAGATGCCTTGTCAAATTGTTAACTCTCAATAATCATAACAAATACAATAAAAAAGAAAGAGATGGGAACCAAGTATGCAACATTTCTCTTTATACTAGATGCTTCACTTGTTCTCATAGCTCTCTTACATTTTTGTTATAAGCTACTCATTGCTATTACACAATATTATGGGATAGGAATCCTTCTTGAGTGAGACATGAGTTATATCTCTTTAGTATTAGATACTTTATCAAATTATTAACTCTTGGTGATCAAAACAAATTACAAACCAAGTATATGAAAAAGAACAGCATGCAACATTTCTTCATTTGTCCTCTTCTCTCTCTAACTCAACCTTCTTTCAAGTACCCGGTAATTTAAAAAATTTAAAAATAAAAATAAAAAA